>JAQJVL010000195.1:1296334-1453834 GCA_035578905.1 Stictocephala bisonia | reverse complement strand
ACTCATGAGCGGAGTTATGGGGGCATGGGGGGGGGGCAATGCCCCCCCAACCTTCGTGTGAATTTTAATTTTTATTTATAAGGAATATAATTTTATATAAAAGTTACTAAATGAACGATGAACTTAAATGCATGTTGACTCTATACATACTAATAATAATAAATTAGAATGCCATTAATCCAAAATGAAGATCAGTGCGAGTAGTAGCATCCCACTTATACAATACAATTACGAGTTGACTTCGACTACCTACCATCTACAAATTGGCGCGGCTGACTGAATCGAGTCGTGTTTAGCGCGGCCGGCGGTCTGCCCAGCCCAGTCAGTCAGCAGTTGTCAGCTTGTGTTCATGCTCTGTTCCCGCTTTCGTGCTTCATGTATTAAAATAAGTGTTTTTGTTTGTGTTATTTAAGATGAGATGAGTGGTGTTTCTATATTAATTAATTACAGTATTATCATTTTTCTGTTTTGTTTATCTATGGAATCTACAGTTTAAACAAAATGAGTAAAAAAACAACAGACATTAGAACTTTTTTTAAATAAAAGAACCAGTGACCGATCTAAGACCGATGAAGAAGCGAAATCTGAGTGTTTAGTAAAAGCTTCCCCAGGCTGTTCAAAGTCTTGCCATGACGTAAGTAAACAAACTGATTCAGTTACTTCTTCTTATGATGAAGGAGCCTACTCAAAAAAATTGGACCTTGGTAATATAGAGACGGGTTCATCGCGCCCAATTTTGACTACATATCCACTTTCAGACTTTAAAAATTCAAAACGAGTATTTACACCATTTTATTTTAAGGAATTTGAATGGCTAGAATACACTATAAAGAAAGATGCTGTATTCTGTTACGCTTGCAGGATATTTTCATCTATCAATAAAGAAGTATCTGTAACTGAAAAAGGCATAAGTAACTGGAAGAAGATAGGGGAAAAATTAAAAAAGTATGCGTCCAGTGAAAGTCACTTATTTTCCATGACGAAGAGGCATAACTATTGAAAGCCAAAGGATACAATTGCTTCGGAAATATCATCATCTCATAAAGAGCTTATTTCTAAAAATCGTGAATATTTTAAGCAAATTTTGGACCTTTTGTTATTTTTTGCCAAACAAGGAATGCCTTTTCGTGGACACGATGAAAAAGAAACATCAGTCAACAAGGGAAATTATTTAGAGTTATGTGAATTATACTCAAAATATGATGCTAAATTCATGAACGATATTTCAATTTAACAAGTCATAGCTTTCAAATCGAAATTTTCGAAATTGTTACTGAAGAGGTTTTAAGTACAATAGGGAATGAAATAAACGAATCTGGATTTTATGCCTTAATGGTCGATGAAGCAAAGTCACACAGAGTTCAACAATTGTGTATATTTATAAGATATTTGTTTAGATCAGAAATTAAAGAAAGATTGCTAATAATGAAGGATGTTTCTCTAGATCGTAGTGCTGAGTCCTTAGCAAACATTATTTTGAACTACCTTAAGGAAGTAGGTATAACTGCTACTTTAATAGGTCAATGTCTGAATTTTATTTAATAATTATACAAGTACATTAAAGGGGTAAAAAAAACGACCAATTTAAATGTCACTCGATAAAAGTGAATAATGCTAACCTACTTCATGAAATTTTGAGCTTCATTGAATTAAATTTGTTGTATTATATTAGTTAGAATAATACCTAAACTATAGCTTATAATAAACACCACATTTTTATTTTATAATTTGACTCCCGTTAGGCCTAATGTAATAATAATAATAATCTTTATTTCAACACACCTCAAATGTGGTATTACAATATATAATAAATATAATAAAAGTTGAGTAAAATGTACCTATAAATTACAGTTGAATTTTAAAGATTCTTATAAAGATTCTTTAAAGATTTTGTATAAACATTTTTTTAATAAATACTGAAGTTGCATATAACTTTTTAAAAATTGTTTCACTTTTTTATATAATAAATTATAAAGCAATTTATTATATAATTTAATAGCCGTAAATTCATGAGTACAGTATTAGGTTGTATAAATTTCAGTTCATTCAAATTTCTTGTTTCATTCAAGCTTATGTATATTTTTGTTTTGAGAAAATTTATGTAAGTTAATTTCTGTAATTATGTATATTCAAACTATAATGTAATAAACATGTAGTGTTTCTCATACTTTAAAATAAATATAACAATTTTAATATATTTTTGTTACTTCCTCGATCTGGGGCAGCAGTTTTACCCGCAGTTTTATGTTTAAAGTTAACGGTTGTTTGATTGTTTTATATACCCATATTTAACACCAAGTAAATAATTAGGAAAAAAGCAAACTCTCTTATGTATGTTTTGTAGCCAAACAAAATTGAAAAAACAAGTGGAAAAATTGATACAAAATGTCAAAGTAACACATTTTAATTTCACTCTTTTTCAGACAAACTACTATGTATATTAAAAATACAGCTTTTAAAAGCAGCAGGTACTGTATTCTTGTTACGTTTAAAATGACACCTCATTCACAAAATTTGGATGATAAACAATCAACCTATTTGGTTTCATTGTTAACATTGCTTCTTTGGGAATAAATCCAATATGGATGCCAGCCTCTTGTTCATTGTAACAAGTTGTGCTATGGAGGCTACTCCAAGAGTGATCATTGGCCTATGAGGAAACATGGAACTGTATTTTGAGCTAATCACCCCAAAATTCCTCTTGTTTCTCCTTGTCCCTCACTCGCCACCCCTTCCACTTTCACTTTTTCTTTCACAGATCAAAACGCTGCCTGAGCGGCAAAAGGATTAGTAGGAATATTAATGACGGTCTGTACTTGACTACATGGATCAAAATTCCTCCCTCTGTCAGGTTAGTTCTTTTTAAGTTAGGCCTGAAACTCTTTGAACATAGAAATAAAATATGGCATGTGTTTCTCACTCACAAGGTAATAGTTAGAGAGAATAATTTGTTTTCACAAAACAACTTCATCTTGAGGTTTAAAACGAAAAATAACAACAAGAGGACTAAGAAATGTTCTTTCTTGCTAGCATAAAATCTTCATTGTGAAAGATCATGTATTATTTTGGCTTACTAATCAACTACCAGGTAATAATAATGTTTTTAGATAACAATGTAATACTTACATAGGATTTATTTCTTTCTGAGGAGGATACCAAAACTGTGTGTTGGCAGAGATATGACATTTTAAATTCTTAGAAGCACAAACTTCTTTAATTATACTGCGAAATCTTGAGTCGATCATGTGAAACATAAAACCACTTGCATACCATGGAATAACTTTGGTTTTATCCAGACATTCTTTTAGTGATATTATAGATGAACTGGGAGTGTATATGTAGATACTACACCATTGTGTAGTAGGTAACTAAAAAAGTCAAAGTATCTTAGATAACATTTTAAGAGCTTTTAATATCTCTTAATATCCAACTAAATGTGCGGACATATTATTAGGATACACTTTTGTTAATAATAATTCATTGTATTTTGTACGTATGAGTTTGGTTTTATTTAAAATAAATATATTAATATATTAAAGTTATTTCTTTGCTTTGGATTTGTCATGATCGGTAAATTTGTTGGATGTATCTTACACCAAGTATTTTAAAAAAACAAAATTTTGACTGGTATAAAAACTCCTGTTGTCTTGATTATCTTAAATTACTTGTCTTACTAGGTGTTACTTATCTTAAATTTAAAACTAGTTTTTATTAAAAGTAATATTTTAAATAATGAGATATTTGTTAATAATCATACAAATAGATGAAAGTGACAAGTCAATTAGGAACTGGAACACAGTCTTTTGTTAAAAATAAAAATGATAATGCAATAACATGTCAAAACGTGCTAGTGTCTATAGGTGATAAAATAAAATAATTTAGTGGTGTAACACGAAACATTTTTGGATCCTGACAGCTGCAGACATATCTTCTGATCACTCACCATCAAAATAATTTTATTACTTTAAAATAATAAAATATTTTCTTTTCATGCTTGAAATTATAGCATTAGATCTAACCTCAACGTACTCTAAATA
This sequence comes from Stictocephala bisonia, assembly GCA_035578905.1. NCBI lineage: Eukaryota > Metazoa > Arthropoda > Insecta > Hemiptera > Membracidae > Stictocephala > Stictocephala bisonia. Next base: position 1,449,797 of record JAQJVL010000195.1, on the reverse strand, counting down.
ATTTTAACTTCAACTAACCCATAAACTTAGCTTTCATTTTTCGCTCAACCTCTGCTATAAGATATAATTCACAAAGTCCTTAAAAAAATACATCCCTATTTTTGTGAATTAAATTTGATTCATGCAAGGATATGTATATGTTGCTCAGTCTGGGAGAGAAATTCACAATATGTAGATAAGTTGCAAAAGAGTTAGTAAGAAATAAACTGTAGTCAGGAAAGTAAAAAACCTACTATAATATATCACTGTAGAGTCATGGAAATAGTCCTGCATGGAATGAGTTTTACTAATACTACCCTGCTTTTATATTTTTGTGATTTAAGTGTGATTTAACACAAGGTTTTGACATCCACCAATACAACGCCAGAAACAGCAGCATTTACCAAATGCATCAACATTGTGCATTAAAACGTAAGCCATCTCTGGTGGGTGTGAGGTTTTTAAACTATCTCCCAGACTAACAGAATCCAAAAAAGTGCCATGTCTTGATTAAAAAGGTACCTAGTAACTCCCGCTTACTATTAAGTGTTGTTCCGCTTATTATCCTTGCTGGCCACTTGAAGGAGACCTCATATTATTGGTACACTGAATGTTGGGAATCCCTCATAAACACTATTTATGAAGGATATTTACCCAAAGCTGTTTAACTAAAGAAGTCTAGCAATGGAGATAGTGAATCCCCACTCTCAACGACAGATCACAGTTCAACCTACCAACAACACGTTAAATATCACCAATATCACAGCCCGTTAAATAACGAAGTTCAACAATGAATAATGAAACTCAACTATGCTCCTATGTATATTACATTCTAGTACATTCTATAACTCATGGTATATTCAGGGTGACACAAAAAGGTGTCCTGGCCATGCATTTTCATATTCTATGTGTAATTCTAAGCTAAAAATGAAGAATAATATTTTTTCAATTTCCGCTTTGTTTAGCAGCTATTACTATCCATTTTGTTTTTTTCATAAAACAATTAATATCTTTGTTGTTACCTTTACGATTGTTACAAAACTCGGTAAATGGGTTCATGTTAGAAGGTCGTATTTGATAAAAAATTTTTAAATTATCTTGATTATTTTCAAAATTACGCCCATTTTAACAAACTATTTTAACTAATACCTAAAAAACCACTGGTTTTATAAAAATTGTGTAAGACAAAACAGTTTTAAATAACTTTACCTTTCCAATGATTCTTCATTTGTTAAAATCGGTTATGAAATAAGAGTTTTATGAACTAACATAACATCACATTCACAATAGCAAACTAAATGGCTATTAATTTGACAGTATTTTAACTGCGTATAGTACTATCTAATATTTTTTGGGGTAGTAACCCTGTTGTCTTTTTTGCCTTTACACTCGTTTAAACTTATCATGAATTGGAGGAAAAAATACTGATCAATTGTTTGGCCACCATTTTGGATTGTGAACTGTGAACCACAAGAGAAAGATGTACGGACAATGTAGAGGGGCTGTGGTAGTGGTGGAGGCCAGTGAACAGCCAGTGTGTGGATATTATAAAGAAATTTTAAAAAATCGTTTAGTCAGAATACTTACTCCACCTGTAACTTTGTGTAAATAAACACCATTTTCATAATCTCCCTGAACATAGATAGTCTGCTGCCAAGGTGAACCCGCCTTCTTGTATTCTCTCATGACCGTCACAATCTGAAACAACTGAAAAATAGAAAAAACATTAACAATTTGAGAAGGAGTATTCTCTCAAAAGGTAGAACTTAATTCTAGATATGTTTAATCAATTAATATATAGATTTAGATTTGGAGTTTAATATCAGCATTAATAAGCTTAAAAATACTATAACTCACATAATATCTATGTAATCTCCAGGAGAGATGTTTAAAAAAAAAAGATGCGATAATGAATTGCTACACTGAATAGTTTCTATTTATTATACGTACAAAGCGTTTTTTTCTTTCACTGTCAATTATTATTTATTGATACAGCACTGTTAGTTATAATGTTATTTTATCGCAATATGTTGCTGTTAACATATTATTTATTTTTTAGCTGTTGCTTACATTTTGTATTTTTTACCTGATAGTTATCGCCATAGAGGTTATTATTTTAATAATTTAACAATTTTGTATTACTGAATATTGTGATTTTATTTTCTAGAATTGCTTTAGATTGTAAATTGATGTGCCATAGTTAATAAAGTAAAATAAACATTCAGTTTTTTTTATTGATAAACAACAATAACAATGAAATGACAAATATAAATACAACAATAAACAGAACTACTATGTAAATATAAGTTTTTTTTTTTAACTTAATTTAGTGTTGGACAATATATTGTAGATCACATTTGTGTTATTAATTGCATATGTAATTCAACGACAAAGTGACGAAGTTCTTTAGTTTTAAGTCATAAGACTTGTTAAGGTGTTTGTTCGCTCTTACTTTGTTACCAAAGTCTACTTGTGAGTAATTCCAAAGTAAACATCAGGTAGAGGGTTGGGGGTTCGAGTGCGACAAAATTAATCACTAGAGAAGAATTGTGATGGTTTAGCCATAAACCCCAGTTCAAATCATAAATATTAAACAGAATAATAATTACTTAATTCAAATTTACTAATATTATGATTTATGTTCGCAGTAACAACTAAGGATTCTTTTATTCAACAACCAGCCACAATATTCCTCCAAGTTAATAATTATGCAATGTGGTTGGATAGCATTGGTAACAAACGAATATGTCTGCCTAAACATCCCGTGCCAGGCCAATGTTCTACATTCCTTGGTTAACTCCAAGCCTGCACCTTATGGCAATACGCAGATGGCAGCACTTACCAGCTGCCAAGTGGAATGGTGGGGGAGGCTTAATGGCTCTACCCCCTCTCATATAACAAATACTCAAAAACCCAACATTGGTTAATGTTAAACTAATATACCCAAATGAGGTAACAAATTAAAGGTATTCTTCTCTTAATTTCTAATATGCCATCAGATTTTAGAAAATATTATATTATGGGCTCCACTGCCCCAAAAACCCAAATTCATGGTCATAATGCTTAAAAAATTTATTAAATTAAAAAAAAAATTAAAAAATTGATTTGACATGCCGAGATCCACAAATGGGACTGTAGCAGAGTGTGGGTGAGGCCACAGGCAGAACTTTTCCCAGCAAGGCCGTAGGCCGAGTTCCACAAAGAGGCCTGTTGCAGAGCTCCCCCACGAGGCTGTAGGCCGAGTTCCACAAAGAGGCCTGTTGCAGAGCTCTCCCACAAGGCTGAAGGCCGAGTTCCACAAAGAGGCCTGTTGCAGAGCTCCCCCACGAGGTCGCAGGCCGAATTCCACAAAGAGGCCTGTTTCAGAGCTCCCCCACGAGGCTGCAGGCCGAATTCCACAAATAGGCCTGTTGCAGAGCTCCCCCACGAGGCTGCAGGCCGAGTTCCACAAAGAGGCCTATTGCAGAGCTCCCCCACTAGGCTGCAGGCCAAGTTCCACAAAGAGGCCTGTTGCAGAGCTCTCCCACAGGCCGCAGGCCGAGTTCTACAAAGAGGCCTGTTGCAGAGCTCCCCCACGAGGCTGCAGGCCGAGTTACACAAAGGAGCTAAAAGTAAAAGTGGAAGACCTTCGAAACAAAATTGTATTTAATAACCTACAAGGTAGAGCAACAACAAATGATTCTCAGGGTCCTCTGAGAGAGATATGGCTGCTACCTCTTCAGTTTGCAAAATTCAACTGATTGAAGCTCAGTCTCCCGGTGCTTTTGTTTAAAAGAAAAACACTATTAATTATTATATGTTTAAACTTTTCTATTTAAAAGTCCTTTTCATAAGAACGAAAAAACTATAAATGAGTGGACCTGTGTAATTCCTAAGTAAACTTTATAATGATTAACAAAACAAATCATTGTACGATTTTAAATAAATGCTACTTACGGTAAAGTGTTTCGGCCAATCTTGTTGCAGAGCCTCTAACATTTTTAATATGTTTTCTTCACTCATCTCTTGAAAAATATCAGATGACATATTCCTTCAATGAACGACTAAAAACATGTAAATCAAAATAATAAATGTTATTAGGAAAAGAAAAGTAAAATAAAAATGACAGATTAGCTAAATATATTTTTATTATTTGTCATCAACAGTAAAATGTGCATAAACTTCACCAATGAAGAGTTGCATATGTAAAGACTGTTGGTAGTAATTCATAGATGGAATGAATACAATAGCTCAAATAGTACAGAACCATGACAGTTCGACACTCTCCAGGATGTGACTCTGAATAGTGTCTATTTATTATATAAAGTGTTTTTTCTTTCACTGTAAATTATTATTTATTGACAGTGCTAGATTTGTAACGTACGCACTGGTAAGCCGTACCGGAACCTCATATCTGGAAAACAGTCAAATTTAAAACCTCAATGTTACAATGGAAGTTTCTTGTTGCATGTTTTAATTTTATTTCCTACGTTTATAAAATCGTATAAAAAAATCATTAAAAATCTGAAATGTATAGAACAGAATGTTCTGTGTCAATTGGTACCAAGTTTGTCGGGCTTGCTTGACGATAAACATATGTTTTATTGAGTTTAACACAAGAGCATAAAATATGCTCTACCTCCCGTTTACACACTGTTTTAAAGCAGCATAAAGTTTGCTTTACCTCCTTATCCAGGGGAAAAAACTTGGTTTGTGTGCTTTATATTTATATATTTTATTTTGTACTTTTGTGGAAATGAAAGTGACTTTGATTTGATTTCATGAAAATCTGTAAATTCAAATTTTGAAGTTAAGAAATAAAAGATATTTGGTGAATATTTTCTGGGAATTTTCTATCCAAATGCATTTTATTTTTTAAATGGATTTAAAAATGTCAAATAAAATAATGTACATATTTTGAAGCTTTCTCATATTAGTTACAAACTGTTTTTTGAATGGTAGTCAAGTTTGCCTACCTTAAATTTTGAATGGTAGTCTGGTTGGTTGACCAAGATTAAAACGTTATATAGGCAAATAGCTATGGTTAGAAAAATGTTACTACAGCAGTCAAAATTTAATTTACAATTACAATCAACATTGATATTGCTCATATTATTTTATCTACTCTTTAAAGGCGGTCAGAAAAGTGTAAAAATGTTGTGTTTAGAAGTATATGATTTAATCATCACCCTCTCCCCCATCCGCCCTACCTACTACATACTAGTTGACAGTACCGGAACCTCTTTTTTTACAAATCAAGCACTGTTTATTGATACATCACTGTTAGCTATAATGTTATTTTATCACAATATGTTGCTGTTAACAAATTATTGCTGTTGCTTGCATTTTATATTTTTTAACTAATAGCTATTGCCATAGATGTTATCATTTTAATAATTTAACAATGTTATATTGCTGAATATTGTGATTTACTTTTACAAGAAACGTGTGCATTTTACATTAATAATTGTGTATATACTTATCATGTTTGTTTGTATTTAATTTATTTTCATTTTTTACACTACTGTAGAATGTTGAAGAGAAAATCTGTCTTCTAAACACAATAGCTACTTCTTAAAATTTGTTATAACTAGTCTATTTCATGGTAAATATTTTATTTCACTGGAATTTAATTTAAAATTCTAGGGGCAATAAAATTGTATGTTTTTGTTAAAAATCTAGTGTTGGTCTTTGGTACATTAATTTTATTTGAATTTTGTATTTTGGTTCTAAAAGTAGCTACTCTGTTATTTTTTATTCTATTACCACTTTTTGAAAAAAAATTTCACAACTTTAAAAACATAAATTTTCAAAGGCAACATTTTTAAATTCTTAAATAGTGGCATTGTGTGCTCATGCCTATGTTTATACTTTATCATTATTTATTATTTATAAATAAATAGGCACTATATTTGTTTGGTATGTCCCTCCCCAAGCCGATATAGCATGTTCCATCCTACTATGGGCAAGAGAAAAATAAATTGTCCTAAGAACTACTTCTGGACACATTGTTCTTAAAAAATAAAATGTTCTTATTACACTATCTAACTTATTTTTTAACATACTTATATGGTACTTCCAGGTTAAATTGTGAACTAAATTTACTCCTAAGTATTTTACACATTCAACTCTTTGCACAACTTTACAGCTTCACATTCAATATTTCCGTTTAAACAATTAATACATTTGTATATAATAGGATTTTGAAATTGTTACATCCTCTTAGACTAAAATTAATGTAATCAGTCTCTTCTACTCCAAGTTGCATTTTATTCACTAAAAACCACCACTTGAGCCAGTCAATTCCTCAACCATTGCTTGTCTTACTTCCTCTCATGTGCTTCCTATATAACAAAGGGAGGAATCATCTGCAAAAGATGATGAAATACCTTGAAACTTTCCTTGGCACAAACTATTTATATGTTACCGGCAAAGTATGAAATGAATCAGATTATGTACTTTGCACAGGCATGCTATAAAATGCCCAACGAACTTTAGGCAGAGTCATAGCTTTCTAGGAACACCACACCGCTTGACCCTCAGTATCGTTTTTGTGCTTCTAATGTCGCAAGTAATGACTGACTCCTGTGTAGGTGCGTGTATCAGTACTGAAACAGCGGTTCTCCTCTGAACTTGTTAAAAATCGGAGTATTAATAATGCTAAGAACAGTGTACGAGATGCTAGTGTTAGATGTTCAAGATGCTAAGATGAAGGAGGGGCCTCGTACTACTGGTTGCTCAACAAATAAATCTAATGCTTATTGAAACTACACAAAAGCTGATCCATCCGTTAAAACAAGAAGACAGCGTTGTTAAATGTTTCATTGACAATTCAGTTTTGCGCAAAGAATTGTTTAGAAGTTCAGGTAAAAAAGATTAAAGTTGATTCTAACAAAAAATGTCCTCCATTTGCAAAATGAGCTACTATTAGAGTTCTGATCCCAGATGTTGATAAAGGAAAAGAGACCTGAGAAACATCTTAGCAGTTGTGTTGGAAATGACGGATGATGGCTTTTATAAACTTGGAACCGTCAATGGAAAATTGAAACAGCTGTATGCACAGTCGCAGTTCTCGGGTGTCAGCAAAGCCTTATCAGTATTGAAAATGTGTCTGATAATGCAACTGAACTTCAGACCGTAGTAACAGCCTATGCTTCAGGAAGTAGACAAGGTTTCGTGAAATGCAGTTGCACAACTAAGTGTATAAAAAAATGCACTTGTCTAGAAAACAATAGACACTGTAACTCAAAATGCCATGGTTAACTTACATGATGTAATAAGTAAATTGAGGCATGTGTTACCTTTTTGAATTATTTTGTACTCAATAAATAATGTTGTATCGAAACTGTTTATATTAATACTTTGCCCAAGGATCCAAAGGCATTGTATAAAATGACTGGGCATTATACACAATGCCTATGCAAAGTAAATAATGATCCGACTTTGATAATTCATTTCATACTTTGCCGAAAACAGCCAGACAATGTATAGAAGAAGTCCTAGGCATTCTATACATTGCCGGTAACATATGTAATAAACAAGATTGCACCAAGTACCGATCCCTGGGGGATGCCATATTTAACATTACCAACTTCACCAGAACATCACCTACTCTTAGATAGTTTTCTACTAGTTAAATATGATCGGAACCGTTTATGTACTAAGCTTCTGTTTGAGACTGATTTCTACTGTAGGGGTGGGGGTGGGTTCGAGCCGTCACCTCTCGGCCCTCGGGCAGTCAGTCTCGCGTAGCGCTTCACCCACTCTTGTAGTGTTGAAGCCATGTGATTCTCACGATTCGATACATATAGATTTGTTACATATGGATTAGATACATATAGATTTGTTACATTTACTTTCCAGTCTCACGTAGCGCCTCACCCACTCTTGCAGTGTTATAGCCACGAGCTCATATTGATTCGATACATTTAGATTCGTTACATATAGTTTAGATACATTTACAGTTTATTTAGATCAGTTATATTTTACTTTAATCTCAAGTTTTGTCACAGTTTCAATAGGTTCATACTATTAACTTCAATATCAATAAACTCAGTGATCACATCTCATTTTGTTTCATTAATTACTATTTACCCGTTTCCGAATTGGCTTACCACGGCATACATACGCCGTAACAATTTTTGGTCCTCCGGGCCGGATCGTATACGAAACGGATTACATCACTTTGTGCAGTGAAACAGTGGTTCTTTAGCTACGTTGTGGAGCTTGAACAGTGCAGTGTAGTGCCAGTTAAGTGTTGATGACAACCGCCCTTGCGCCTGCTTTCTCCGAAGTCTTATTTGTCTCCAGCCAACCCCAGCGGCGGCACGTCTACCCGGCACCAAATCTGACCACCGCTCTAAAGTTAATCAGGCGTTACTAATGTCACAACTTAACCCGGCACCGAGACAGTTTGAAGGTAGGGGGGAGCTGGGTTCCCCCTCCACAACACCAAACATACGCCCCTCATTCTCTTCTTTCCCTCCCTCGAACCCTAGGCATCTCATCGCCCTAACTCCTTTAACCTAACCTAACCTAACCTAACCTAACCTAACCTAACCTAACCTAACCTAACCTAACCTAACCTAACCTATTGAACAAAGCGTTGCCTTCATTTTACAAAGCTCACCCCCATTCATTTTAAAACCATCACACACCTTCGTTTAGTAAAGCTCGGTCCCCGGACATGGACAGCGCGAACCTACGGCACCTTACGAAAAGGGGAGGTGATTAGGGGAGGGGAAAGAGAAAGGAGGGGTTGGGAGGGGGTAGTGTAGGTGGAATGGGTAAGAGGGGTGGCTGGTGCCGGGTTGACATACTGTCATGGCGGCCAGTGAAAGGTCCAGTGCCGGGTTGACGTGTTTTTTTATAACATATAAAGCTTGGTGCCGGGTTGATGAACTCCCACCCCAGCGACTTCACGGCGTCCATAAAGACGCTCAACATCTGCCGACTGCGTTCCAGCCCCATTATGAATCTCTCGCCTCTGCCAGCCCTTGCGCGCCTCTATGGACATATGTGAGTGAGCCCTTACTCTTTCAATCTCCTTCAGGGCAACCGTTGACCCCACACTCACTTTCCCTTTTTACACCTCAGCTGTTCCTTTTATTCTCTTCTGTCAAAACAAACCTAGTAGTAAACTATCCTCGTCGCTAACTGCCATTTGACATCTATTCATTTTGATTGTTTCATCATAATTTAAAGTCGCATTTGATTCATTATTACTAGTACCAGTTTGTTTAAATTATCATTTCATTTTATTTTCGTTTAGTCTGTCATTACATTGTATAAAATGGCAGGTGATAACGATAATAGTAGTCAAGAACTGAAACAACTGGTTCAGAAGAGAGGACAAGCTAAAGCCAAGCTATCTAGATTTAAGACCTTTCTTGACTCGTTATCAGAAACAACTAGTGTAACAGAGCTAAAACTAAGACTAGCTAGATTAGAGGGTATTTTATCAGAATTTGAAGAAATACAATCACAAATAGAGGCCATTGACACAAGCGACTCACAAGAGGAAGAAAGGGAGTCTTTTGAATTGATGTACTACAAATTAGCAGCTCAAGGTGAAGACATTGTGCAGAGTTGGATTCCACAACCTGCCATTGCATCTACTCTCAACAATGGCCCATCAACTACCTCAGCCAACAGCCAAGTTCATATAAAACTCCCAACAATAGACTTACCCATCTTCAGTGGCCAGTACGAAGACTGGTTATCTTTTTCGGAAACCTTCAATGCACTGATTCATACCAATGAATCACTGAATAATGTGCAAGGGTTTCACTACCTGAGGTCATCTTTGAAGGGTGACGCTTCTGAACGTATACAATCCCTGGAGCTAATTGCTTCCAATTACTCAGTAGCCTGGAGTTTATTGGAAGGCCGCTACAAGAATAAAAGAATCATCATCCAAAAACATGTAAAGTGTCTGTTTGAGCTCGCTTCTGTAGACAAAGAAGCAGGTCATAGCATAAGGAACTTGCTGGATGGTACACTGAAGCACATCCGCGCCCTAGCAGCTTTAGGCCAACCTACTGAAAGTTGGGACACGTTGTTATTACATTTAAAAACATCGAAATTGAACTTCAGCCTACTGCGGGAGTGGGAGCTCTCCACAAAGCCAGACCAGCTTCCGACATTCAAGAACTTGACAGCATTCTTAGAAAGGAGGTGTCAAATCCTGGAAAACGCAAGTGGCAGAGATTCACAAAAACCAACCGCCTTGAGCACTACGAAGACAAGACCAGCACAACGATCTTGCCTGTTGGTTCTGAGCACAAACTGTCGCTTGTGTAATGGTAAACATCCCATTTAAAAGTGCCAGGATTTGCTGAAACGCCCGCCAGGTGACCGTCATCACATGCTAAGGAAAGCTGGAGTCTGCTTCAACTGCCTTAAGCCAGGCCACAAGCTATCAGAATGTTCTTCAGGAGGTTGTAGAATATGCAACAAAAAACACAATACTGTTCTTCACTCATCCGATTCATCATTTTCTCAAGAAACATCATTAAAAGAAGTTCCTGCAGGAGCTATAAATGTTCACACTCATGAGAAGAAAAACGAAGTTGTAAGTGCACACACGGCTACTCATCATCAAAACCAACATCAGGTTCTGTTGTCTACAGCGCTGGTAGACCTTGTGAGCCCCACAGGAAAACAGCTGAGATGCCGTGCCTTGCTTGATAATGGTTCACAGTCTTGCTTCATGACTGAAAACGTGTGCCAAACCTTAGGACTACGCAAAAGCAGGTACAAGTGCCAAATTGTTGGTGTGAACAATGTTCCAATAAGCATGAGTGGAACAACTACTTCTTTGGTTAGGTCTTGCGTTACCAGCTACAAAACAAACTTGTCATTTGTGGTTGTCCCAAAAATTACAAATGACTTACCCAGAGAACAGGTCAACATTGAAGCGTTCAAAATACCTGACCACATCACCTTGGCAGACCCTGGCTTTGCCAGCCCTGGTTCCATTGACTTACTGATAGGTCAAGAAATATTCTATGACATTATCTGCATTGGACAACTAAAATCAAATGGCTATCCAACTTTACAGAAAACCAGATTAGGTTGGGTGGTAGGAGGGAAGCTGGAGGGAGAGATGAACCAAACACGTGTTAGTCAAACATGTCATCTAACAACTGAACGACGTTCGTTGGAGCCAAGAGAAAGCTGCAAGATTTGTACAATTTCTTCGAGAAGGAGGCACCAGCCATCTCAAAGACGGCAATACAAGATGGAATCAAATGAAGCTTCATTCCACCCTATGCACCACACATGGGAGGCTTATGGGAAGCAGCAGTTAAATCCCTTAAGCACCATCTCCAGAGGATAGTTGGATCAACAGCTCGTACCTTCGATGATTTAAGCACTATTTTAACACAAATAGAAGCAGTTTTGAATTCTAGACCCATAATTCCTATATCCAAATGATCCTTTCGACCTAACCACCTCCACTCCCACACATTCCCTTACAGGTGGCTCACTTACAGCTCTTCCAGAACTTCTTCTGATGCAGATCCCTGACGGATGGCTTTCCCAATGGCAGAATTTGCATCGCCTGCTACAACACTTTTGGTCCAGGTGGTCGAAGGAATGCCTGAACAATCTTCAGCAAAGGGGGAAGTGGAAGCTACAATACCCGTCTCCAGGAAAGGACAGTATGGTAAGGGTAGTGACAGTAACGACTGCTGCGGGAGAGGTAAAGAGTTATGTCTCCTACCCATCGAGCAATAAAAGTCCCAAGAGACAATTCAAACTTTTGTTTACAATTTACTTAGTTATAGTTATTTTTCCCACTGTCATATCATATGCTCAATATTAATAAATTAAGCCTTAAGTATATAGTTAAATTTTCACATAATTAAATTGTCATAACATTATTATACTTACTTATCTCTTTAACTTGTACATTTCGTAGCATTTCTAATATAGTAACAATTATATCATATAACTATTAATAATCATTTATAAGAATTTCATGATTTGTGTTTGTATATTTACCATTTTGCTTTCAATTATTTGCCTGCAATTTGAATTAATGCGATTTTTTATTCTTTATACTTAACGAGATTTATGCCAATTTTATTCATTAAGCTAATATTTTCAAACGTCTTTGTTTGTATTATATAACATACATTGTTTTATTTGGTAACTTTATATGTTTTCATGTTTTAATATAAATCACCATGATGCTCGTATCTGTTATTTTTATCATGTCAGTTTTCTTATTTCTTACAATTTGTATAGTAAAGTGGCTAGCATTGTTGCCATGTTCAATCTTCATTGTTGTTCACAACGTATTTGATAATGTCTTATTTGCTAATAGTGTATATATATATATATATATATATATATATATATATATATATATATATATATACGAGATATATATTTTAAGTGATTAGCTTAGATTTGTATTTTTCATTTCATCATGTTTAAAATTATATCATTTTTATTTTTAGTTGTATTGAAAATACCCTTCCGGTATTTTCAAGGTGGGTGGGATGTTTGAGACTGATTTCTACTGTAGGGGTGGGGGTGGGTTCGAGCCGTCACCCCTCGGGCAGTCAGTCTCGCGTAGCGCTTCACCCACTCTTGTAGTGTTGAAGCCATGTGATTCTCACGATTCGATACATATAGATTTGTTACACATGGATTAGATACATATAGATTTGTTACATTTACTTTCCAGTCTCGCGTAGCGCCTCACCCACTCTTGCAGTGTTATAGCCACGAGCTCATATTGATTCGATACATTTAGATTCGTTACATATAGATTAGATACATTTACAGTTTATTTAGATCAGTTATATTTTACTTTAATCTCAAGTTTTGTCACAGTTTCAATAGGTTCATACTATTAACTTCAATATCAATAAACTCAGTGATCACATCTCATTTTGTTTCATTAATTACTATTTACCCGTTTCCGAATTGGCTTACCGCGGCATACATACGCCGTAACAGCTTCTTATGCCTTTTTTCAATAGGATACTTAATAAAATGTCATGATCGACACTATCAAATACCTTACAAATTACCAAAAACAACCCAGACACACACTTGCCATTATTAATACCATCTGTAACTATAGAAATAAACTGGACAATTGCATCTTCTGTACTCCTGCCTATTCTGAAACCGTACTGGTTTTTACTAAAAAAATGTATTTTGTTTAGATAATATATTAATTTTTTCTTCAATTTTCTCTATAATTTTAGACCAGATACTAATGTCATGGGTCTATATTGATTACAAAACTTAGTGCTTCCTTTCTTATGTATAGGTATCACAACTGATTCTTTAATTTTCTCTGGAAATATGCCAGTTAAAAAGCTTACATTTATAATATAATAAGGTTGACAGACACATAAAAATGACATTGACGATGGTTCCTGCTGCCCATCAAAGTACTTTTGGGAATTAAAATTTATTATTTTATCTGAGTCACCAATTTCATTTCTCAATTATAACTACACTGATAAAGAATTCACTAAATTTATTTGGCAAGGTTCAGATATATTATTACTGTCCTCACCTTGCAACTTTATACAACTCAATTTACTTTTACTTTGACTTGTCAATTCATTTATTTTTCTCCAAGTATCTCTCCCGTTACTTTTATAATTTTCAAATATTCCTCTATAATAACTTATTCTTGTTTCTCTTATATCCTTATTTAACTTACTGTATTTCTAAATGTTATATGTTTATTTCTAAGCCTATTATTCAGATGGGATTTCTTTAACATGTTACGTTCTGTTATTCTATTACATAAACTGTCATTTATCCAAGGCTTCAATTTTTTTAATTGGTTTCTTTAAACTATTTTCTGTACTGCTAATAACTACATTACTAAAGGCAGAACAAAACTCATCGTAATATTATAATTAAAAAAAAATCCGATTTCATGCTACTGTATAGAATTATTTAACAGTTGTCTTGAAATTCGTTGTATATCTTGTTTTATTTATTCATGAATTGAAATTGTAATAAAACGCAAAGAAAGATAAGGAACACGTATTATAAATTCAGATATCTTACTTTATTATAGGAGTATAAGGAAATACAGGGTAAAATAAAGTAAATAAAAATTGAAATAAAAAATTCTTCAAAGCGTCATATAAATTTAGTGTTAAGAGACTAATATATGAATAAATTCGTATATTAGTCATTTCAGAGTGTTATCAATAGGTTACGTAGACCAGATAACAACAAACCAGTAAACTCCCTTTTTTATTATCACCCTGTCACATACTGGCGTTAACTCGGACACTTCGTTACACGGACACTTCGTTACACGGACACTTCGTTACACGGACACTTCGTCACACGACCACTTCGTTACACGGACACTTCATTACACGGGCACTTCGTTACACGGACACTTTGTTACGCTGATACCTCGTTACACGGACACTTCGTTACACTGACACTTCATTACACGGATACTTCATTACAGCACTTTGAATTCAGATGTTACGCGCTCGTTAAGACAGGTCCCAGCACTAAATTATTCATTAAACTAACCAAACCAATACACAACCTTTAATATCTGAAATGTGCGATCGAATTGGTTTTATAGGACATAAAGTGCCTTGATATCGTACGTTTCCCGCTAGTTGCAACAATGCCAACTTAAGGAGAATTTCCATAGATTTAGGACAATTTTGAATATCAAAAGGAAACAGGATAACACACATTTATTAGGGAAATAAATATTGAAAAAATATTTAGAATATTTTGACGTATGATAAAACACAAACAATTTCATCCTTAGAAAAAATATTGGGTGATTCCATATTTAATTTATAGTAGTTTACCAGTATATGAAAAGTAACATTAGATCATGGTGGATACATTGTGTAGACTGTTTAGTGTAAGGAGATCTCGTTCTCCCACGTGACCAGAGCCCTGTCTAACAACTAATAACGGCTTATAGGTAGGGTAAAATACGGACACCAGATTTACATGGGGGGTCTGGTGGGAGGGGTATTTTTGAAAATCGTCTTTTATGAGTTTTATAATGTGCAATTTGGGTTATAATTGGGAAAATAATACTTTGTGATATTAATATTACAACTATATTTTAATTTGTGACTTCAGAGTAACACAGTATTAACAAACAATACTTTAAAAAGGTCATTCATTAAGTTTAAGTTAAGTTGGCAGAACTCAATAAATTGACATAAATCTCCTTAAAAATGTTACGGCATCACTTGCACTAGTTGTACTGATTGAAGTCTGAATCCAGTCATATTTTTCTGAAGATAAGACATATTTTAAGTAAAGAACTGTCGTTTTTATGGCTTCAAAAATTAAGTACTTGACGTGTCATTGTTATCTTTGACCTTCCACTGACAGTCTGTTCCGATTGGGTGTCCAGACATTTTTCATTAGTGATAAAACTCGTTCAACTAGTGCCGAAGTACCGGTTAGGGAAAGAGCAAACTCCAATACTATTTCAAAATTGTCACACTTATTTTGCTTGAAACTGAGGGGAGGGAGGTGTTTGGTAATATATTAGTGCGTAGTCTGTGAGTCTTCATACAACACACAACTTGTCATGATTGTCGATTACCCAAATTACTAGTAATACAAGTTTGTCTTTATTACAATATTTAATATTAACGAACTGAAAAATACCGACATTTACCCGGATTTTCCTTTGTACGGTACGCAAACGGACACTGGATGTAAAATAAAAACCGTCCGTACAAAATACGCCCTATATATAGGTGACTTCCAAACCACCACCAGTGGCCGGGCAGATGGGCTGCATTCAAGCACAGAGAAGGAATATAGAAGGTATTCTTATTTGACTGTGGAGCAAGATCGGGATCGCTCACGGGTCACCCACTCATGCTCTCATGTTGCTTGTCGCCGTTATCTTGCGATAACGTCGGAACCGTCCGGTCAAGGCCACTGGTTAGTGTTTATAAGCCAACATATAAAGTGTCTCTCACCATGAAAATATTTGCAAATTTGTTTGTTTTGATATGTAGTTTTGTTATGATCGTGCATAAAGAAAATAATAATTTATTCCACAAATAATGACAAAGTGAATACAATTAGAGGAAAGTCAAAGTGGAACTAATCAATCACTTGTTCCAGTAATTGTGGTTGATTAGTTCAGTCCTTAGCTCGCTGGTTGCTTGCTAGCTCACGACTCTCAGCAACCTTATAAATTAATTAATAACACGTGATTATGTACAATATTACAACAAACTAGAACAAAAACAATACTTTAATAACTGAAAAAAACAAGAAGGGTACTCACTACTAATCATAAGAAAACAAATAAACACTAACTGTGTGTTTATATCAAAATTAAAAATAATAATAAAAAAATAGCCATTATAAAAAAGAGCTATAAAATACATAAAACATCATTTCATATAAACAACAGAACAAAGGTGATTTAAACACGAAGTTAGGGATTAAAAGACCCCCCCCCCACAATTAATCTGGAAACCAACGTCATCAGTTGTGTTATGTTCACGTACTATTGGGATTCAAAAAGCAATGTACTCGAGTTTGAACCTCATCTGATGTCGTTGAGTTGTACACCAACATTTACCTTATTTAATTCTACGTAGTATCATATATCTTGCATTTTCTTAAAGGTTTTAAGAATTTCTTATAGCGGGTAGAATACAAAACACACACACACACACACACACACACACGCGCGCGCGCGCGCGACATTTAGCACTTTTGGAGTAAAGCTCAAATTCAAACATTTCTAAAACAAAAACTACTAAAGATAAGTTAGTGAAAGTTTAACCACATGTGAAAAAGATTGTTGTTTGTATTATATCCATTCCAAATGTAAACCCTTGCAATCTTAAAAATGGCTGATCGTACAAACTTCCAAAACTTTTCAAAAATACCGGATTGAAAAACAAAGTAAGATTGTAAAATGGTAAGCGTGATAAAAAATCTTGTGAATTTATATCATATGATAATTCAACAGACATCGATGTGCGCACTAAATATTATGACTAAAATTAAAACAATACTACAGTTACATAATTCAGTCTTAATTTCTTCCAAATGCAGTCAATACTGTACATTCTGAAGTTCTCAAAGTGTTTAATAACACTTAAATGTAAGGAGCGTTATTCGTTTCTCACCCGCTAGAGTGACGTCACCGCAGGAACCTTCCGGCCTGTAATGTAGTGAGGCGTGAGGCCTTGGGGAGAGCCGGTTCAGTCGCGCGGCACCAGCCGCGTCATAGGAATTAGTTTCATTTATTTACATGGGAAGCAGTATGAGTCATACTGTCGGTGAGTTACGAGAAGTCCTCTGAACTACTTGCCACTGTGATATTGAAGGTGCTGATTTCCATTGAAACAGCACAAGCCATGTAGTGTACCTGTCGTAATTATTAATTATGATATGTACACTACATGACTTTTGCTGTTTCAATGGAAATCAGCGCTTTCAATATCACAGAGACATTAAGTTCAGAGGACTTCTCATGACTCGCCGACTATAGTCGCTACAGCCGTCGCTTAGGAATGTCTCCTTTATACCGAGATATAATTGTCATAGACCAAAACAGTAAAAAATAGTTTTCGAATACGTGTTTAATGTAAAACAGTCAAATTATTACCTAAATTAGAAAATCATGCTACATTAACGGAGATATAACGAATAATAATATTTTATAAAGGTAGGTTTTCGATTTTTTGTAATAAAAAACCAGTTTTGGACGGAATATAAACTATGTTCCCAGAAAATATAGACTTGATTGTACCCACTGCTGATAAAAATGGCAATATTTGCGAAGCGTCTATATAGGATAATCTTACGTGTGCAAATAAAGCAAAATTTTTAATATTCAATTTTATTCAGAATAAGCCTATGTAAGCCATTATTCCTACCTCTATATCAATCAGAGTTAAGTTAAACAAACTGATAATATTATACCAAATTACAATCATACCTTACTAATCACCTCAACAACAACGTAGAAGTAATGCCACTACGGAGACAGTAATGAACCGGTCCCACTTGTTTGATTACTGGTACTACTGTCGGACGTCGGTGACTGAAGTTTAGCGCCAGCAGAGTTGCCAACGCTCGGAATAAAAAAGACGCTAGATATCGCTTAAACCACTTTTATTTACCTCATTCATCAACAAGTTGAAAATGTGCTCTAAAGAAAAGGATATAGAGGCACTTATTGTATTATTTATAAAATAAACAATAACAAAATCAAAATAATTATTTTAATTTAAAAACAAGACATTATATCATAAAGTCTGATTTTAAAATAAACTGATTAAGATGACACAAATATTTTGAGATCATTTTAAAACTATAGGTGGGATGAACCTTCCTCGTAGGGAGTGGACACTGTTGAATTGGTTCCGTACTGGCGTGGAACCACTAGATCAGTCAAGTGATTGCGGGGAGTCTATCCAAACAATGGATAATATGTTTACAGAACAACGGTGCTGTTTTACAGGGGGGATTAGCCAGCGTGAACAGAATCAGTGAAGCAGGTCTCATTGGTTCTATGGATTAGCTTTGTGACAGGAGATCACTTGACTGTTGGATCTAGATGCAAATAAATATCACAGCTTTTTAATATTTTAAATGGTAGCTTACAACTAACCATACGATATATGCGCGCGCGCGCGCGCGCGCGCGCGTGTGTGTGTGTGTGTGTGTGTGTGTGTGTGTGTGTGTGTGTGTGTGTGTGTGTGTGTGTGTGTGTGTGTGTGTGTGTGTGTGTGTGTGTGTGTGTGTGTGTGTGTGTGTGTGTGTGTGTGTGTGTGTGTGTGTGTGTGTGTGTGTGTGTGTGTGTGTGTGTGTGTGTGTGTGTGTGTGTGTGTGTGTGTGTGTGTGTGTGTGTGTGTGTTTGTAATGAAAACAATATGCCTAGTCAAATAATAGTAAAATGATAGAAGTGTTAATTTTTCGTTTCAATATATCCAAACAGATAGGAGTTTTGGAGACCAGCTGACCATGTGTTAACGAGAGCAACCTTAAACAGTTACAACTGAGTTCCTGTCTCGACAACCGTCTGCAGAATGAAGGAAAATTATAGGTCGACCGCTTGGAAAAACCTTCCGTCGGCTGAGTCTAGCGAAGTTCGTTATATTTGTCGTTAGTCACTAAACCAACAAAAATGTGACTGATGTTCCCTGAAAGTCATTAGACGCCAAATTGGCAGTACTGAGCTTGGAACTTTGGTTAAATGTGGGACAGATGGGAAATGTAGGTGCTAAGAGTGAGGTGACAATTATATATATGTACCATTGTAAACACAAACTCACTGAACGTGACACACATCCCTTCGTTCTGGATGGTTAAGAAGTAATGGCGTGGAAAAATACAATCCGTTTATTCATTAGGTGTGATTAGAGTAGTCATTGTTACTATCTAAGGTTCGTTTAATCCACCATTTGACCCACAAAGTGCCAGCGGCTCGCACCGATACGATCGCTAATGTGCTTTAACGTATCATCATTAAAATGCGATCCAGTTATATTATATTGTAAACAAAATAAACTATATTTGTCATTCAGGTATGTTTATTGGGGTCTAGTTTGTTCTTTGCCCAAGAGAAAAAGATGTGTTTTGCAGTTGTAATGTCAGCTGATGTTTTTATGTTTTTGCCTTTGTATACATATTTTTGTCAAACCAAAAGTATTGGTATTGTGGTATTGAATACAGTAATCTATTTTTAGATTCTATATTTTTTATAGATTCAAAATTGTGAATATTTTTATAGTTTCCCCATGCGTGAGTAACCGCCTGCGGGACCAATCCAATTTCTTCTAAGAAGAACTAGAATGGCAGTTTATTTGCCTATAAGTTAGGCCAGATCTTTCCCGAACTGATGCCCAGAAGTACCTGCATTGCCTTTCCAGAATCTTCTGGGCTTGTACAACTGCGTTACATGAAGACACCCTTCGGCTTCAGCCGACCTGACAGTCAGAGTCACAGTCAGTCAGTCAGTTTGATTCAGTGAGAGTCAAACTTACAGTGTCAGAGTGACAGTCTACAGTGCGGCAGAGTCAGGCCCAGTGGAGCTGACAGTGACAGTACACCAAGCAGTATTAGATATTGGTGAACACAGACTGTGATAAGTGACATTAATTGCTGTAAATATTAATGATTAATTTCACAAAGAATCAAAATAGTGTCTAAATAGTAATTTAAGTTTGTAAATATCTCATAGTGTTTTATTTAGAGCATGTAAATAAAAGAAAAATTAGTAGTCAGAAGTGAAACCTTATTTAATTCAGACCCTGTTGCAGCGTAACAATATGCTGTACTTCAGACCCTGTTGCAGCGTAACAATATGCAGTACTTCAGACCCTGTTGCACCGTAACAATATGCAGTACTTCAGACCCTGTTGCAGCGTAACAATATGCAGTACTTCAGACCCTGTTGCAGCGTAACAATATGCAGTACTTCAGACCCTGTTGCACCGTAACAATATGCTGTACTTCAGACCCTGTTGCAGCGTAACAATAGGCAGTACTTCAGACCCTGTTGCACTGTAAGAACATGAAGTACTTCAGACCCTGTTGCACCGTAACAATATGCAGTACTTCAGACCCTGATGCAGCGTAACAATATGCTGTACTTCAGAACCTGTTGCTCCGTAACAATATGCAGTACTTCAGACCCTGTTGCACCGTAACAATATGCAGTACTTCAGACCCTGTTGCAGCGTAACAATATGCTGTACTTCAGACCCTGTTGCACTGTAACAATATGCAGTACTTCAGACCCTGTTGCAGGGTAACAATATGCAGTACTTCAGACCCTGTTGCACCGTAACAATATGCAGTACTTCAGACCCTGTTGCACCGTAACAATATGCAGTACTTCAGACCCTGTTGCACCGTAACAATATGCAGTACTTCAGACCCTGTTGCAGCGTAACAATATGCTGTACTTCAGACCCTGTTGCACCGTAACAATATGCAGTACTTCAGACCCTGTTGCACCGTAACAATATGCTGTACTTCAGACCCTGTTGCACCGTAATAATATGCAGTACTTCAGACCCTGTTGCACTGTAAGAACATGAAGTACTTCAGACCCTGTTGCACCGTAACAATATGCAGTACTTCAGACCCTGTTGCAGCGTAACAATATGCAGTACTTCAGACCCTGTTGCACCGTAACAATATGCAGTACTTCAGACCCTGTTTCACCATAACAATATGCAGTACTTCAGACCATGATGTAAGTAACTTACATTATGTAACTTACTTATACCAAGCTTCAGTCCAGGTGCTTTTCAAATACGTGCAACATTGTATTTCAACGAACGTCAGTGATGTCACGAGTCAAAAGTTCTCATGAGAGTTTCTCCTCTACCTACCCGCCCATACATGTGAAGTGGTATTGACCCGCCCGCCCACCCATACCCGTGCAATGGTAGTTACCCACCTGTCCACCCATATCCGTGCAGTGGTACTGACCAACCCGCCCACTCATATACTACAGTGGTATTGATCCACTCACCCACCCATACCCGTACAATGGTAGTTACCCACCTGCCCACCCATACACGTGCAGTGGTATTGACCCACTCACCTACCCATAATATACGTACGGTGGTATTGATTGACTGAAGAGTCTCTTAAAATTATCAAATACATATTTTCAGTTATTTATTATTGGATTTTGGCAAAAAAGGGCAGATTTGTAATATAATTGGTAATTTTTTACACACTGTGGATTTTGTATCAGACCTCAAGTTTTTGAGTAATTGTCAGTTAAAATATTTTAAGAACACCATTTTAAAAATTGTTAACATGTTGTTTAATTATTATTACTAGTAAAGAGTCATACTATTATCAACCTCTATACCAAGTATGACCACTTCAACCTCAGCATTCCCAAGTTATAAACATTTGTTTAAGCTACAAAAACAGACAGACAGAATGACAAAAAACCTTTTAGGACGTAAATGTATAGGAACTTTTTCTTATTTTGACCCAAGGAATAGCATCTTTAATTTTGGCAACATGCACTATGATGGACCACAATGATTGAGATTTTTTCCTGGAAATTTCATGGAGATTCCTGTTCACTGCAGCCACAGTGGGGTTAAAGAGGGATTATAATGTTGTGGAGGATAACCGACCTAGATAAATTTATTTTTGGACTTACTAGTAGGCTTTACAGAGTAGTTTATTAAAAAAAACTGTAGATAATAAATCAGCTGTGACAAGCCAAATTATGCCAGTCTGTGTTGTGGTATGTCTAGTTCATATTTAGCTCTTGTATCATGTTTATGTATAATTTGTCTAGTAGAAAATCTGTACAGGTTATTTTTTGTATACAATAAAATGTGATGTATATATAAATTTACAAGAGATAATATGTTCATCTGTATAAAAAGTGGTCTACAATGCTCCACACAACTAGCTCAACACATCATTCTGATCACATTTTTTTATTTTTGAATCAGCAGAATATAATGAACTTTTGATGAGTGACCCCATAAAATTAAGCCATATGTTATATGATTAAGAAAAAGACCAACATAGGCTGTTCTTAAATAATTGAATTTTACAAGATCTAGTGCTTTAACACAGAACAAATTTAGATACACACACCAAGACTGAATGTATGAAGGTGAGAGGGAAACGTTAACCCACCCACCCACACATACAGTTGTAATACTCATAGTGGTGTTGTCCTGGAACCAGAACAAATAACTAACTCTGGATAATTTGCTATGTAGATGACTTATGTGGTTGAACCAATTTGGCTTGGAATCAATAACCATACCCAGTAATTTCACAGATGGACCAACTTCAGCCTAAATTAAGCTCATAATTAATTGTTCTTCAAATGTTTGGTGATTACAAGAAATTTTGTTTGCAGGAAACCACTGTAATGTCTCATTGTAATGAGAGCCACCTTCATTACGAAGACTGAGTATATTAGAAGATGGCGATAAGAGAGTTGTATCATCTCATAAACGACCGTGTTGGATTGAATATTTTTCGCCAAATCATTGATTGCAATAATAAACTGAACGGGTCCCAAAACTGAGACCTGCGGATCACTTCCACTCAGCTTGTCCCTTAACAGTCGTGAGATATGCTGTCCATGTCTGAGCATAAGACTACACTGGGGTTGCTAGGAGGTCTGTTGGGATTGGATTTGGGGAGAAGTAAGGAAAGATGTTTTGCTTGGAGGGGGTATTTCACCTAAATGCACTATCCTTCGGTAGCTTTGGACTGTACATTTTTAAAAGATATTCCTGGAGTATCAGGAAGACTCTCTTGGTATAAGGATTCAAGGGCATCATAACTACTACAGGTGATAACATCTCTCTCAACCATGTAATCTACTCGATCATTGTCTGGGGTGGTACAGTCTCAAATCTTTTTAAAATTTTCACATGGCAAAAGCACATCAGAGCAATGTGGAGGTTGCCACCTCGCTCACACTGTAGGGAATTTTTTGTAGAATCAGAAATATTAACTTTTCTATCTACATTTATGAATGTGCTTGGTATATCACGTCACATAATTTAGAATTTCTTAATAATACTAGAGATGTGCCAAACTGCTGTTTGAAAGAAGCAGCTTAGCTGAAAGCAGTTGGCATCACTAAGCTGCTTATTGAAAGCAGTTTAGCTCAGCTACAGCACACATATTGGCACGTTGTTTCTGTATACCGTTTTTGAATGAAAATTGCTTATCTAGCTATAAAACTTGCTTTTAATTAAATTATAAGATCAAATAGATTAGTTACACATAAATATAAAACAGTTACAGCAAATACAAAGACAAGGCTATGCAATTTCTTGGAGATGGTTTAATAAAATTTGTGTATACCTTTCCATTAATAGAATATTTAATTCAAAGCATACCATGTATAATAACAGTCCATTTCAACAGTACAAGAGAGCTGCAGACAACAACAGTGCATCTCAACACAACAGTACAAGAGAGCTGCAGACAACAACAGTGCATCTCAACACAACAGTACAAGAGAGCTGCAGACAACAACAGTGCATCTCAACACAACAGTACAAGAGAGCTGCAGACAACAACAGTGCATCTCAACACAACAGTACAAGAGAGCTGCAGACAGCAACTAATATAGAAAAGCGCATACTGTTCACTGCTCTTGTCTTAGGTGTACCTGCTTTCTGTAACTGTTGGGCGAGAATAACTGCTGCCGAAAAGCAGGTATTCTCACTCAACTGTTTAGTAGCTGAGCTGCTTACTTTAATAAGCTGCTTAAGCTTATTTAACACATCCCTAAATAACACACATTCATATCACACTAGATTTAAACATAGATTTGAAATTCAGTATAGGCTTGCTCTTTTTGAAAAAATATTTTCTGGTCTGAAGATTTTTCAAGCATTGCCTTTAAATATAAGGACTATAAATTGTGAACTAAAATTCAAGAGTGAGCTAAATTGTTTAGTAAACAAATACTTTTATAGCATTGAGGAATTAATATAATCTAATGGATAATATCCGAATCATAACTCCCAACCCTTTCCCTCCAGTAGGAAATGTTTGACCAGCAGAAGCTCTGAACAGAGCCAAGTTCCTGTGGAAGAATTAAGTACAAAGTAAGTAAGTGTTAATATATGTTTGTGTTTTTTTGTTTGTTTCACTATTACCCATTGCCCACCTTCCACATCAAGTTGAAAAAATCGTTATTGTCTATATTGATAAATATTAATAGTTAGTACATCAGTGCAACAATAAAACCAACATTTAAAAAATCAAGCAAATACAATAATTAGTGATACTGCACAACACATGGGTGGATCTTCTTGAAGATATCCACAACAAACAAACTTCTCTCGTACTTGTTTGGGGTCTTGGTCTCTGCTCAATACAATGATGAGGCTTTTTAATTCCTTAATTGTTAATGACGTAGATATATTTTTCAATTCACAAACTGGATTTCGTAATATTATCTCAAAATAAAACAGTTATTGTCTTTTAATAATAATTTTTAATATTTTACTCTTTGTCATTATTTGTTGCTTTGTTATGTTTTTATAGTGATTGTGTTGGAGATATTCATTGAACCAGATTAAGTTAATTTTGCATAGTTTATCCCTTGTTATTATTTATTGTTACCTTACGCTTTATATTTAATTCACTTTGTTATATTATTGTTGTACAGTACTTTGTTATATGATTGTTATTTAATGTTTAGTTATTATTGTTCTTAGTTATTTCAGTTACTGTTATTACTGTTTTATTTATTATAAGTTGTATTTCAAATTGTTTTGGACGATTGTTAAATTTTTATTATATAATTTTTGTACGTTACTTTTTTTTGCTGTTGAATTATGGACTATTAATGTATGTTAGTTTCGGGTTTTCTCCATGGTTATTAGTGCTGCATTTAATTTTGTAGTTTAATTTATTAATGCACATTGTAATTGGGTATGTTAACCTGTTATGTTATTATTATTATTATTGAAATAAATAAAATAAATAAATAAAAAAGATATCATCGAAAACATAGAGAATGGCTGCTCTGTCTTCCAGATTTTCGTGGACATGAGCAAGGCTTTTGATTGCCTGGGCCACGAATTGATTCTATCCAAATTGTGATCCCTTGGAATAGATAGAAATGCTCTTTGCTGGTTCTCCAATTATCTGGAAGACAGGTCACAAATCGTGGAAATTTCTCACGTCACTGGGGGGAAATTATGTAGGTCAAGATCCTCTCCCCGTCCTGTACGCAGAGGTGTACCTCAGTGATTGGTTTTGGGACCTGTTATGTTTATATTGTTTACAAATGACCTACCATCTTATGTCAGCTCCTATGGCAAATGCTATATGTATGCCGATGACACTGTCATCTTATCGTCAGGGAAGAATGCGGATTCAGTTGACGTCAATTTCTTCATTGCTATGAATGTGGCCTACGACTACTGCTCCAGGAATGGCTTGGTTCTTAACGAGGAAAAAACAAAGCAGTTGCTGTTCGGACCAACGAAAAGTTTATCGCTGGTATTCCAAACCTGGTAATTACAGAACTAAGCATCTTGGTGTTGTTGTGGATGTCGACCTCTCTTGGAAAAATTACGCTGATTTTCTTTGCAAGATGCTTAGTATTGCCTTATATACCATTAAAAGGATTGTCGCTGTGGGTACTGGGGAGGCAGTCAGAGCGACTTACTATGCCTTGTTTGATAGCCATATGACCTATGGAATCGCTCTGTGGGGAGGAACGTCCTGCTCCAATTTAGAGAGAATTCTAGTTATCCAGAAGAGAGCGGTTAGAGCAATGGCTGGACTCGGATTTAATGAGAGCTGTAGGAAGTCCTTCCGTGAGTGGAACATCCTGACCGTGGTATCAGGCTACATCTTGGCTGCTATATTGGTAGCCTGTACTAGCTGCTCACAGATGAATTCAGCTATCCACCAGCACTAAACCAGTAGATAGTGACTTCAACCTTCCTTCTCATCGCACAGCGCTGTTCGCAAAGAAGCCTTCCTACGCCAGTTCCAGATTCTTCAATCTCCTTCCAGATGAGCTTGAAGGGCTTCAACTTCAGACGTCACCTAAAGAGGTGGTTTGTGCAGCGGTTGTTATACTCAGTGAACGAGTTTATCTCTTGGAGGGACAATGACTTAAATTTTTCAAGTTTACTTTGACACAAACTGTATTTAAAATTGAAAATTATACTGACGCTTATCAAATCTCTATGATTGTGAATAAAAGATTCTCTCTCTCTCTCTCTCTCCCTCCCCCTCTTTCTGATATAGGTAGGTACAGTACGTGCGCTGAAGGTCCGGCCTCCTGGCTGGCCTACTAGTCATATAAAACCATCAATTCGACCCTTACGACGCGTTCACTGACAGATTGTAAAGAGCGATTGTTTACGTGTTTACGGAGTATTTGTATTTTGGTATCTCTTATAATTAGACCAGTATTTAAAATAAAAACATATCAAACATGTTAAGTGTGTGATAGTTAAACTATTAAAACGTATATTAATAGCAACAATAATATATGTCGTAAAAAATTATAAGTCCGTTAATAACTTTAATTGAAATAAAGTAACTATGAACTATAGACTTCTTATCACGGTATCTGAAAAAGATACTGTGCTTCTTATTGTGACTAAAAAAATATGTGTGTGATTTCCAGTTCTGTTAAAATACATATCACCTTTATTTAAATTCTCGTTGACATTTTTTTAAATAAATCATTTCTGTTTAACAATTTTATTTAAAGAAAATGTTTATAACGAAATGAAAGAGACAAGTACGGTATTCACTGAATTGTTAGTAGGCAATGCTTATAAATTAATAACTTCAACTATAATTATTTATATAGTTTCTAATAGTCATTTAACGGACACAGGCTAATTTAAATGGGTTCCATATATTTATTAGACTACAGTAGTTAAATAAAAACAACCATTTAACCACTAAATAATTGTTTTCCGCACTCTTAAGTACTGTAAAACTTCTAAATACTCCTAAACCACAAGCAAATATATCGCTCGCAGTCTGGAAACTTACTTAAGGTAGAGTTTTAGGTAAAAATTAACTCATCTAATTTTATAAGCAAGAATGGGAAAAACTCATTGCGTGGGAAAGTCTAGAAGTAGCAAATGTTTCCAGGACTGCAGGCATATCGGGTCCATCACCCGTCCCTTGCCTATCACCGCTCGGCGAGCTCGAGGCCGGACCTTCGCCGAGCGGTCTGTACTGTGAATTATATATAAATCATATATTTTTATTTAATAGAAACAATATGAACTGTTGTGTAGCAAATATGATATTAAATTGGTTATTGTATATATTGAAAAGAACACAACAATATTATTAAGGTGGATTGACAACACTTTTAAATGTTTGATGATAATCTTTACGATTATGTTACCCTGATTACGATCATTTGAAGCTGCTCGTACGACAACTATTATTGCATACGTTGGCTGCACTGTCCTCGCTTTTGTTTGGTTTGACAATCTGTCTGTGTACATTCGCAAGCAGCAAAGCAGCTGTTACTGCTGTCAGATTGTCAGAGCATTAGGTTTATCAACAGTATCAATTGGTATGATTTGATTTATAAACACAATTTTCTGTTTGTGTTGTATTGTCATTCTCGTTAGTAATTCATTGTAAATCCCGTCAAAATGTGTGGTGGTTTTACTTGCTCGAAGAATGCGTTAACTGCGCTTAATATTTTATATATTGTAAGTAAAGGCTACCTCTCAAACTACCGTTTATTAAGCTTTGACGTTTGATAGGATAAGATTTTAAGGACTTAAGTTCTATCATAGGATTAGACTAAGATGAGGAAATTATGCAGCTTCCACTCACCTAGAAATACATAAACTGCTTGAAATGGGCCAATGATTGGCTACGTTATCACAAGAGATACTGTTTTTATTCGGTGGAAATCATGTTTTCTAAGCTAAGGTATGCCAGGCTTAAATCTTTATTTGGCCAGGGGTTTTTGGTTGTTTTGCAAGGTCTCACTTAAAAGACGGTACTTGTATCTGAAACATATGCTAGGCATATGTACATTCGGAATACGGTTATCTGAAGATCTGGGTTTTATGAAATACATTATCAAAATCAGTTATTTGTTCATATAGGCCTAGATTCATTTTAAACAGATAATTAAGGAACTAATCTCCATTTCAAAAGTATGTAGACCCGAGTTGAAAAACACTGTACCTAGATGAATAATGATAATTACATGATTCTTTTTTTGTATTATAGAGAATTTAATTGTGCATTGAACCATGCTTGTGAAATAGTTTTCATAATTCGTTTAAAAAATTTTTCCTAGCAATTGTTTATAAAAAGTACCAGTTTTTCGCTTTTTCTAACGAACTATCGACTTTAAAAAAGCATAAAAAATTTAATTGACGTTTGATGGAAATGTAACTTTTACCAAGCCTTTGTCAATCGTTTTCAAATGTTACCTTGAAGTTTAAAAATTTTAATTTAATTATTTTTCAAGTTCTTGTAATTTTTGCGGATTAACTTTTATTCGGCTGTGATAACTGGAACTCAGTATAATTTGGTACTGTTGGAATCGGCTTGATTCATGCAAACCAAATAAAGCGGTTTCCAACCATAAATGTTGATCAGTGATTTTTAATTGACGTTTATTTAATAGTGTTGGGATGTGCAGTCAGCTGTTAACGAAGCCTTCAAATGCATCGCTCGAATGGCATCAAAACAAGATGTTACCACCTCTCCGGTCCAATGGCACGGCACGTCTGACTGCCGCTATTAAAACTCCCATTTGCCATATTCTTTTAAGTTTCATCAACCATTTTCTATCACCATTTACTCATGAGGGCTCAGGACCATCAACGGCAGGTTTATAAATGGTAGATACCGTTTTATGGGGATTGTCGATTATTTACATTTCATTATTTGGAATAAGGAGAAGGAACATTTAAATGAAAAAGTACATGTTGAGCCTGTAATAGTAATCCTTGAAAGCTTTAATTCATCTGACTTTAGAGATTTTTCAAATAATGATCTATAGACTGTAAGTAAATTATGTTGTATGTATTTTGTATACACTTGTAAATATTTAAAAAGCCGTTAAGATATTGTAAGTAATGAAATATAAATAATCAGCAATCCCTATGAAACAGGAACTACCATTTTTAAGCCTGTCGTTGGAGGTGCAAAGCCCTCATGATAAAATGGTGATGGAAAATGGTTAATGAAACATAAAAGAATACAGCAAATGAAAGTTTTAACAGCGGCAATTAGACATGTTGTGCCGTTGGAACAGTCACGTGGCAACGTCGCGGGATTTTGTTGCCGTGCGAGCAGGTGTTTGAAGGCGCCGTTAACGGCTGACTGCACATCCTGACACTATCAAATAAACACCAATTAAATATCGCTGATCAATATTTATGGTTGGAAAACATTTTATTTGAGTTGCATGAATCAAGCCGATACCAACAGTACCAAGTTATACTGAGTACCAGTTATCATATCCGAATAAAAGTTAATCCACAAAAATTACAAGAACATAAAAAATAATTTAATTAAAATTTTAAAACTTCAAGGTAACGTTTGAAAAATATTGACAAAGGTTTGATAAAAGTTACATTTCCATCAAACGTCAATTCAATTTTTTAAAGTTGATGGTTCGTTAGAAATTGCGAAAAAATGGTACTTTTTGTAAACAATTACTAATAGAAAATTGTTAAGGAGTTAAAATGATTTGACAGGCATTGATCAACGCACAATTAAATACTCTATAATACAAAAAAAGAATCATAATTATCATTATTCATCTAAATACAGTGTCTGTAAACTCGGGTCTACATACTTTTGAAATGGATAGTAAAAGTTTGTATGAATTGTTTCATGCAATACTAAAGTGTGAATAGAGTGCTTTCTGACTGTAAAATGTTTATTGTGAGTGTACAAATCTTAAATTGCATACTTGACAGAACATTTTTAACAAGTTTGAGGACTCAAGATTCTTTGTCAGAACAAAATTAACATGTAGTTTACATGCATTGACAAAGTCATTAAGAGACGAGCGTGAAACTGTCCAATATTTCCATCCAACTAAAGGGGAAAAGGGTATTAAACGGGAGAAAAGGGTATTTTTTAAGGGAATTATGGAAAATTTTTGAAAAATTGCTCTAATTCAAGTTTTAATAAGCAAACTGTTTCCTGTTAGGAGAATGTCTAGGAAGTAAAAAAAACAAACATATATTACCCATTTGGAAGAATGGGTAATATATGTTACACCAAATTTCTTTACAAATTTCTAACAAACATAACCTCACTTAGTAAACACACTATCATGCAAGTCACTTAAAATCTTTTCAAGGACGTATAAAAGGAAATAATTACCCAATAATACACAACCTACTTTCAACTCAAGGAATGCACTTTTAATAATATATTTAATTAGCTTGACCTGTATTATATGTTTTCAAGGCATGAGGTTTAGAACTTAACAAGAATTGTGTTCAAAGTGCTGTACTGGTGAACTTGGTACAAATAATGGCCCACCTGCCTAAATCGCCTATCTCAAAGTGCTGTAAGTTGTAAAAACTTCTGCGCAGTAAACTTTTGAACATAACACGTTTTACCTTTTGTAATATAGTATACTGGCAGGGCCGAAATGTCTAGGTTTTGAGATATTTACTGGTGAACTTGGTGCAAATAACGGCTAGCTGCATAAATAGAAAATTTCAAAGTGCTGTAAGTTGGAAAAACGTCCATGCAGTAAACTTTTGAGCATAGCATGTTGTTCCTTGGGGTAGTACCTTTCCTAACATAGTACTCTGGCTTGACCAAATTGTCTAGGTTTTGATATATTTACTGGTGAACTTGGCACAAATAACGGCCAGCTGCCTAAATCGAATATTTCAAAGTGCTGTATTTTTTCACTACATTCCGGCTTTACCTTATGTTCCAGTTTTGTACAACTCTCCCCTATATATAACTGGCAAATGTTTTACATTTTAAGTTTTTTGTAAATCCGGTAAATTTTACTATGAAATTCTATATAGTACTTAAAAGAGTCTAATTTTTTAAATGATTTATTACAATTTATTTCATATGAAAGATAGTTTTCCTTGTTCTTGTTCATAATCTTTCATCGTATTCAGAAATTTGTCATTGTTGGTTGCTTTTAGGTGGTTGGTATCATCTTGATTGTAGCAGCGGTTTACGGCCGAGCTTCATCTCAAGTTACAAATTTGCCAATAGTGAGTGGAATCCTTGGCTGTGGTGTATTCCTCATACTTGTTTCAATTCTCGGCCTGTTTGGAGCTGTGAAACATAACCAGGTTATTTTATTTTTTGTATCCTTTACAGATACAGAGAATAAGCAAACAATCTAATATAATGTAAGATATGCTTTGTAACACATATAAATTGAAAGCGTCATTTTTATCACTTGCGCCAAATAGTATATAGGAAAATATTTTACAATGTCATATTCCCCCTAATTTATTAGAAGATCATGTAGACACCCTGTTCAGTAATTACTTCAAATTAAACAAATTTCTATAATTTTTAACCAGCCAATCTCAAACATTAGTTAACCACATGAATCTAAATGTAAACTAAAAACTAAACTAAATGTTCAACGATTAACATGTATACATCTGGATAACTTGTGTACCGTTTTATTTAAAATTTTATATAGGTTCTGAAAATATTGCTAAACTAAATGTAACAACAAGGCAAAGCTGATAAAATCAATAATACTATTTAAATACAGTTTAGAAAAGATTATATATCTCCAAGTGTTTTAAGGCAAACAAAATTACTCTGCATTGTTTTGTCACTAATACCGAGTAGTTTGACCTACAAAATTCTTTATCACTTATTTATATATATTCAACAGTAAAGTACATAAAATTATTTAACAACTTCGCTACCACTATGCAAAAAAGAAGCCTATATCTATAACCCACTGCCTCTAATTTGCGGCACATGAGGGTCTATCCACACACTGCCACCACAAAATTGCGGCGTTGTACCTATGATACTAAATAGCATATAGCTATTCGACGGTATATTGTAGAGGCCTAATTTATTTGTTGTGAGCTACAGGAAAGTTTACCACATCTTTGAGACGCTTGGTCTGTGAGTGGACCAACTTATGTCGTCACAAAACATTTGGCAATGCTGTAAGACAAGTTCTACAAAGTTGCAACACTGCTCAGCCCAGTGCACATAGCCAGTAACTTGCTACCCTTCATAGTGAGTTGTGTTGTTTGTGACGTGCGGAAATGGGAAACCCATATTATCAAACTTTTACTCTTGGGCTAAACGATGGCCGTGTTCATTAGGCTTGGTCTGTAAGTAGGCTATCTTCTTAGACGCACAGGTTGTGATAATGGCCGTGCCGCCGCATATTGGCAGTTGGTAGCAAACTTGTTAATCTGGACTAAAAAAAATAAATAACTTACAAATACAACACAAGACATAATATTAATGAAGGACCTCATTGGCTTGGATGTTGTAAGAAACAAGCAACTTATATGGCATTGAAACATTTTAGAAATTTCCTGATAGTGATTAAAAAAATTGATTTAAGGGTTATAAACACTTTAATGATTTTAGGTTAGTTTAAAGGGAACTAGGTCAGGAATTAGTAAATTAGGAGAGATAGGACCTCAGCAAACTTACTTAAGAAGACAATTCCACCAACACCTTACAGTAGTAGTATACAAATATAATAATAACGTATGTTGGACAAAAAAGTTTTCAAGAGAAAGCTCTCTGTCTACTCACTTGAGGAAAGTGCCAATGGCACTGAACATTAGTGAAACATGTGTCATCAATGTATTTGTTTACTACTACTGTGGTGTTAGTGGACTTTTATTCTTAGGTAAGTTTGCTGATATCCTATCTCTAGAGACGTTTTGATACTTTGCTTTCGATACCGGCAGTATCGGTATCGGAATTCCAATATTATCGGGGTACCGCAAGAAAACATGTGGTATCGGAAAAATATCGAAACCCGTCCCTTCCTCGGAAGAAAAGTAGTACCAAACAAAACCTGTTACTATCTTGACTGAGATGATATCACTTTTAAAATAACTGTATACAAAGACGTGAAACGTTTTTATAAAAGATTTGTTAAAGGTATTTGACATGTTAGTTAATTATTTTTAGTGAAAGTATTGTAACAGTATCCAAAACGATACGTCATAGTATTTTGTATAGAGGTGCACTAATAATTTGTATTGCATATTCATGAACAAGGTAAATGAATTAAAGTTTTTTTAATTAAATAAACATAATAACATTTAACAGCATAGCATATATGTTGTCACCTCCTTGCGATACCGCTCCAGTACCTGTTCTGTCACCTCTGTGCGATATTGTTGCGATAACAATACCTTGTCCTGCTTGCCACCTTCTTGCGATAATCTTATGATACCAATACTCGTGGTATCAATACTTTTGATACGATACTGCGTTGGTATTGATACCGTTGTTCCGATACTGTATAACAAGTATTGGATCGGAAGGAGTATCGAATCATCCCTATCTATCTCTCTTAATATATTAAACAACAATTAAAAAAATAATTTACTATTAATCCTGTGTATTTTATTGAGGAATTGTATAACATTCATTAGTACCTTTATTGTTGATTGGCTGAAGTGTAGTAGAATTTTTAATATACTTTACATAGTATTAATTTGTAATGTTCATGTTTGACAACATTTATCTTTAAATGTATGTACAAACTTAATTATATAACTGTTGATTGAAGTGATAATAGTTAGCATTTTATTTGGAATGTATAAATTTTAGTTATGAAGTTCATATTTACAATGAAATTATTATGATGATTCATCTTGAAGTCTAAGATGATCAGTTTAGTTGCATTGACGTTTTCCTTAATTAATCATAGTACATGATCATTCTGTTCCTGATATTCGTGGTGCAATTTAGCGTGGCTTGTGCTTGCCTGGCTGTGGACAAGCAAGAGCAGGAACAGCTTGCTGAAGAGGTGAGTCATTAATCAAATCCATTCATTTAAATTTTAAAATAACATTTAAACAATAGTGTTTTCACATAATTTTTGGTATGGTAATTGTGAGGGCTGTTCGGAAAGTAACCTCTGTTTGCTCACTGGGAATTAATGTCACGAATGGGGGAAGTAGAAGGGGTAGTGCCGCCATCTTTGGCTGGCACACACGGCAAATCAGTGGGTGTCCAGCTGTATTAGAGTGAAGGTTGTCTTAGCGCTAGTTTGTTTTCAGTCGCTTGTTGAAATTATTGCTGCAATAAAAATTCCCGCGAAGTGTGATCTGTCATTTGAGTTTTGTGGTTTTCTGAAAGAATTTTTAGTACCCACCGAGCAACAAAACTTTCGGAAGCTTAACCTGTCAGTCACCACTTCGTAAAAAATAGTCCTGGAAATTTGTGGAAATTCTTCAGAAAGTTCTGAGATAGCGAAACGTCGGTTGTCACAAATATTTGCTTTGATTTTCTCAACCAGATCATCATTGACCATAGACGTCCTGTTGATATTTATTCTGCCACTTTTAAACGTGCGAACTCATTCCCGAACAACTCCTGCACTCATTACATTTGACCTATACACAGCACAAAGTTCTCTATGAATTGTTGCTGCCGAATACTGTTTAGCTACAAAAAAATTGAATGATAAAACGAACTTACCTCTTTGCGGGAATTTTTATTGCAGACTCATTTAGACAAGCGACTGAAAACTAACAAGCACTAGGAAAGCCTTCTTCATTCTAATACAGCTGGATGCCCACAGACTTGCCGTGCGTGGAAGCTCAAGATGGCGGCCCTACCCCTTTTACTTCCCCCACAGTAGGCAAACGGAGGTTACTTTTCAAAGAACCCTTGTATACCAGAATTAAAGAACTACTAATCTTACAAAAAAAGTATTAAGAATCATTACAAAATGTGACTATATTCATTGCATAAACATATCATTGCAAACCTCTTTTTATAGCAACCGATTAAAACCCTGTATAGTTGACTTTTAGTTATTTGGTACCATCAAAAACTCAGAATTTATAAATTTCAACAAGTTTTTTCATATAGTAATTATAACACACATGGTAAAAAAATATGAAAATTGACTTTTATTGCTTGAGTTAGATTCTCAATAGCCTTGAAGTATTGTCTCTCAAACTTTATAATATAGGTACTAGATCCTAAAATTAATTTATATTATTTTGAAGAATTTAAAATAAGTGTTTACTGCTGTCTTTAAAAAACCCCGTTTTACAGTTAAGACGAGTTTTTCACTGTGGACAACTTTAATTTCTAATATACTGTAAATTATGATCAATTCGACTTCCAATAAAGTAAAACCTAACTTGATTGGTTTTAGTCTGTTAGTTAGTATTGTAATGACTTGGCTATTGCAATAGCTGTTATTGTGACTTTGTCAATGATGTAAAATTGGTATGCAAATAAATATTTTTATTAATACAGTGGAACCTTGATATAACAAATCTGAAAGGGTTTAACAAAAAAATCTGTTATATCGAGTCATTTGTTATGTTGAGATTCGTTATATTGAGGTTAGTTATATTGAGGTTAAGATTGAAACTATTTGTTATGTAGACGTGATTTCTGTAATTAAAGGGATAACCTCTGTAGACTATTTAGTGAATGAATTGATCAAGACAAAATGAATTGACCATATTTTGAGGAATAAATTTGAAATAATGTAGATATAAACCAAACTGTACAGAAAAAATTTATTTAGCGTTGCATACAATACTCAATACAACAATTTTACATTACTGTGTACTGTATTAGCATAGATCTATGATTTTGATTTACAGTATAAAAACGCTATTCATTAAGACTGTCTTTACCCTGACTCTTAGAGAAAACAATTTTAAATTTTTATCCGCTTACTTGAGGTTATGTTTACCATATTCAGTATTTTTAGGAAATTACGCTAAAAATACTGGAACGGAAGGAAGCACTGGGATAAGGGGAGCTAGACGGTTCTCACGGCCACTGCCAGCTGAGGCAAAATTCACATAAAAATTTTTGTTCGCTATACCGTGGTACATTCTGTTATATAAAGGTTAAATTCGCTATGTAGAGGCTGATGGTTAACCCTAGATCGTGAGCACTTTTTATTTTTAACTGTGCGAATATTTTTGGTGTTTTCAAGCCATTTTTGTAAAAATCATAAAAAATACTAAATATGCTCCAAATGTAAATGTTATCATATCGTTTTTCTTCTCAAAAACTGTACTTTTACAAACTACCATCAAAACTTACAAAAAGAATTAGTAAATAATTTCTGTCATGAAAAGATTGAAAAAAGTTTTTAATTTTGTACTTTGTAACTTATAACCCTCCTTAGGAGAGCTAAAAGATTTTTGTGGTAAGTAATTCCAAGACAGCCAAATTGTTTATTATTTAGTGCACTATAATAATATGTTGTTATATTTTAGATAAACTACTAGGTTTTTTGTGGAAGTGTTCGTTTACATAAAACGCAAAAATGAAAAAATGTGCAAAGCTATAGTTTGTTCATTGTAGGTAATCAAATAGTACATATACAAATTTAAAAAAATCACCATTGAATAGATAAGAAGTTGTTTAGGAAAAATAGTCATATAGTACCTATAACAAAATTTTGATATTTTTAGTTTATTGGGAAAATAAAAATTTTACCACGGAAACGAAAAATTTCTGTGAAAAATTACAAAACAATCTATACATTTTTTGTATATATAATTTTGCGCTACATGTACTTTATTAGTACCAGATATTAGCTACAAGAAAATGTAAAATATATGAAAATATACCAAAAAGAGTAAAACTTATAACACCATAAGTCAGCGTGCGCAAATTGTATAAACGGCACTTGAACAGTAGTGCATTTTGTAAATATTATAAAATATATAAAATAATTTTGGGAATTTTTATAACATAAACTCTTGGTAAAACACATATCTCTGAATAGAAATATACAAAATTTATTACTATACTGATATAAATAAGATTTACAGCGAATAAAACACTGACAAAGAAATTCCGACGAGCACTAAGCAAAAATGGCTAGATTCACTATGAAGTTGGCAGGCTCTGCTTCTTCTCGAAAAAAAACCTTTTCGTGTGACTATTGCCAACCTACTGCTTGAAATTCGCTCAAAATGGCACCGGTCAACTTAATAACTCACTGCTTTTTAAGCAAATTTTTTAAATGAAATAAATTATGTCGCTCCTCTCTTTTGGGAAATTTTGAAAACAGGGCTATACGAAAACATTTTTTGTAGAGTAGCCAATACAGCTAAAACAATGAAATTTGTTTTGTTGGATAGTGTATTTCATTCTCTGCAGACTGATATTTGGTATGCCTTATTCCGCCTTCTGGTTATTCTTCAGTCTTACGACAAACATCGACAATTTTACTCCCTCCAGACCTCCACCGTTGTGAATTGAGCGGGAGTTTCAAGTTGCACGTTCAAATTTTATTTTCTACGTTTATAAAATCATAAAATATTATTACAAATCTGAAATCTAATAGAACATTCAGCGTCAATTGGTACAAACTTTTTAGTGATTGCTTGATTATAAACCTATTTTATTGATGTTAAGTGAACAACATAAATTACGTCGCTCCTCATGATCCAGGGTTAAAAAAATCTCTATACAGAGGTAAACCTACCTACCTTTAGGAAGATAGAAAATTCGTTATATTGAGTTACTGGGCATTATTTATTCGTATTATAGAGGTATATTTACTGTTAAGTATTAAAGCTAGTTTCAAATATTCGTTACATCAAGGAATTCGTTACAACCACCTGATTGGAAGAAGTGCACCAACTGTTTGAATGCGGTAACATTAGATTTAGTTTCACCCACCGGGCGGCCATTATTATTATATGGTTCGGTGCACATGACACCTTAAAGATTATTAAAGGATTATAAAATTAATCAGTATTCATAAAATAAAAGTAAATATATATTGGACTTACTGACATCAGACACCTGAAACCAAAGTTTGTCTTGAGTTTGTATCCCTTGTCAATAACAAGAAAGTTACTTTAGAAAATTGATAACAGAATTTTGTTATGCTACTCAAAAATTCTGAAACTTCGTATATGTGGTCTCAATTAAAATACCTACATGTTATTAAAGTTTCAAAATTATATGACATTTTTTTACTATTATGAATTTTCAAACATCACAATTCATCTGAAACTGTAACAAATAATGTATTTTTCTCACTCTAACTACGATTAAAAAATTTTTAAAAGGTAAAAATATAAAATTACCACTCAATTTTAGGTTAGGTTAAAGGGCACTAGGCCAGGAATTAGTATATTAGAGAGATAGGACATCAGCAAACTTACCTTAAAAGACAAGTTCACTAACATCAGAGTAGTAGTCACAAACACAAAATACACAAAAGCTCACAAATTTTCAACACCACTGGCATTTTCTTCAGGTGAGTAGAGGGAGAGAGAGAGAGACACTGAAATGACTTCCACTATTGCTGGGTAGGTGGCTGTGGTGGGGGGGTGTACATCCATAGAGCAACACTCAGGTGTAGATGCAGTATTTCAGTTAGTATATATATATATAAAAATATAAATGAAGTTTGCTGATGGGGAAGGGGTTGAAGGGAAGTGGTCTATCTTATGTTCAGATTAGGTGGGTCACGGGATTTTGTTATCCATTGGTGTGCTAATTCCATCCTTCGGAGTTGGGAACTATTGGCATGGGAAGGAAGGGATCTGATTACCTTAGTGGTGTAACACTGATCAAAATTTTGATTATGGAGAAGAGTATGGGCAGAGACAGGTTTTTCAGGATTTTGGACTTTGCAATCATGTCTATGGCCATTCATGCGTTTACGAAGGGTTTCACTGGTAAGGCCAATATATTGGGCAGGACAGTGCTGGCACTGGAGCTGATAAATTAGATTGGTGGAATCACAGGAGTGGTTTCCAGGTATCTTGTAGGTTAAGGAGGTAGTGGAGCTGGTAAAAGATGTGGCTGAGAGATGAATAGGGCAGATTTTGCAAGATTTCTTGTTACAAGGATTGGAACCGGGTGGTTGCTGGTCTTTAGGACAGGTCAGGATGTTGGGATCAGGTAACTTAGGATGGACCAGGATCTGGCGGAGGTTTTTGTTTTGTCTGAAAGTTACAGTAGGAGGTTTTTCAAGGAGATCTTTGGTGTGGGGGGAAGCTTTTAAGATGTTGAAGCCATCTTTCAGGATTTTGTTGAGTTTTTGTAGGCCATGGTGGTAATTAGTGATAAGGGGTAAGCATTGGGAACTGCTTCTGGTTTGGGGTTGGTTTTGGGACTGGGCTAAACGGATTTGGTTTTTAACAAGGTTGGTAGGGTAACCTCTCTTTTGGAAAGCACTGACAAGTTGGTTGTTGTATTGATTTAGGTTTCTGGGAGAGGAAATGATACGTTTGGCACGGGTGGCTAGGCTATAGGGTAGGGAGCGTTTAGTGTTGTTGGGGTGACAGCTGGTATAGTGAAGGTATTGTTGTTTATTGGTAGGTTTGATGTGAATATCAGTTTGAAGGACACCGTCCTCCAATCCAATTTCAACATCAAGGAAGACTATGCGTTCAGAAAATCGATGAAATCGATGAAACGGAGCCAGCAGAGGGGTTGGACGGGTTGTTTTTGAAGGAAAGTCTTCTCCAATTTCCCCATGAACAGGTTGGCATAGGAAGGGGCCATGCGGGTACCCATAGCGGTACCCTTGATCTGGAGGTAGTTAATGCCAGAACTTTGGAAGTGGTTTTTTTCAAGGATGAATTGAGTCAGCTGAACTAGGAAGGAAGTGCTAGGCTTGGTGTTTGGAGGGCGTGTATTGAGGAAATACTCAATAGCAGCTAAGCCATGAGCGTGGGGTATATTGGTGTACAGTGAAGTAGCATCAATGGTAACCAG
Organism: Stictocephala bisonia; assembly: GCA_035578905.1. Taxonomy (NCBI): domain Eukaryota; kingdom Metazoa; phylum Arthropoda; class Insecta; order Hemiptera; family Membracidae; genus Stictocephala; species Stictocephala bisonia. Next base: position 1,409,438 of record JAQJVL010000195.1, on the reverse strand, counting down.
TTTGGTGTTAAGGGGTAGAGGTTGGGGAAGATTGGAGAGGAGACTAAGGAAATGATTGGTGTCCTGGACGTGGGAAGGAAGTTGTCGTACTAGAGGTTGGAGTTTATCATCGACAAAGGCAGAGATGCGTTCGGTAACAGAATTAATATATATTAATATTAATTCTGTTACCGAACGCATCTCTGCCTTTGTCGATGATAAACTCCAACCTCTAGTACGACAACTTCCTTCCCACGTCCAGGACACCAATCATTTCCTTAGTCTCCTCTCCAATCTTCCCCAACCTCTACACCTTAACACCAAACTGGTTACCATTGATGCTACTTCACTGTACACCAATATACCCCACGCTCATGGCTTAGCTGCTATTGAGTATTTCCTCAATACACGCCCTCCAAACACCAAGCCTAGCACTTCCTTCCTAGTTCAGCTGACTCAATTCATCCTTGAAAAAAACCACTTCCAAAGTTCTGGCATTAACTACCTCCAGATCAAGGGTACCGCTATGGGTACCCGCATGGCCCCTTCCTATGCCAACCTGTTCATGGGGAAATTGGAGAAGACTTTCCTTCAAAAACAACCCGTCCAACCCCTCTGCTGGCTCCGTTTCATCGATGATATTTTCATGATCTGGACTGACTCCGAAAACAATCTTGAAACCTTCCTTCAAAGCCTACAAAACTTTTCATCACTGAATTTCACCTGGCAATCCTCTTCTGAACGCATAGTCTTCCTTGATGTTGAAATTGGATTGGAGGACGGTGTCCTTCAAACTGATATTCACATCAAACCTACCAATAAACAACAATACCTTCACTATACCAGCTGTCACCCCAACAACACTAAACGCTCCCTACCCTATAGCCTAGCCACCCGTGCCAAACGTATCATTTCCTCTCCCAGAAACCTAAATCAATACAACAACCAACTTGTCAGTGCTTTCCAAAAGAGAGGTTACCCTACCAACCTTGTTAAAAACCAAATCCGTTTAGCCCAGTCCCAAAACCAACCCCAAACCAGAAGCAGTTCCCAATGCTTACCCCTTATCACTAATTACCACCATGGCCTACAAAAACTCAACAAAATCCTGAAAGATGGCTTCAACATCTTAAAAGCTTCCCCCCACACCAAAGATCTCCTTGAAAAACCTCCTACTGTAACTTTCAGACAAAACAAAAACCTCCGCCAGATCCTGGTCCATCCTAAGTTACCTGATCCCAACATCCTGACCTGTCCTAAAGACCAGCAACCACCCGGTTCCAATCCTTGTAACAAGAAATCTTGCAAAACCTGCCCTATTCATCTCTCAGCCACATCTTTTACCAGCTCCACTACCTCCTTAACCTACAAGATACCTGGAAACCACTCCTGTGATTCCACCAATCTAATTTATCAGCTCCAGTGCCAGCACTGTCCTGCCCAATATATTGGCCTTACCAGTGAAACCCTTCGTAAACGCATGAATGGCCATAGACATGATTGCAAAGTCCAAAATCCTGAAAAACCTGTCTCTGCCCATACTCTTCTCCATAATCAAAATTTTGATCAGTGTTACACCACTAAGGTAATCAGATCCCTTCCTTCCCATGCCAATAGTTCCCAACTCCGAAGGATGGAATTAGCACACCAATGGATAACAAAATCCCGTGACCCACCTAATCTGAACATAAGATAGACCACTTCCCTTCAACCCCTTCCCCATCAGCAAACTTCATTTATATTTTTATATATATATACTAACTGAAATACTGCATCTACACCTGAGTGTTGCTCTATGGATGTACACCCCCCCACCACAGCCACCTACCCAGCAATAGTGGAAGTCATTTCAGTGTCTCTCTCTCTCTCCCTCTACTCACCTGAAGAAAATGCCAGTGGTGTTGAAAATTTGTGAGCTTTTGTGTATTTTGTGTTTGTGACTACTACTCTGATGTTAGTGAACTTGTCTTTTAAGGTAAGTTTGCTGATGTCCTATCTCTCTAATATACTAAAATTACCACTCATAATCGCCGAAATAGTTGAAAAAATGTTGATTGTAATTTAGTTTTATTTTCTTAACAAACACATACTAATATAAATTATATCATTATGAATTAAATTTTGTTTATATTATTAAATCTTGTCTTATACTTAGTTTATATTTTTGTGTTAAATTTCCTAACTAGAACCATTGCCAAGGATCTTTGGACTTTACATCAATTTATTTATGAGTTAAGGCTAATGGAGGAAGAACTGTAATGTATCAACTTAATAAACGTATTATGTATTATTAACCGGTTGGCTGATACACCATCGGCTAAAATCATATGATGTATCATTTGATATGATTTGATATACCTCTCCCCCCCATTCCCATTGGGCACAAGCAATCACACCACCACCTAGTTGTACCTTCCATGATTCCTTCTTTCAGTCAGTTAGTGATCGACTTTACCATTTGGTGTAATTATTTAACTGCCATTCACCCTGTAACAAGAATTGACAGATAGATAACATATATTTATAAAACTACAACTATCCTTATTAAAATGGTTTAAACAATTAAACCAAGATTAGCCATCTAAAACGTGCTTATGTTATTCACTTCATGCTATTCACAAAGACAAAACATATTTTATGTAAGGTTTATACTCAATGCAGATACCAAGAATTACAATAAAAATAAATTAATTTATATTGATTGATTTAAACAATTTTTTAATATTTTAGTTTGTTTCTAAAAATTACAGAGTTTTTCTTTGCTAAAAGAAATAATATTTTATTAGCTATGTACTTCTTTAGGGTTGGCGTACTGTTAGTATGGAGATGAAAAAAGAAGTTCAAAGGGGTTTCAGCTGCTGTGGTTTTGATGACAAAACCCACAATACCACTGATCCAATGGGCCATCCTGAGTGTGAGCATTTTGTAAGTACCTCATAATTTAAAAATATTTTTTTCAGATTGCACTAACCCATTGGCGACGTAATTGAATAAAAAAAAAATCGTAAGGGCAAGTACTTGGTAACAAGCTAAATATGAGCAAAACTGTTGCGGTGACTGGTGCTGTTGACTGAACAGTCAACATTACATTTAAATCATCAAACTGCTATTCTGTCATGTCACTGCACCGTTCTCTAAGTATGAGCCTGAGGCTAGTCAGGCCATGTAGTCCTGTATTTGAATTGGTTTGAATCATACTTATCAAATAGAAAGCAATATGTTGAGATTGCTAAAAGTCAGGCCATGTAGTCCTGTATTTGAATTGGTTTGAATCATACTTATCAAATAGAAAGCAATATGTTGAGATTGCTAAAACTCAGAATAACAGGATATCAAAATTCAAATCTAAATTACAAGCAATTCAATATGGAGTTCCTCAAAGGTCAATTTTTGGGCCTCTATTATTTATATGTTACATCCAAAATATGCCCAGTTGTCTGAGTCAGTTTGACGGAATTAAAAATGAATTGTGTCTTAATGCAGATGACTCAAATCTCATTGTCAGCAAAAACCAGCTTAGAATTAGAATTAGCCTCTTTCACTGAACTATCTGGAATTCAAAAATTTTTTTATAGATAATGGTCTTATTTTAAATATGAAAAAACTAACTTTATTTCATTTGGAACAAAACAAAATAGAAACATCCATGAATTTCAAATTTGTATTGATAATGAGTTTGTAAATGAAGCAGAAAAAATAAATTTTTAGGTCTGTATGTGGATAAACATCTCACCTGGGATTCACATGTTGACCACATAATCAATAAAATTAACTCGGGTATCTATGCTCTAAAACGATTATCTTCTCTCTGTAGTTTATCAGTGCTTCGAACTGTATTTTACGCTCATATTCAATCTCATATATCCTACGGATTACCTGTCTATGAAGGGACCTCAAATCAAAATTTAAATAAAATTCTCAAACTTAAAAAAAAAACTTTAAGAACAATCTTGCGATTAAAAAGTGATGATTCGGTTAAGGAACATTTTACCAAATTAAGAATATTGACAGTTCATAGCCAATATAATTTTGATACAGTCACTTATGTAAAAAATCACAAACGTAATTTAAAAACTTTGAATGAGGTTCACTCTTATAACACAAGAAACAAAGCTACCATAATTTTACCTCATCATAACCTAGAAAAGTTTAAGAGAAGCACCACTTATTCTGGAATAACATTTTTTAACTATATTCCCAAAATAATAAGAGAAGTAGATAATTTAAAAACGTTTAACCCTCCAGTGGACTCATGTACTTCATTACGCCAGTGGACTCATGGGGTCTTTTTGACCGCATTTTTTTGTTTAGGGTTTTAATAAAGGAAATACTTCTATTTATCCAAAAAACACCTTTTATTATTTCAATAACATTGTATACATGATTTATACATCTTAATATTACAATTATATAATAAAATAACTGAATTAATTAATTTATTTAATTTTTGAAGTTTTGAATGTTTGATATTTTTATAATAATTGTATATTGTTATTTAATTAAAAAGTTAATAAAATTACATTTGAATAAGACTTAAATATTGTACAATGCGTATATATACTGTAAAATATACACGCCTTGTTCAGTCGGATGAATTGCTTTCATCTTCTTCGCCAAGACTCTTGGGGTAAAAAAGACCGCACGGTAAAACAAACACACACGCCGAAGCTCGTAAGGTGACTATCTGGTCTCCCTACCCCTCCAGACCTTACGGATGTTGTCCTCAACAAGTAGTAGCAGGAGGGGGGTGTAGTTGTGACTCACGGTCAGCCCTCTGCCAAACAAAATGGCTGCTTGCGGTCTTTTAGCCGGCATGAGTCCACTGGCGGGTTAAACCAATGGTTAAAAAACTTTTGTTGCAGAATGCATTTTATTCACTGGAAGAATTTTATTCATCAGGACCACTTTATTAATGATACTTTTTACTTAGGCCTAGTGTCTCATGTTAAGACAAGGAATATTAGTGATATATTTTAATTAGTATATATGCATAATGATACTATTCCATGTACAATTATTGTATAAAAGCGAATAAAGAAATTTTGACTTTGACTACCCGCGGAAGGAGGGTTCTAATACAATAATACAAGTCACCTTTTTGTGCCCCTACTGGGATTCGAACCCAGGGCACAGGAGATGGCGACTATCCACTAGACCCTTGAGGCACAATGTGTCATGGCCCAAAACCGGTTCACAACAGGTAGGACTCCTAGTGGGAGCTGTAGTTCTTCTTTGCCACTAGTTCTCCTCATAACAGATAGGGCTCTCTAGTGAAAACATCTCTATAATTTAACTGATTGTTTATTGCTATATGCACTATTTTAACAATGATAAACTCAAGGTGAGCTCTGATCATGAGTTGTCCCCAATGGGTTAGTAAATATTAGTTTTCTCTCTCAAAAAAATTATTATTTTTATAAATTCATTGTCGATAAAAATTAATTTATGTTTGAGGATTCTTATCATATTGTTTTTCCTAACCCTACCTCTTTTTTGTCTAATCATTAAGTTATGAGCTACGCGAAGATCCTGGTTCAATCTCCCTGTTAAGAGTTTCCATAATTAGAAAAAAACTTATTTAATGATGGTGATCATAATAGTAAAGGTTGATCATTTAATTTTACTAAAAAAATAATCATTTTATGGGTTGTTAAACAGCTTTATCCAGTGTTCTTCATTATATTTAATTAATAGAAAGCAAAATGTGTTGTTCATGGGCAAAGCTCTCTATATTTCAAATCCGGAGTACCCGAGGGTTTTAAACTTTACCCATTTGGCCTAATATCTGGTCAGGATCATGCACATGATATCACATTACCCTCTACTCACATACTGTTAGAATACCCCTTCTAATATCTGAACAATATTCTTCAAAACTAAACTCCGAATTACCTGTCAGAGCAATTTGTTTACTTTTCACAAGTTAGTCTGCGTAAAACCAGACGTGGAGAATCAATGTTAGTTATTCCAGTTCACCGGTTGACCACTTTCAATGAATCTTTCCATGTGTAGACTCTGGAATGCTCTGCCTGATAATGTCAGATCCATCAATAAATGCACTTGGTTCGGAGTCGAGGTGAGGTATGAGGCCTCGCGGGAGTAATGGTTGGTGGTGTTATAGCTTGGTGGTGGCAGTTATGAGTGATTGTTTTGAATGAATGTACTTAAAAAAAATGTAATGATAAGCTTTAAATTTGTTTGTAAATAGTCACTTATTTAAAAATTTGTATATAAGTTGCAAGTTTGAACTGTTTATGGTTTTGTTCATTATTTTAATATCTATTTTTATTTCATTCTGTATTGTAATTTTAAATAATATGTTATCACTTATGTTGAGGTTAAGTAGTAGAGAGGGCTTTGCAGCCCTAACTTTGCGTCTAATGAAAAATAAAGACAATGTTTAATTTCATTTTATTAATTCTACTCATAAAATTTCAACTGTGTCTATTCATTGTTAAGTAATATGAAGTTAAGTGTAAGAAAGGACCTAATCAACATTTTAGTTGGTTGTATTAAAGAATTTATGTGTAACTTAACTTTCAAGGCTTATTTCTCATACTATTGTTTTTGCAAAGTTTGATTTTAAAACAACATTTGTTATTTTGTACTCTACATTTTTGTAGTTTAAGTTGTTTTTGTTCATTCGTTGTACAATAGGGGGGCCGTCACAAAATTACGTAATGCTAAAATCAGCCTTTTCAGACCCCCTCCCGCATAACGGACTTGTAACAGTAATACTAAACTTCCCTTAAAAATTACTTAACGCAGGCACCAACCCCCCTCTATTTTTTTGTCATCCACTTTCATGCATATTTTGATTTAAGATAAAGTCATTTTTTAGGCTTTGTTCTGTTTATTTTCTAATGTGACCAGAATATATTACTAACTTGAAAATCTTTATAAAATCTTGTATTTTTGGGAAAACCGGTCAAATTTTGTGAATGAATCAAAACAAATTGTTGAGGTTTAATAGTTACGTAACACCACGTAGAACCCCCTACCCTCCCCTGTAACGGTGCATAACACCACCAAAACCCCCCTCTCCCCCTTCAGGCATTATGTAATTTAGGGACGGCTCCTTACTGTAGTTTTATTTAACTTAAGTCTAGTAAAATGGCTTCTATACGTGTCAATGAGATAAACTTAATGCCATCTTTTTTATAACAGTGGAACTTCAGCTATCCAAACTCCAACTATCCGAATCACCGACTATCCAAATTGCTTTCAGAATGTCATAAAAAAATTTTTACTATCTTCAGTTTTTAAATTTTGTTCTGAAAAAAAAATCTAAAAGCATACAACAACAAAGAGTAGTGTTTTTAATCCTTAGAAAGATAAATCATACATATATGTATTACAATAAATAACTCATAATATGTCTCAATAAATATTGTACACTGTAACACCGTCTTTAAAGAATAAATCCAAATTCTGCCAGGAAACATTATACGATAGGGATAATGTATTGTCTATGCACGCTATTGTCCTTCTCTCAGTCAAGCGGATGCGCAACCTAGTTGCCCAAAAACGGAAAAGACAGTCAAACATATAGAGCATATTTATTTAACTAAGATGTTTGGAAAGCAATAGCATTAGTTTACAAGATGGTACTTAAATACACATAATAGTACACTGTAGTATGTAATTAAACTGTAATTAATTATATAATAAATGCCCTTTCTCGTTTAAAATATTGTTTTATGTCCCATTTCAACATATGTGCATTTAATTACATGCAGTAATTAAATAAAATGGACTACTTTTAGACTAAAATCTGATTATCTAAATATTTGATTATCTGAATAAGGTCTAGTTCTGATTGATTCGGATAGTTGGAGATCTACTTTACTATCCCCATTATCCGACATTTTAAGTCATCACGGCCCGTTTACGTTGGATAAGTGTGGCTCTACTATATTAAGAAATTAACAATGCATTCAAATAAAAATTATTTAGCGAGTTTTGTTAATAACAGTTTTTATGGTTGTAAAATTGTGTGATTTTTATTTGGTTATTTATTTATGTGCAGAGAGCATGCTGCCCCTTGGAAGAAAGGGATTGTCATTGCCTGCCGTGTATGACACAGTTACAGTCAGCCATAGATTATGCGTTCAAACTCTGTGGTGGTGTTGGTCTCTTCTTTAGTTTTTCAGAGGCAAGTATTTTTTTAGATTAGTCAGCACTTAACACTTTAGTGCTAGTTGAAGTTGTTTCATAAAATCATAATTTACAAATTAAATTTTTTTACTACGCAACCTACAAGTATTATTAAATGGTATAAATTGTTTGTTCCACTATATGAGGTGATATAGAATGTTGTAGACATAGTTGGTATTAACTATTAAAAAATCAATGCTTCAAGTTAATTTTTCTACTAACTTTTTAACTTATTGGTTAGTTTTTGTAATGTTTAACTTCTAAATCTAACTAGCTGAAAATCAGGTTAACACTTAAAGTAACTAATTTTTAGCGACTAAACATATTCTTATTGACCTTATGAAAATACTAAAAGTTTAATATGAAACATAAAACTTTATGTAGGTTATATTTGTATATTTGGATTTGAATATATGTTTATAATCATCTATCTAAGTTATGTATGTCTATTTGAACACTATATAAATCATTTTTACAATTGTTTTTACATTGTATGTTTGGAGTCGTGTCATATCATCTCTACTCAATGTTTGTATATTTGTAGTCTAATGCAGTATTTTTGGTTTGTTTAATTTATTACTACTATTTTTATGTACGTGTACTGTGTAGTTAGCATGACATGTTTTCACTGTTTTAATGTTCATACACTCAACTCCCGATTAACCGCGATAAAGTAGGGTTAAGGCTTCCCGGATACGTAAAATCGCGGTTAATCCGCAAAATACTATAAAATGAACAGGAAAGGTTATTAAAATGCAAAACCCTATTAAACGGTGGTAATTAACATATTTATATTGCATTAAAACATACCTGAATGTTGTATTTGACAGGAATCACAATGAATGAAAAGGGCCTAACACACATATTTGAACACAATAACACACGTTAATGTAAATACAGTACAAAGAATATGAACATTTACAGTACTTAGGTGCTCAAATCACGGCAAAACTAAGATCAAATAAAAAAAATATTTACAAGTCACAAAATACCGTGAATTACTTTCTTTGAAAATAATCCGTAACCGTTTTCTGTTTTTGAACAGAGAAACATTTCTTTTTGATTCTACTTCTCATGTTTCGTAACACAATTTTGTCTGCGATTGAAGCATCTTCTTGACTCTCACAGTACTCAAGCAGCTGTTCCACACTCGCCAGTGCAGCACTGTGCAACACAGTTGTTTGTTGTTGATCACGTGACCCACCCTCCTCATCACTTTCACTCTCGTCCTCCACGACTGGTGGACCTGTTATCTTGTTTACAATCTGCTCATCTGTCAGCAGCTCATACCCTTGATCTTCCGCATCACAATCCAACCACTGCAGTATATTTTCTCCGTCCACTTCCTCTCCTCCTGGCACATCTTTTATAGCTTCTGTGATTTTTTCAACAACAAAATCAGTCTCGTCGAATCCAAGAAAGTCATTGTCTTCACAAATGTCGGGCATGATTTTTTTCCAAGATCGTTTGATAGTCAGCAGTTTGGTTTTTTCCCAAACAGATCGCACTTCGTAGATGGCATCTAAGATTGTGAAGTCCTTCCAAAAGCTCTTGAGGTCGTTCCCTTCTTCTATTCTTTTCTGAAGGATAGCTGAGCGATAGTTGCGTTTCAAAGATGAAATAACGCCTTGGTCCATTGGTTGTATCATTGCCGTAACATTGGGAGGCATATATTTCACAAAGATATTTCCATCAGGTGATCTCAAATTAGTTGCACTAGGGTGGGAAGGTGCGTTGTCCAAGAGAAGAACAGCTTTCTGAGGAATGCCATGAGCTTTCAAGTGTTTTTTTACCTCCGGTACAAATGTTAAGTCAAACCAAGTTTTAAATATTTCGCAATTCATCCAAGCAGCCTTTTGATTGAAATAATCCACGGGTAAATTTTTGGCCTCAGTGCCCTTAAAAGATCTAGGTTTTTTGGCTTTTCCGATCACAAGTAAGGGCAATTTATGTTGTCCAGTTGTGTTAGCGCAGGTCATAATTGTAATGCGCTCTTTGGAAGCCTTGTGTCCCGGTGTACTGTGTTCCTTTTTAAATGCTAGGGTCCGGGTGGGTAGACATTTCCAGTACAACCCGGACTCATCTGCGTTGTAAATTTGTTCCAGCAACAGTCCCTCGTCCTCCACAAATTTTTGGAAATTCCGTTTTAAACTGATTAGCAGCGTCAATGTCACCAATTAAGATTTCTCCTTTCGTAGACACTTCCCGGATTCCGTGTCTCAGTTTGAATCGCGTGAGCGAACCCGATGATGCATCGAAGTCCCATTCCATTCCGAGAGCTTCAAAAAAAAACTTTGCTTTCGTCTTGCAAATCGGTCCTGACACCGGAGTTCCCTGTGCGCGTTGCTGCGAAAACCACTCCAACATGCACTGATCAAGTTCGTCAAACGTTGATTTTTTCATGGTCTTCCGATTGGCCATTCCAAAATTCGAGTCCGAGGAACATGCAAAAGTTACGAGTTTATCTTTATTTTTTAAAATATCACGCACTGTGCTATCGCCAACATTGTACTGGTTACACATCTGTTTAACCGTGGAACCACGTTCAATATTTTGAACAATGTCCAACTTTTGTTGGATCGACAAAACAACACGTTTACGTTTAGTAGCGGTAGCCATAATATGCGCACTGTGTGTCACACTTCACTGCTCTACTGATCAGGGGCGTGGAACGCAGGTGAGAGAGTGTTGACGTATCGGGAGGGGTAAGAGGGGTGGGGTAAGAGGGAAGGGGTCTATGACCTTGAGTGAGCCCGGCTGCCGGCTGGAGATGAGTGACTCCCCTACTGCGCTTCCTTCCGAGAAAAATGCCCTACAGTCTCAAAAACATCGACCTACATTTACATTTTGAAAACATTGACTTGTATCGGTAATTAGGACCGCATCCGTCTGCATTTAATTTTATGTATTTTTCCCGGAACGTGTCCCGGTTAAGCCGCAACGCGGTTATTCCGATTACGGTTAATCGGGAGTTGAGTGTAATAGTGCAATGGTAACACCAAATGGGCTTAGCTTAGGTGCTCCGATTATTTATCAAAATGGATTTGTAATTTGAATGTATATTTAATATGAATGTTGTAAATAAAGAATTAATATTATATTATTAACTCAGTTTTTCAAATGAAATCAAAAGGTGCCATTTGGTCCATGGAATGAAGTCCAAAACTTAGGTCAAGGACCGTATCTCCCAGTTGTCGCCTGTGAGTAAGGTCACTCACTGTTTACCTCCCTATCTTTAGTCACATCTAAAACCGTAAATAAAAAAAGACAGACCAAATGGATATACCGTCATTGACCTGGATCATTTACTTGATTATTTCATGTTTAAGGACAACGATGTAATGTAGTTATGTATTTTGGTTTCAATAAATGTAGCTCGCTTGTTTGTCTTTCTTAAACAAAACTGTAATTTTACCTGTTTATCCATCTGTGAAATCAGTTGCATTTTAAAGTTAATATTGTCAATACCTTTATGAATAATTGTTTGAACAAGATTACAGATCTAACTTGAACTGTCAAAAACTAATTGGGAAAAAACAATTTAAAAGGTGAATAAAACTGATATTTCCCCAAATGTTTACGTTACTTTTAAGTTACCTGGTAAAATGTAACCATGTATGGTACCAAACAACAGAATAAACCATTTTGAAGTTTGCAGGATACTTTTCAACTAAATATTGCTAAGCCAAGTACTGTTGTCAATTTTTTTAATCCACATCATTGAAAAGAATACATAAGGATAATACTATATAATTTAAAAAAATATTATTTTAATTTAACTTTAATATTATTTTCAATACTATTAGTTAGTTTTGTGTTTTATTATTTAGATGTATTGAATAATTTTTACTTAACTCATTTCAGTAATAATAAAACAGTTTTGAAAAAGCACCAAAAACTGAAAATTTAAACATTGAATAAACGGAAATGCCTTATTGAAAATAGTAAGAATTATGTACCTCCTTTTAATAAATAGAGAGAGAGAGAGAGAGAGAGAGAATATCTTTATTTTACAATCTTCAAGATTGAAAATGGTGTCATTAAATACAATGTAATTGTAACAATCATTTTAGTTCAGAACTTGCTTTACACAGTAAAATTTTGCCAGTCCAGGAATTCACTTATGGTGTAGAATGGCCGTTGGAGTAACCAGGATCGAAGGTTTTTCTTTAAGGCGACCGGGTCAGCTCTCTTAATCGTTTCAGGAAGAACATTGAAGAACTTGGCTCCAGCATAAGAAGACTTCGATTGAAAGCGACGACTGTGATGAATCGGCAGAGTGAAGTCCCTGGCATTTCTTGTTTGGTAGGTGTGTGTATCCATGTTGCGTTGTAGTTGTCTTGAGGATGCAAGGCAGATCACTTCCAGCAGATAGATGTTAGTAACTGTCAATATTCCCAATTCTTTAAAAGCACCCCTGCAGCTGGCCCTCCAGTCAAGATCAGCCAGCATTCTGACAGCCTTTTTTTGAGTGATCAAAACACGCTCCAGGTAGCCATTTGTTGTAGCACCCCACAAGACAATACCATACCTGAGATGGCACTCGAACAGGGAGCTGTAAGCTGTTCAAACCGCATCCTCTGTGCTGACGTGCTTGACTCTTCTAATTGCAAACAGGGCACTACTCATTATAGCGCACAGTTTATCAACGTGATCCATCCACGATATTTTACTGTCAACCACAATACCCAGGTGCTCTACTGCATGTACAGTGTCAAGATTGGGGAATCCAGACAATTCATCTTTCATTCTGCCAAGGGTAATTTCTTTCGTCTTTGATCCATTAAAAACATGGTCGTTCGCAGCACAATATTCAATGGCAACATTTAATGTGATGTATGACTGTACTTCAAGTGCCTCTCTATTCTTCCCAGAAACCAACAGAACCGTGTCATCAGCATACATTATGGTGTTACTATAGGGTTCCATGTATGCCGGGAAGTCAGATGTAAAAAGGACAAACAAAACAGGCCCAAGGACAGACCCCTGAGGTACACCTCTGTTTACCGGCAGTCTGTCAGATCTGTGCAAAACTCTGACTCCTTTCTTGCTCTGTTTAAGCTCAACCAGTTGGTCTCGATCACTCAAATAGCTTGCAAACAATAACAGAGTAGTCTCCCTAAAGCCCAAGTACTCAAGTTTAGTCAGGACCATTGCGTGATCTAAGCAATCGAAGGCCTTACTCAGGTTCAAAAAGAATCCCACAACGCTTTCATCCTCTTCAATCCTATCTATCATGTATTCTATAAGATCTACAAGAGCCGTTGAAGTAGACTTTTTTCGGGTGAACCCATGTTGCCCTGATAGAATTACGTTATTTGACTCCAGATGGACCGATATTCTTGACAATATTATCTTCTCAATCAACTTGGAGAGTGTAGGCACCAACGAAATGGGTCTATAGTTTTCTAACTTGTGTTTGCTGCCCTTCTTATGCAAGGGTACCACTTTAGAGGTCTTCATTTTACATGGAAATAGACCTTGGCTTAGGCTGAGATTACAAACATGTAATAACGGGGTCATCAGTTCGTTACGGCAGTACTTGAGCATCACCGAGGAGAAATCATCCAGACCAGCAGATGTCTTGCTTTTCATTGAGGAAATAATCCCAAGCAGCTCTCTTTCAGTTGTTAGCGCCCATGAAGATGTAGGACTCTCCAATACCCAGTCCCTGAACTCGAAACGATGTTTATACTCTCCTGGATTTGTTCTTAATGTTTCCTCCGCAATGGTAGTAAAGTAGGAGTTAAATTGGTTGGCAATGTCCACAGGTTCAGTCATCGATACATCTTCAAACTCCAGATGTCCAATATCTGCTGGTTCAACTTTACCCTTCCTCTCACCATTTATCACTCTCCAAACTACTTTGGACTTGTTGTCTGAATCGGCAATATAAGCGGCACATGCTTGTTTTCTGAGGGATCTAAGTTTTAAGTCATACATTTTCTTTAACTCAGATGATCTTTTTCTGTCTTCATTTTGTCCACTTAGTGTATAAGCATCTAGTGCAGTAAGAAATTGTTTCTTGAGGTGACTTGCTTCAGCATCGAATATATGTTTAACGGAGCTATTTGGCCTCTGCCGGAATTTCCTTAATGGGCAAGAGGTGTTTAGAGCTAAGGTGATAATCATTATAAATTTATCGTATGCACTATCCAAGTTATTGCATTCCAAAACTGCTTCCCAGAACTGTAAGGAGAGAAATATCCTTAGGCTTTCCAAAGAGTTGCTATTTATGCATCTGCGTGTAGATGAAATTTTAAGCGTCCTCTTTATCTTGAAATTTTATTCACATAATTGCCCAGTATGGTCTGAGATTCCGGTATTAGCAATTTGGACATTGACATCATTTTTATGCTCAGCAGAAATGTAGAAGATATCTATAGAAGTGCTGTTAGTATTAGTAACTCGTGTTGGAGGGAGATCCAACCGAAGAATGTTGTAGGTCGCTAGAACTTCCACAAGCTGCTTTCCTTCAGGAGATGGGACAAGGGAATCTACGTTAAAATCTCCCATGACATAAATAATATTATTCTGAGAGGTCCACATGTCAAGCACAGAGGAAAGAATATGCAGCGCAGCAGTATAAGACTGTTTGCCTTTTTTTGGAGGACGGTAAATTCCTAGTAAAACGATATTTTTCCTGTTATTAAGTTTAATTGTGAATAGAGTTTATTCCTTTCAGTTTTTGTTCTGCCATTCCATCCTTTCTTATCAGTGACCCTTCCTTATCTTGTCCTGCCTGATAAATAACACCTGGCTTCAACATTTCATATTATAGTTTGCCTTCATTATAGTACATGCAAAGTAAAAAGATGGCTATTTAACAAGAATTTCCTTTAAAATAGCTTACAATTATTTTAAGTATGGGTTAATAATGTACTACTTAATTACAAAGACTTTCATCTGTTTTGTTTATAATTTTCAGGAATTGTTTTCAGGAATCAAATTAAAGATTTAATTTTTAAGATTACAGACAATTACACAGTAAAAATTACTCAAACAATCATTCACCAAACCGCAAGCAAAAGTTCCTCAAATTCGTTACTGTCTTGTCCGAAACTGATGGTCAAGTTCAGCCGGCCTCATCGTGTACGTTTGGTCGGCCGCTTGTAAACTCCCTACACCACGTGCAAATTTCTTATATCCATACACATTGGTCAATTGGTGATAGATTTTAATAGTTGTTGACTCCTTTTTAAAACCACAGAAATCTACCAGACTGAAATTCACACTTGGCAGGAGCACTGATTTTCCCTTAAATTGTCAACGGCTGCTAAATCAAGATTGAGCTTCGCAGAGAGGTGAGGATTTGCCAGAATAGGGGTGAGGGAAGTGAGGATCACGTCACTGTTGTCAGGTTTACGCTAGCTTGCTCTGTCACAATGGAGACCTTAATTTATGGATAACCCTCATACCATATAAAAAAGAAAAGCTTGTTATTTACTCACATATGGGCCAATTGCAACATACAGCTTACAGGCAATGCTGTTTTCATAATTTTATTTCGTAGGCTTAAGCGGCCAGTATCAATATAATGACTAAAGCTTCCGGGAATGACCGCGTCAAGGTATTATCTACAATATTTACATCACCAAACGTTTCGCCCATGCTATGATGTGACATCCTCATAGCAAACCTTGACACGGTTGTTACCGGAAGCTTTAGTTATTGGTACTGTTTTCATCAGATTGTCTATCTTCCTGCCCACATTTGTATCATTCTTTTAGAATGATCTCTCTTACTTTCACTAGTCCACGCTGTTTCAGTTCTTTTTCTTGTCACACTCTGACCAACTTTCCAATAAAATTCTTTTTCCTGAATATATCCCTGTTTGAAATGTGTCTGTGATATAACTGCTGATATCCATTTAACTGTTCCTATTTAGGTCCTACTCGGGTAACTTAGTGGGTTCGATCCCTTGTTATGATACATTTCTTAAAATTTTAGGTTTTGTTTTCTTAGTAAAAATATTCAGTATATACAGTTCAGTAGTTTTCTTATTACTTGTAAGTTGATTCATTTAATGGACGCAATAATTTTACCCTTTTTGAATTTTTTTTAAGTTTAAGTCTTAGGCCCATAGAGGCATTCTGGATTAAATACTATGTTATAATTATGAGTTTTCCATAATCATAAAATAATTAAATTTAGTCTATTTTAAATAAATTTATTAATTTTCTTGAGTTGCCAAAATTGCCTAATTGTGTCCAGAATCTCTCCAGTTATGCTGTCATACACTTTTTGGAAATCAATGACTGCAAACAACTCTTTGTTTTATTCTCAAAATTTAGCTAAAAATTTCTGTAAAGATCTGATTTGTTTGGGTCTGCTTTTTATAAATCCTTTGACGTGGTTGCTAGGAGACAACTTGTTATTTTTCTTTAAATCTTATGCCACAACATCGTGTTCACTGAACATTATTCATTATTCATGTTGCATAATGTTCTAGGCATTTCAATATACTTTTTGGTAGAATTTCTATGGGCTACTTAGGCATGAGGTGGCTCTATAATTACCATACCCTTCTTTTATTATGTTTTAAGAGGCGGGCGGAGTCAGATACGCCGCCCATCAGAACACGCCGCTATAACATGGGCTCGCAAATAAAACACATAAAATGGACAAAGTGACAAGTATAATTTATTCAACGAATGAGATACAATTATCAGCAAGGCTCATGATTGTCTACATAAAAAGATAATTTGTCCATAAATAATACTCAAAAATCTAAATATGAATTAAGCATTTTCCATGAGAAAACAGCAAACTTTGTTAATAACCGACAAACGTTTGACTCAGAAAAACATTTTTGCATATAAATAAAAACCTTGTTTTTTTAAAAATATTTCTTGTGCAATCAAAATAAATTATTCCTTCACGATTATTTTTCACACTATTTATTGTAAAGGCTTGACAACGTTCCTTATTCACGCTTGCTACGTGTTCACCGAGGTCCCAACAGAAAGCACCAGTGATTTCCAATGAACTGTGGACAGATGCTAAGCCAAAGATGGCCAGTTCGAATCTGGCTGCCACTGGTAATGGTCTAGGAAGATGGTAATAAACTGTAATCTGCGTGAGGAATGGAAGTTGATGAGAATAGCTTATATAGTCTTATATCAGCTTATTATACTCATGATATAAGCTGAGAAGCACTCGTATCTTTTGTTTTATTAAATAGATATATCAAAAACCATAAATAAGTAGCTTAAAAAATATAGTAGACATGTCAATAAAAAAATAAATAAAGAATAAAACAGGACGAATAAATGTAAATTCAAATCATAAAATTAAAATCATTCAAAAATAATTCCCAATAGGAAGGGTCAAATTAGTTTTTTTACTATTTTTAAATATTTGACAATATTTTGTCCAACAAAAATATTGAAGATTTTAATTGCAATGAAAATCACAAATATATTTAACCCAACTACTGGCATCTAAAAACCCTCTATTGGCAGCCCAATTTTCCTAGTTTTGCAAGGATATTTTTAAAAACCAATTAAAAATACTTCTGATCCTTAGATTTAGTATTATTTTATATTATTTTACTTGTGAGATTCTGTGTTTTTATATAAAATAAATAACATGTATAAACACTTATTTACTTTTTTCCTGTTATAAAATAAATAAAAAAAGGTTTACCAAAAAGATTTTTGGGGGGGACCCTACCTGGAAATGTAATACATACCAGTCAATTCACAATTCCAAGATATACAAGTTTTTCCAAATTTTATAAACTTTCAGAAAATGTACAGTTTATAGGGTTTATTATAGGAATTTATAATGATAAAACTAAAGATAGTGCATTTTACCGAAAATTGATGTTTCTATGGTAACATGTTATAAAATTGTGTATTCATAAATTTCTTAGCCTGTTATTATAATTTTATCAATCATAAATTATTTATATATATTCTAATAAATTCTAAATTATTTCACTAACAATTCTAATAAAACATTGCATAAAGTACTTCAAACCAGAATGTAAACAAACAGTTTACTGACAGACGCCAACTAAAGAAATGGCGAAATGAAATCGTAAACATTGGATTCTTCTTCTCTCCATCTAGTTGTCATGTGGATAGTATTATTGATACTGATAACAATCGATTCAGAATTTAATCGACTTTCAAATAGTATCGATTAGTTTTGACGAAAAACGTAGCCATAACGATATAACATCAAATTTTCACAGTGATGTTTGACCGTCCGATATTGGACGGTCACCACTTGTTGAGAGTGATAGACCATCCGATATCGGGCGGTCACCACTTGTTGGGTTAATAACATTTATATATTCTATTTAAAAAAATCAGTTTTCTTCACTCAATACTATTTACTTTTTGGGAAAAAATCTATTGTAATTTAAGATTACACAAGCTTGTTATGTGATTCATTTACCTTCAGTTATGTTTCAAGATTTAAATTTTTAAGTTTCAATATCTTTATATTTAACTATGCAAGTGAATCTATCCCCACTAATTTTAAATCACTTCTGCAGTGTATATTAATACTTATATCAGCTGTTTATGTTTAAACTGGTGTAAACATTGCAAACTAATAATTTGTATTAAAACTGTCTTTAATTGATTAAATGTTGCTAGACTCACTAATCACGCTGCTAGACATTATGGTCAGTTAATTTCTTAGTTAATTATCTGTTTTTGTATTATTTTTATTTGTGGAAATAAATTATTGATTCTTAAATAATTTAATCATTATATTTGTCTTGTTGTATTATCTACTACTATCAATGTTAACATAGACCGAGGTCGAAGGCAGAGCGCAGTGACTGGTGGGGTTAGCATGTGAAGTATACAGGGCAGTAGCGTAGCCACATTGGGTCAGAATGTAGATCATATCCCTTCTCCACTCATAAAAAATAGCCATAAGACACCCATCATTTATTGTTAGTGACAATTACTTACATTATTAATTTGAAAGAGCTGTTGTATTTTTCTAAAATAGTATGTCCTAAAGTAAATATGTTGTTTGTTAGAATTCTGAATCTAAATATCAGCTGTTGTACTCAAATATGGGCTTATCCAGGTTCAGATGTCTATAGCCCAGCAGTGACAAGCAGACGACATGCCCTTTGTCATGCGTTCAAAGTAGAAAGTGTGGTCTGTTCCCGTGGTAATTGTTGTCGTTTTTGAAAAATTAATTAGGAAAAAGAAAATTAGGACTTGTCTATTTTCGGTCACCTAACATCCCTCCTTGTTTTTCACTTCATAGGGATAGGGGGTACATACATTTTTGAAAACGTTATTTCGCTATGGACATAATGATTATATTTGATATTTGAATAATAAGATGCTTACTTATTCTTTATGTTTGTAATTTCAGTTTGTTGGAGTCTGGTTGACAGTTCGTTATCGCAACCAGAAAGATCCAAGAGGGAATCCAAGTGCGTTCCTCTAACCATTAATGTAAATAGGTGAGTAATTCATTGTATATTTGTAGAAAAAATAAATATACATCTTAACCCTCCTGTTGTTTATTGCCGATGCATCGGCAATTCAGTACGTCTCGTAAATGTTTATTGCCAATGCGTCAACAACTGTGCAGTCCATTGTTACATATGCTATTCTGGCATTATCGTTCCGTCAATAATACTCTATGTGGTATCAATCGAAAAAGGAGATGATACCGAATAATCGATAGTCGAGTATGATCGATTACACGCATCGAGAGAATTGTGATATGTTTACAAAATAGCTGTAACAGTCAGTGAAGGAGGATCGGCCATCTTGACTCGCCGGTGTTTACGTTTGTTTTTTGTCCTTTCCAATTTTTGCTGAGCAAAACATTTGTATATATTGTACATATTTTTAAAGTTTACTAAATTTTGAACAAGATGGCTATCCTGGATTTGTTTGTTTGTGTTATTTTATTTCCATGGTAACAGTGAAAACTTTTCTAAAACAACGAAAAAAAAATGTTTTCTTCAGTTTTGGATGCAAAAAATTTTTCAAAATGAAGGTATGTTCATAAAACATATTGTAAAATATTCAGTGTAATATAACAAATAAAATGATATATAATAGTATGTATTTATAATAATAAATATATTTTATATTATTTTTCAAACAAATGTCTGGAAATCAAGCTAAATCCGCCCAACATTTTCAGGATACATAGTGAACAGTAGGAGGGTTAAAGCATTCTTCATATTTTTTAATGATCTGATTTTCTGCATTTAAAAACGACAGGAAAGGGTATGTAGGATTCAGGGCAAGTATGGTAAGTCAGTTACTTCAGTCCGTCTGCTGTTATGGCCAAATAGCTTTGTTTGATCAGACTGTTTAGCTAGCACTAATGATGTTGTGTTGTTTTCCCTTGTGGCTGGTAGAAGGTAAACGTACAGTGGTGATGTCCCACCAGACACGTACAGTGATGATGATGACTCACCCACCTACCCTGACAAGTACAGTGGAATAGATAAGTTGCCTGTTTCAGTAGTCAAGTATGTGGTCATTGAGATATTTAAACCTTTATGTAATTTTATACATTTTTATTTTACAACGGTCGATTTTCCCATGAACTGAAAAGGCCACTGTCAAACTAATTATATAATAGGGGTGTTAGAAGTTATATGATAGTTATAGACCAATATCAATTTTGTTAACAATTTCTAAGATTTTTTAGTTTTTATTTTATTTTATTTACACGCTTTGATACAGTTAAGAGACCATTTACACCAAAGCAGTTCATTTCATTATAAAGTTCACTGTGGAGGTCTTTACAATGATAATAATAAATAACAATAGTAATAAATTTTATAAGAATAAAAAATTTTTAACTAGACTATGTAAAAAGATAACAAACAATAAATAAACATATAACTAAGAAATATCACTAACAATTCTTCATTGACACAGATATAAAGTGCAAAAATAGAGCTTTAATACAATGTAATTAAATAAAAATGAAGAATATAGTACAATATTGATTTAGTGATGGACAGAAAAATAGTTTATTCGTGTATTTAACATAATTAACCCAGCTAAACATTATGATTTAAACACTTTTGAAGAGTCAAAGAATAAGTCTAAATCATTATTGACTGAAATTAGTATATTGAAGGATCTCATAAGTTGAAAAAGAGGCGAAGAGGCGTCTAAATCATTATTGACTGGAATTAGTATATTGAAGGATCTCATAAGTTGAAAAAGAGGCGAAGAGGCGTGTGAGGCTGTACGACAGTGAGGGAGAGAGAAGAGGAGTTTATTTCTACTCCGAAAAGAGGGAACACTGAAAGACAGACGGCCAGGCTAGCGGCATCCCCAACCCCACCCCGCGCCAGTCTATACAGGAATACCAGACCCAGTTGGCCACATCTGCTAGACTGTTGAGTTTTCTTGTCTTTAGTTACGTTCTGTCCATTAATGAACATTGGAATGATAAAAATAGAAGCACAAAAAGCAATTCATTTTTTCTCTTCTGATCTGGGCTCTGTTTTGCATGTGTCAATGTTATTTTTCATATTTAAGCAAGGCCTTTATCACAGTAAACCATAGTGCATTTTGTGGAAAAGTGTTTGACATTGGTATAAGAGATGTGGTGTTGGACTGGTTTCCTCTTATATCCGCTGAAGATTCAAATTTGTGGGATATACTTCTATTGACCAAGCAGGTTGTCTTTGGTCAAAAGTATACTTGAAGGTCTCAAAGGTCTTAGGCTCTATCCTGGCCTGATTCTGTTTCTCCTTTTAGTAAACAGCCTATCAACTAATGTCCAACTATCCAATGCCTGTCAGTATGCTGATGAGACCTCATTGTCTATCTGGCCACAGTTGAGTATTTGAAGCAAATATCCTTAATTGAATGAAATAGTTTACATTAGTCAAATAGTTAACATTAGTGGTTTAATGACAGTTTATTACATAAACCCAGATAAAACACAACTCCTCATGTTCTCAGTGACACACAATCCTGAATTTAGTCTCATGTTGAATGAGACAATTATTTCTCTGTCTGTGAATGTTAAGTTTCAAGAGGTATGCTCTTAGATGAGAGGCTGAATTTCCATCATCATATTGATTATGTTACTAAGGAAATAATTCAGTATTTTGTTATGTAATCTCTTGCATGATCAGTGAAAGCCAATGTTCTTTTATTCTTTTTGCTTCTTATGGCCTTGTTTATTCCTATCTTGCTTATAATGTACCTATTTGGGGATGTGAAGTACAAAGAACTCTTATTTCTGTTCAAATTAAAAGAAAAAATGTTAAGGACTTATTCTCTCTCAAACATTGCCAGTCATGTAAAGATTGCTTCAATACATTATAAATCTTGACATTTTCATCCACTTATATGCTTGCATTGCTTATGTTTTCTTTTTCAGATTCTAACATCCTACACCAATAATGGCAGGGAGAGTTGCAACCAGCAAATACCTCATTGCTGTGTCTCCTCTCATCTTGACTGCTGGAACCAATATTGCTGGATGGCTTCAGTTTAAAAAATCATAAATAGATTTATTTATATTAAGGGGAGATAGGCAGTTTTCACGTTCGCATGCTATTTAAATGGGAAAACATGGACATGGTTAGGTACTCTTCTCCCTAACCACTAGTCCTACAAACCTGAAACTTTTGCACTAGCATAAGTCATACATATGGAGTATCATATACTTATTTAAAATGTGATACATGAATTTAAAATTTTTTCAAGAAATTATTTTGAATTTTTAAAATTTGTTTATTTCAAGTTTTAACATTTTCATGTAAAATATTTGCTGAGGTACAATCAAACAATTAAATATACCATGGAAACAATGTATTTAGTGATATATGTAAAAAGTTGCAAGTGTCAAACTACTATAGTTCTTAAGAAAAGTGTACCTAAGCTTAAAAAACAAGGTTTCAGAAAAACGCTTTTAAAGATAAAATCATTGTTTAATTCCTCACATTTATTTAAAAAGCACCATCACAATAGCTCTTTTCCCCGATTTCTTGCTCTTCCTTATCCTTCCTGAGTAGCCTTCTTTTGATTCTCCTATTTTTATTCTAGTCCCTTGTTTCCATGTCCACTTTAAGAATTGGGCAGACATCAATCCTTTGTAACGATCTGGTTTAATTCTTAGTCTTAGTAACACATTCACTTTAGCCACTGAACCTTCTTTGTAGCACATCACTGCGACTGTTGCTCCTAGTTGGAGTGTTGGTAGGCTAACAAACTCTGTTTTAGGCAATATTTTCCATATGCAACTATTCAGACTTTCATTGGGGTTATGTGTTTTTCCATGCTTGAGGGGTTCAGGTTTTCATATAAAAACCATTACAGCTTCAGGCAAGGAGTATTTATGTGTAAACAGAGTGTTAGTCAACTTAGCTTTGTGAAACTTGCACCACGTGTCTTCATTGGAAGGGCAGCGGTCATGTTGTGGGTTCGTGTCAATAGACAGTCTATGGTAGAATGTTACCCACACCGCGTCTTGCATTTTTTGAACATCGGTTGTATTTCATCTGGTTTTTTATACAAAAAATATAAAAAGTGACATGGCAGATTGTAGACATAAGTTATTTGACATTTAATAATGACAGCTATCGGTTGCAACAGTACGTGCTTATCTGCTCCTGCTGCTAGGAGCGCTAGTATAGCTTGTTGCCAATTTTCAGAGAAGTGCCGCTACTGTCTGTTATTATACTGTGGTAAAACAGAATCAAACAAGCAGAGAGTATGACCAACAAACTAAAATAAAAGACAACAGTGGCATATACTTTCAGTGCACTATATAAAATACAGTACAGTGCAACCTCGTTAAGTCGGATTAGGCGGGACCGCGGCCGATCCGACATAACGAAAATCCGGGTTAAACAGAGATTGGTGAAAAATCAAGAACAACATAGTACAAGCATTACAAAACTTAAATTAATGTAGAAATAACATTAAATACGCATTACTATCAAGTGAATAAATAAAAATACAGTATATATACAGTTTAATTCTTTTCAAAGAATTTTGTTAGTTTGAGTTGCGTCAGCTTAGAGTGCCGTTTCCATGCTGTGCGGTCTCGCATCCTCTTTAACATTACAAGCTCGGATGGTGTTGTCTCTTCTTGTTGTTCGAAATACAACATTAACTCGTCCAAATTATTTGCTGCGTCTGCATGGCTTATAATTTCAAGGTTGTCAGGGTTCTCTTCGTCAGTATCGTCCTTGTTTTCAGAATTGTGATCGCAACAAGTCGCAATAATTTGGTCATCGGTAAGATTACCGTAGCCTCCATCGTTGTCAGCTTCCAACAAACTTTCAATATCGTTAATGTCAACGTCTGAGCACCCATTGACATCTTTAACCCAACAAGTGGTGACCGTCCGTTTTCGGACGGTCTATCACTCTCAACAAGTGGTGACCGTCCGTTTTCGGACGGTCAAACGTTGCCGCGAATATTGCGTATAAAAAAGTTATAGATACATATCTCATCAAAATAATCGATACCATTCGAAAGTCGGTTAAATTACCTATCGAACGATATCAGTTTCGATAGTTTTATTCATATGACAACTTGATGGAGAGAAGAAGAAATCATTGTTTACTATTTGATTTACTATTACTATTGTGAACCTCAAGTGTGCGTGATTTTAGTGTGTAAATATTTGTAAATAGTTTTTTTTTTATAAAGAACAAAGCATAAACAAACATCACAAAGTAATATGTGATGTAAGGTAGTTGTTATTGAATTTATGAATGATGAGTAAAGTGTAAAATGAGTGTTTCATACTTTGAGATCGAAAAATTTAGTACGAAGGATTACATCTACCAGGATGGATATAACTTTTATGGTGAGTTTGGCAACATTATTGTATTGTATATCTAATACAAACCATTTTCTATTGATAAAATTATAACATCAGGTTGAGACACTAATTGATACACAATTATAACATGTTGCCATAGTAACATCAATTTTCAGTACAATGCACTATTTTTAGTTTTGTTGTTATAAATGTATAAATACCGGTAATAAACCATATAAACTATACATTTTATGAAAGATTATGAAATTTACAACAACTTGTATATCTTGGAATTTTGAAATATGTAATGCACATTACCTTTCCAGGTAGGGTCCCCCCCCCAAACAAAATAAATTGATAACTTTTTTTTACATTTTATGATAAGAAAAAAAATTAAAAATGTTTATACTCATGTTATTTATTTTATATAATAATAGAGAACTTTACAAGTAAAATGATGTAAAATAATACCAAATCTAATAATTAGAAGTATTTTTAAATATTTTTCAAAAATACCCTTGCAAAACATAGAAAAACGGGCCGCCACTAGAGGGTTTTTAATTGCCACTAGTTGGGTTAATCATCCCTAACAACTTTTGAGCCTTCACTTCGTTTTCTGTTTCTTTTTCCACGGGTTTAATCTGGTTCTCTGGCAAGTCACACACTTTAGGCCATAGCTTCTTCCATGATTTTATAAGCGTGCTTCTACCAACTTGTTCCTATGACTCGGAGACCATGTACAAAACTGTTTTGACATTAAAAGATTTTAGAATGTCCACAACACCCTGACCTTCAATTATTTGGCCTAACATATGACGCCTGTAGATACGTTTGATGGTTTCCAAAACACCTTGATCCATTGGCTGAATCAACGATGTTACATTAGGTGGTAAATATTTTACCGTGATGTCCCCTTTGACAAGTGATTCAGCATCTGGATGAGTAGGGGCGTTGTCAATAAGCAGGACCACTTTGACAGGCAATCCACGATCTTTTAAGTATTTT
This sequence comes from Stictocephala bisonia, assembly GCA_035578905.1. NCBI lineage: Eukaryota > Metazoa > Arthropoda > Insecta > Hemiptera > Membracidae > Stictocephala > Stictocephala bisonia. The sequence continues at coordinate 1,383,548 of JAQJVL010000195.1, read as the reverse complement.
GTGACTCCGGGAATAAAGCAGTTAAAAAACCAGTCTTTAAAAATAGCGCTGTCCATCCACGCACTCTTTTGGGATTGATACATTACTGGTAATGACTCACGATTCACATTCTTTAAAGCTCTGGGGTTCTTTGATTTTCCTATTAGGAGTAGGGGAAATTTATGGTTGCCTGACGCATTGCTGCAAGCCATTATGGTAAAGCGATCCTTGATTTTCTTGAACCCCTTTGCAAGAATCGTCTATTTTCATAGCCAGCGTTTTACTTGGTAACATACGGTAAAAGAAACCAGTCTCATCCGCATTATAAATCTGTTCTGCTGATAAATTCTCTTTTTTTTTTTAAATGTTCAAATTCGTTGAATTTATCGGCCGCTTCAGAATTGCCAGACAAGCTTCCGCCAGTCACAGTAAGTTGGTGAATCCCGTGGCGTTTCTTCCACCTATCTAGCCAGCCTTGACTGGCTGTAAAATTTGGATCACTATCTGGCAAATTTTTATTTAAAGTGAGAGCCTTTTGCTGTATAATGGGACCGGACAATGGTAAACCACGGGCCCTTTCTGCACAAAACCAAACAAACAATGCTTCGTCCAGTGTTTCATTTTTAGCTTTTTTGGCTTTGCATCGACTGTCTAAACTATCTTTAGAAATCATTTTAAAACAAAAATCTTCTATTTTCTTCCTATTTTTCTTCCAGTCTGAGACTGTAGAAGTTCCAACACCATAATAACAAGCAATTGATTTTAATGGCTCACCTTTATCAATTCTTCCTAAAGCTTCAAGCCGTTTATCCATTGTAACAACAACATTTTTTGCGTTTTGTTGCCATTGTTTGAAAGCACAGAACTTTACAGTACGGTACACAATAGACACAACTGCAGTAAATTACACAACAAATACAAATACAGTACAGTACATAGACAACGAACAAAATTACAGAACAATACACAACAGAGAAAAGACAACACACTGGCGTTATAAATGAACTTGCACTATTGAGGAATAAAAAATGATTCGTACAACGTAGTAAGTAGCGACTGCACTGAACACTACCAGTGCGTGTGTAGGCTATTCACATGCTGTCATAGCCGGCTGACTCACCATGTTCTGCGAACTGTCTATAAACATCGGTCCTACTATCCCACGCTTGGTATGCTAGACGGCCGAGCCGGGTTACCCAGACTTCCGACTTAAAGGGGGCCGACTTAACGAGGTTGCACTGTAGTTAAAACCAGCACGCCGATACTGACAGTACAACGCTACCCCAAATGGTTAACACTCAAATATAATTTATTTTTCCCTGAACTATATCGAAAAAAACCATATAAAAGTATATATTTTCTCAAACAGAATTAAATGGAGAATCCAATTAAAATAATTTTAAAACTTTCATTTTTTTGTAGAAAAACTGCCTATTTACCCTTAAGTTCTCATTTCAATTTACACTCATACGATCTATGGACTGAGGCTGAAGTGAAGCATAGAACTAAATACAACGGGTAAAACCATTAGTATTTTTGTAGTTATTTTATCTTTGGTTTTTAATTGTATTTTTTTTTTTTTTTCAGAGAGAGTGTCCAGTGAATCCAATCTCACAAATATCACAACAGCTTATATCTCCATAACTCTCTCTTGGTCTCTCTCTCCCTCTCTCTCTCTTGGATTTCTCACTATTGTTTCAATTACATTCCAGTACAATTATGAAAAGTATTTTTTATAGCAAATAGCTTCATCAAAATGTATATTTTATTAGTTTAATGTGTCTAGAGTTAACATTTTCAATCTACAATATGTTTTGTTTTTCATTCTTCAAGATGTGTCATATTACTAGTGCTATACTACCAAAGATTGTTTGCATCAAAATATTGATAGTCAGATTTTGTATGTAATAATAATAATAATACTAGTCATCCAAACCAATAATAAAGTATATGTGTATGTGTTGTTTCTATGTGCAATAAAAATGTGATATTTTGCTTGAGATTTTCTAAACAAAAAAATTTCTCCATTCAGTATTTGTTCAGTATTAGTATGGCCATGGATTTGGACCACAGAGTGTAAGAATAAAATTCACAACCAAGAATAGAAACCCAAAGAGAAGAAAGAAACAGAAGTTGCATCCAATAGTTGACTGAATGTGTGTCAAGTTAGTCTGTCGGGTAGTTATTTCTCCAGTTTGCCATGCGGATGACAGATTCAGCACCTTATCAGTCCCTCTCTTCATGCCCCAAATCCTATTCACGGGGAGTTGGAAGCTGAAATTCAAGATGATCTGAAAATACAACAGCCCCAGTGTTATTAATAGGCAGTTTAATGTTAATAACTATTAAGTTTGTTAAGGTTTACTGAGATTGGATAATTAGGTTTAATCCTGGCCACACAAATGCGCACGCGCACACACATGCACCTTGCTCTTGAATTGCGAATTCCTTTTTTAACTTTTCGTAAGATATAAACATTTCGTAATGTTTATAAACATTTTTATCAGTGAGGGCCTTAGGCCTCTTAAATTTCCTGTGGATAGAGTCACTCACGCTGGGCCAGTAACTGACGTACTGCAGGAGTGATCCAGGGGACTGGTTGCCTGGTTATTCTTTTGGTTACAATGGGTGCATGTTTATCCAAGAGGTTGATAAGAATATTATTAAAGTTGTTGACCATTATGTTAACATTGTTAGCAGATAAATTTATATCCCAATTCAGATTTCTAGCATCTGCCAAAAGTCTAGCAGGATTAATATTTGTTAAATTTCTGAAAGAAACAAACTTAGGCACGTGCTGTGGCGATGTAACTTTATAGACAAATTACATAAGATCACTCTGTTTTAGTATCTTAGGGTCTCAGGGACAGACAGCTGACCTGATGTGCGAGTCAAGTCACTAAACGCTATCAGGTCCATCAAGGTGTCAGAGTGATCAGTGTGGTGAGTGGGCTGAAAAAGAAGTACAGTTAGGTTACTAGAGTCAAACATAGTGGTTAGTTGTCACTTGTCATATGTGTCTCGTTCCAGTAAATCAGTATTAAACCACTCACATGACTGTACTGAGGCAACAGTATTAACAGGACATTATCAAATTCTGCCAAGAAGCCAACTTTAGGTGGTCGGTAAAACAAAGTCCACGGAGCATGTAAGCACCATTAAGTGAGATATCCAGAACATCTACTCCGATCAAAGTGGTCTTGAAGTGTCAGATCTCCAACACCTTAGTGGTAATAGAAGACCTGATGTAAGCCGCCGTGCCTCCACCTCCAGCAAATGACGGTCATTACGATATTGAGTGTATCCTGGTATGTCTACAGAGACTGAGGGTATGTGAGGCTTAAACCAGAAATTGGAATAAATTACAAAATGGAGTTCTAAATACTGATTATATTACATCAATATGACAAGGTACGGACTGAGTATTAATATGAATTATCTTACAGAAACGGGTATTAGGTGATAAGGAATGATAAATAAGTTGCTCAGTCAGGCCCGGGCGCGGCGGAGCCGTCGAAACCCTGCAGCAAATAAAAGTGCAACAGACCATTGTTGGCAGAACATAATTTGGGTTCACACATATTCAGCACAGTTGCTCACAAAATTATAAATGAATATATAGCATAAAACTTATTAAAATAAATGTGCACGCAGAGCATGTTTGTTTCTTGCACACCTAGTTGATAGGCGCCTGTTACTTCCGTGTAGGGATAGCAAATATTTTCAAAATATCGATATATCGCAAACCAGTTGTGGTCTGTGTGGTTCAATGAAAAATATAAAAATAATTATACCTGTAATTATTATGGTAATTATTAAATAATCTAATAACAATGTTATTTTTGTTTTTCACAATTAAAAACGCCAGTAGGCATCTTATAAACACTAAAAATTAAACAAATTAATTCACTAAACCACATTTTAGTGTGTTAACCTTTCGTAAAAGTACTAAATAATGTTAATTTATTACTTAAATGCATGTTTTGTATGCATTAGAAGCAATTTAAATTTTATTTTTTCAAACTTGATGATTTTGAGGAGAGAATAACGTCAATATTTAGTGATATGATATATCGGACCAAAATATCGATATGACCGATATTATCGAAAGAAAGTATTGATATTTATATATCGATATATTGAAACATATTTATCGATATTTCCTATATATCGTTTCCATCCCTACTCCTGTGTGATATTAAATATAAAAATAAGGAAAAGTAAATATAAATTCATATAAATTTCATAGTATACCAATATAGTACTTATATTATACATACAGTATTGACATAATATTTAAACCTGACTCTGTAATAAAATTACAAATATTTCTATTTAATTATAAACACACATACATACACAATTCACATTCCCTTCAAATTATATAATTTAATCAAATGAAAAGAAATAATGAACTAAAACAATTAATTAAATAACTAAAGACAATTAATTTTCAAAATAACAATAGGCATTTATACAACATACACAGATTACAGATTATTTAATAAACCCAGATAAAATATAGTGTAAGTAATATGGAAAGAAAATTATAAAACTAAAACAGGAAGTACAATTACCAAAGAAATTTACTTTGATATTCAAAATTACTGTAGATAGTAAAAATATTATACACACAGATTACACATTATGTAATTATAAAAAATAAACTAAAATATGTAATTAAATAACTTATATTGTTTTAAATTAACTCTAGCTTTTCTAATTATAAAACAATTGTAATCACATAATCCATAGTAAAACAAACAATTTATGAAAACAATATTAAAAACTAGTTCAATTTTTAAAATAAAATAAATAAACATTAATTAATTTGGACTAACTGAAACAAGAAAAAAATTATTTACATATAACTAACTATACAGAGTGAGTTTTATGTCCTGGCACACCTGGATACAATTTAAACGGGGTGAGATATCAATGTGAAACCTTGACCATACCTACTATAACATTTAAAAAAATTTTTAAGTTGTTAAACATTTTGCTCCTCTTTTATAAAGGGGAGCAACTAAAAATGTCCAAATGAAAACCCCTTTCATGCGACCCCTAATTTTACAGGGAATAAAATAAGAAATTCATTGATGCAAAGTAGAGGTCTCTACGTTTAATTTAACAGAGTAAAAGACTAATTTACAATAATAATCATTTACTTTCTTATCCTGTTTTTCGTTACATGAGTCAATACTAACATAATTCTTAAAACAGTTAACCAGTTTTAATGTAGCAGGTGTTCAAACTGTCCACATTTGATTGTTCGACAGTGTGCTAGTTTGTATAAAAAGCTGAGACATCATTCAAGAAAAATTGTCTAGGAATAGTTTGAGACAAGTTCAAAATTCTTTCAGTTAAATCATGGACTGTTTGGCTGTGTTTGGTACACCAGGTTTTTCATGTACCCGCAAAAGAATTAATCAAGTGGATTATGGTTAGGAGACTTTGCTGGCAATTCCACAGTGCCCCTTCGGCCTACCCACCTTCTTGGAAAGACATTATTTAAATATTGTTGTACTTCATGACCATAGTGTAGTGTTGCTCCGTCTTGTTGTAACCAAATGTTCTCAGCTTTTCGTCCAAACATATTTTGGAGTGCAGGCAAAATCTGGTTTTGAAGCATCTCTAAATACTTCACAGAATTCAAATTTCCATCAGTTATAAATGGACTGACCAAGCAGTTATCGGCTATTCCTCCCCAAACATTAACTTTTGAAGAGTATTGCGTTTGAGCCTCATTATACCAATGTGGGTTTTTTCTGTCCAGTAACGACAATTATGCCTGTTGACGCTACCGCTGGTCATGAAAGTGGCTTCGTCACTAAAAAGAATTCTGTTCAGTAACTCAGGTTCAGTGTCTAGTTTGCCCATCATTACATCACTAAATTCAACCCTGCGGTCATAGTTGTCTTCACTAAGCTCTTGTACATTTCGACTTTAAAAAGTTTGAATTGATTACGTTAAAGAATTTTTCTTACCGAAGATTGGCTAATGTCGTGCTCCAAAGCAGCTGTTCTCGTCGATAAGTGGAGATTTTCAACAAAGGACTGCATAACACCTAATGATTTCTCTTCGTCAATTACAGGAGCCCTTCCTGACTTGGATCTATCTTTTCCAGAATGTGTATTAATCAACCGTTGAATAATTTTGCCAAAGTAAACCTCGTTATGGGATTGATTCGGTTCGGAAATTCCTCATTGAATAAGTCTGCTACTTCACTGTAAGTCCCCATAACCTCTCATCATTAACACAGTAATTCTTTCAAACTCAGAACCTTCCATAATAGAAATAAAATAAGTAACACTATTCATCAGAAAAGTAAATTTGAACTAAAATTTTTAACATCTTAAGCTATGAACTGATAAAATGCAAGTGAATAGGACACAAGAGAAATTCAAAAGTTGATCGTTGAAACTGGTAAGATACAAGGGAAATTCCAAAGCATGTTGACTCATGTAACGAAAAACAGGACATAAAGTAAATGATTAATATTGTAAATTAGTCTTTTACTCTGTTACATTAAATCTAGTATGCATCATTGGATTTCTTTTTTTATTCCCTTTAAAATGAGGGGTCACATGATATAGGGGTTGCATTTGAAAATTTGTAGCTGACCCCCTTAAGAAAAGAGTGGCAAAATGTTTCACGACTTAAAACATTAAAAAAATATGTTATATTAGGCATGGTCAAGGTCTCACATTTGTCTCTCAGGCCATTCAAATTGTATCCACGTGTGCCAGGACATAAAACTCACTCTGCATAGTACATTTACAAAATTATAAATTCTAAAATGAGTCACATCAATATTTACATGTAACTTATTATTAATCAGCTTCATCTGTTGCAACTCCCCTGTTTCCACGCTCCTCAACCCACCGGATACATCCATCCCAGGTCCAAACTCGTCATAGACTATAAATAGCAACAGCACTTTGTAAGTGAGGATGGTGTGAGATCTTCTCTAATGTTAGTCTTAGTTCTATTGAGCTTTTTTCCTCATAGAGAAGACAGCATGCCGTTGTCTGTAGCTCACAAACTTCACCAAGATCGGCCGTGGTCTCATCTCTGTGCCAGGCGCCGACTTCTGGGTCTAACTTGATGGGACCTTTCGATGTCTTTTGCTCCAACATCAACGCCGAGCTGATCTTTGAAAATGTTCAGTAACAAACCATCAGAGTCTTTTCCGGAAGTCTCTGGAAAACCGAAGACTGGGAGGTTGTTATGACGTTGATATTGGGCTAGACCATCATGCCGCAGCAACTCCTGTCGCTGCAGTTGGTTTCGCAGCGACATCACCTCAGCCATAAGCTGGCCGGTTCAGCTTACTCCATACCTAGCAGCTTGAAGCGCAGAGGTTGTTGTCATTGACAGTAAGAGATCTTATCAGCTAACTTACTGTGGAAGACATCATAGCAGAGGGCATTAATGATTGCAGACTGAATAGATGCTGTCAGTTCACGCGATAAGCTCCCGGATGGGTCAGAAAAAGTTTTCTGCACTCGCTTCTTATCTTTTCCCCCACCACTGGTCCCCACCTTGGGACCGAGTAACTGGTGGAGCAGTGGGGGATCAGTCAGCGGGCATTTTTGATAGCTGATAAGGGTTTATTGAAAATATTAGGCTTGAAATACTAAGATTTACCTAAATGTCCACAGTGACTAACTACAGCACTATGCCAAAAGTCAACTAAAATCCAGAAAAATGTACCACTGAAAACTGCTAAAAACACAGGAGCAACAGGTACACGTGCACTCTTATTTAGACATAAAGCTCAACCCATATTAGGACCCGCTTGTAGACGTATAGTGGATTACGTGGAAGTTGGAATGGAACCTGTACATAATAAAGAACCAGATACATTTATCTCATGTATATTAATACATAATTTTATATTGAAAACAGAACAAAACTTGTTCATTGTGCTTGAATGGTTGTCAGTTTTCCATTGAGTACTATGACTTAAAGATTCCAACTGTCAAATGTTACTTAAAACTTTGCAACAATACTAACTTTAGATGCAAGTCTGCAAATGTTTCAAATCCTGAATCAAAATCATAATAGGTGGATCGCTAATTAGGATAAGTAGGTTTTTAAATTTTATTTTTTGTACCTTTCATAGTGAACCAAAACCAAATTATATAAAGTTCTGATTTTTCACTAACTTATTTTAAAACGTAAACAGTTTCTTTAATTCAATCAGCTAATATTATTTATTATTATCAATGTATTTCTTATATCTTTGATGTCTGTCTATAAATAAATGTAAATATTTTAACAACAAAGCAAAACTGAAATTACTGCTAAAGTTAAACCAATATAACAATGTTAATGAAACTCCACATGACCATTTATCAAGACATAAACTACATTTTACAGATATGTTTAACCAGATAGCTCACCTTTTTCGAGTTCATTGTGAAAGTGTAGAAAAATTATACACATAGATAGAAAACTTGTGCTGTTTAGTTACATGAAAATCTACGACAATAAAGTTCAATTAAAAATTTCAAAGCACCTTGTTTAAAAACTTCTGAAAATCAAATATATTACTTTGTATTTCAGTGGTTATATTATCATATCGAATCCAATTAAACGTTTTCTTCATAATTTATATATTTATTTGTAATTTTCTATTCAGCAACATGACCAACAAAGTGAGTTATCAACTGAAACAATATAAATACCATTGAAAACAACTTAACTTGTAATATTTCAGAGATCTATCTGTGTGAGAATTGATGTACTCCGGCTGACTGACATCAACCATTCCAAGTGGCTTCTCAGTTATAAGTGTATATAGTGTGTATTTTAATAACGAATATTTACCTGCCTTTTCGTAAGTCCACTCAGCTTACAATCAATAAATCAACAATTATCAAGAACTACCCAATAAGGAGAGGCTCTGACCTCAATTGTTTATTAATTTCAATAGTAAAACCCTTTTAGTGCCAACCCCCTACCCATAAACGTACAGTAGTGTTGACCCACCTGCCCACCCATACACGTACAGTGGTATTGACCCACCCACCCACCCAAATACTGTGGTGTTGACCCACCCGCTCGCTCATTCATGTATTGTGGTGTTGACCCACCCACCCGCCCATACACGTATAGTAATATTGACCCACCCGCCCACCCAAACATGCTGTTGACCACCACCGTGTGTTGTTATCAGGATGTCCAAAAAACTATGCATAAAGTGCCAACAGGACATCACAAACAAAATTCATAAAAAAATTTTAAAATAAACTTTTTATTGATTTAGGATTACATTCTCATTTCTTAACATATACTTTTACATAAAAATTATGATTTTGGTATTTTTGTATAATATTTAGTTATATTTTGATACAAAAGGTGCCAAAACCTGTCAGAAAACAGCAGTTTTACAGCTGTTTATAACAACTTAACAATTGCCATAACTTTTTTACTGTCAATATATTATTGTGTAATTTCATCAGGATGTTAATAACTAAATTGTCTTCAGTGTTAAGTGATTGAATAGAGAACACCTATTTTTATCATGGTCATAAGGATGCCCAAAGAATAAAAAGAGACGACAAACTTTTTTATCTCGTAAATTTATTTTTGATAAAAATAGTATATATATATATATATATATATATTTTGCAGGGTTGTTTTTAACATGTTATTTTAATAGACTGGTTATTTATGTATAGTTAGGTATGAAAATTATTAATTTTGTGTAATAAATAACAGAGATATGAATTATTTAATGGCACTCTATAAACTGAGAAACCCTCTGGCACTGGCAGAGAGCAACTTTGAAAATTGCTTTGGCACTAAGAGGGTTTTTGAATATTGAAGAAAAATTCAGAATATTTTAAAAATAATATATAAAAACAATATACAGTATATTGCTTACTTTTAAAGTAATAATTAATGTTGAAAACAATATCTTACTTCTGAAGAAAACTTTTTAAGCTTACAACAAATTGAAATACTAATTACCCGCAAAATTCTTGTTGAAACCAAATATCTTTGAAGTTATCACCGGAAATGCCAGCTGAATTGCAGTAGCTGTAATGTTTTAGTAGCAGTACAGTGCAGAATTTAAATTTTCTGCAACAAAGACTAACCCTATCACTTTCCTCTCCACATTACCTCCCCAAACATCTGACTTGTGTGAATGACGTGAGTTTTCAGCCATCCAATGTAGTTTTGTGTTACTCCAGTAGCAGCCATTATAGTTGTTTACTGTTTCATTAAAAAAACGAAACTGCATCAGTAAAAGCAAGGATATTTGCTGAAAATTTTTAGTTCTTAGCGCATCGTAAACAAATAATTAGAATATTTTATGTAATGATTTTGGTAAGTGTTTTGAGCAAAATAGTAAAAACTCTTACTGTCGTAGTTTAACCTGGAAATCTACATTTTTTAGTTTGAGCATCTCAAAAACTTTGGATGTCCACCATTTTCATAATGCACTGACCTTTTAAGGTCAGATTTGTGCCAAAAATTTACAATGAAAAGGGTCTTTGATTACAATTTGATGTCCAATCCGGCCTATGCTTCAATTAATTTAAATATTTTTACAGTGCTCTAGCGGAACATCCGCCATAAACAGGCAAATTACTGTCAAGACAAAATAAATAATAGTATTATAATACATTCATAAAGTGTAAATGAAATGTTGTTAATTAATTGCAACTCATTACATCGTTATTTGTCTGTCCTTGGATATTTAGTACCCACGTTTTATTTTTTAAGTACAAATCTTACCAAAATTGAATGATTTTCCTCTATTTTGGCACCCCTCAAAAATAATATAAAGTGCGAGGGTGCACACTCTTAGGCTGGCTCTTTTATACACTAAATTTCTTACGAAACGTTTAGTTATTATTTCAATTTCAATTCAATTTCAATTTCTTTATTTACACAATTGAACATTATACAGTTTTCTGTGCAAGTCAGTAAATACATAATATAAACAACAAATTTAAAATAATTAAAGTAAAGTGTAAATCACAATAATGATTAAAATAAAAATAAAAATCTATGTACATCAATTACCATTTGACATTTCGATCTGCATGCCTCAAAATGGGGCCCCCTCGAGAGCCTCTTGAAGGCTATAAAAAGCTCTCCCGATCAAGTAGTCTTTTAAAATAGTTTTAAATGATTTTAAGCTATTTTGGGTTTTTATATGATGTGGAAGAGAATTGAATATTTTTGGTCCTAAGTAAAATAGTGAGTTTTTGAACAACGACAATCTAAATTTATTGATTACCAGATTATTTTTGTGTCTTGTGTTATAACAGTGTTCTAAGACAGGAAATTCATTCTTATTTTTAAAAATAAAAACTGCTGAATGATAAATTAGAAGGCAAGTTAAGGTGAGAGTACCACTCGATCGGAAGACATCCCTACAGCTCTGCGACTGTTGCAATCCCCAGACAACTCTCAGAGCCCTCTTTTGGAGACGGAAAACTCTTTCAAAAGTGGATGCACTACAAAATCCCCAGAAAATTATTCCATAGCACACTCTGGACTCAAACAATCCAACGTAGCCCAGCCTGAGAGTTTCTTGGGAGGCAAATGACGAGAGGCACCTCAGGGCAAATATTGTAGAATTAAGCTGTTTTACCAGATAATTTATGTGAGTGTTCCACTTTAGACTAAAATCAATATGGACCCCTAAAAATCTTGTGTTTAGGACGTTATTTAAAGGATTGTTACTGAGAAGAAAGTTACTGGGAATATTCTGTGTTGTCTGAGATTGAAATTCTATGAGTTCTGTTTTTGAGAGATTTAGATATAATTTATTTTTAGTGAACCATTCGAGAAGTTGATTTGAAGTTGCGAGAAATTGCTGAGATAGGATGTGGTAGTTGTTGTGATTGAAAATCAAACAGGTATCATCAGCAAAAAGTGAAACAGTAAGAGAAAGTCTGTTTTGTTCATTTTTTAGGAAATCAGGAAGATCATTAATGTACAACAAAAATAATAGAGGTCCTAACACTGATCCCTGAGGTACTCCAGTTCTGACTGTTGAAAACTTTGATATATATAATGTTTCATTGTTGTGAATCTGGACGCACTGTACACGGCCAGTCAGATAGGACCGAAATCAGTTGAGTGCTACACCACGAATTCCATATTTTTCAAGCTTATTGAGTAGGATTTGGTGATCAACTACATCAAATGCCTTACTTATATCGCAGAATAATCCCAGAGTGTGCTCGCCAGAATTCAAGGAGGAAATGATTTTCTTCAATGCAAAAGCAGTTGCAGATTCGGTATTCCTGTTAGGTCTGAACCCATACTGACAGGAAGACAAAATATCATTCATTTCTAAAAAGTTGTAAAGTCTCTTGTGTACAATTTTTTCAAATATCTTTGAAAAAAATCGGTGTAATAGATATAGGTCTGAAAGAATTAGGATCTGTTCTTTTTGAGTTTGATTTTAACAAAGGAATAGTTTTTGTGATTTTTAGGTCTTCAGGGAATACTCCCTCAGACAAAGAAACATTGAAAAGCTTAGTCAGTATAGGGGCTAGCTCCATGGCAAACTCTTTAATTAAGGACGACGAAATCTCAAATATGTCCCTAGAATAACTATTATTTAAAGAATTAATGGCGTGGAAGGTTTCTGATAAGTCAATTTTACGGAGAAAGAAAGAATTGGATATAGTAGGTACATTTGAGACAGTATCCATTCGTGCGTGTGATGAGTTCTTCGAGGATTGGCGTAGACGCTCAGAAACATTTAGAAATGATTCATTAAGAATGGAGGCGATACGTTCAGGATCCTTAACCATCTCGCCTGCGTATTCCAGCTCACACACTCCATGGTTGATAGCGTTTCATTGACTACAAGGCATGTGAGTGACCAACTATTCTAACTCGTTTATACAACTAATAAATTGACAAATTATTTAACATACATAGATTTAATTGCATAATAACTGTATTTAAAAAATAAAACTTGTATATAAAAAAGCCAAATATTGTATAACAACTAACTGTTTTTTGTTGTATAATTGTGACATAAATAAGACTATAGGTAATGCCTAAAGATCCATGTGGCATTTGTAAAATAGGAGTTAAGCATTTTGTAACACCAGTCCTTGCAAACAATTGCATCATTCTAGATGCTCGAACTACGTACCTGGATTTGTTTAAGAGTTGTTTTAATGTCTAAAATTAGTATTGAGAACTGGAAGTGTAAAGACAAGTCAGTGTGCATACTGACAGTGTATCTCAGTTAATGTATCAATATACGCATTGCAATAAAGAATAATACAATGCGAAAACCAAGGAGAATATGATCTGGAGTCTGGGCAATGCTCTGCTGACTGAAAATAACAAATTAAAAAAGGATATACAAAATATAACTTTTCAAAACTAAAATTTGGCCTAAGAATACACCAAGCTAAAAAAGATTAAATGAATGAAAGAAAAACTAATAATGAAGAACAATACAATTAATTATACACTGTACGAACATAAAAGTATAAAACAAAAGAAAATAAGAATACACTAAAACTAGGCGCTACAACTAAGAAAATAAGCCTACATGGGCATAATGTCTGTTCCCTCTATGCCAACCAAATAGCATTAGTGTGAATTAGAATCAGCTGGAAAAATAAATAATAGAAAAACATCTTAATTTGTAGACTTAAGCGGTCGGTGTTATTACTCAAAACTAAAGCTTCCGGCAACGATAGCTTCAATGTGTTATTTTATCGCAGTTGTTACAGGAAGTTTTAATTTTTAGTAGTAGAGGCACACCAGCACACGTTCAAACATATACAGGGTAGAAAAAGTATGGAAACGCTTTCACAACTTTTGTATGCCTTCAGTTGTAACAGTGAAATCATATACATGATAACTGTTACAAAGAACATATTTTTTGATGCCACTAGCAACATTTCATCTTTTCAGGGGGACGGCCCACGAGGAGTTGAAAGAAAATCTTCAACGTAAGTTTAGATCGAGTTTGGTATCAAATGAACGGTCTTTTCTAGAGAATGCCGCAAACCGGACTTCAAAAGGTTTATCCTTTCCAGAGTAGCAGTAATTTGAATTTCAAAGTAACTAATTTGAACAATGTTATTTCTCCGCTATTTAACGGTTTTAAGTAAATTATTCTGATAAAAAATTATACTTTATGGAACACAATTATTAAAAAACATTAAATTATCAAAGTATCTAAGGAAAAAAATAAGGTGAAAGCGTTTCCATATTTTTTTCCTCCCTAAATAAATAAAGTATATAATTGGGACATGAGGCTAAAGACAAACTGGGCCACTTCTTAAAATCTGTAGAGGATTAGACATTGGAGGAAATTTCCCCAGTTTCTCCGTTCCTGAAAGGAAAACTTGGGCAACAAACTTTGGACTGTGTGCTAAAGTCAGACTGAACTACTTCGAAAAATGGCTTTTCCAGAATCTGAAGGTATATTTGGATTCAAGAAAAGAGTTTATTTAATTTGAAATCCCTCTTGCGTGTCTTAATTCAATATTAAATATTGTGTCTTAGAGTTTAAATATTGATCTGCCGTCTCAAAGCTTAGTAAGGCGAAGTTTCGCAACTATTCAGTACCTACTTCGCCGATTGAATGAAGTTCAGTTAATCGCTAGTGTGTTTCATAGTCCATAGAGTATCGGCTTCCAAATCACATGACTGATCATTTGCCATCCCCGCTTATATTTCCAGTGGTTGCTGCATCTTCCCACACTCGTGCGGAAGCAATTCAACATTCTTTACGAGAATGGTTCATTCCACAGATGACGGCCATTGGGCCTGATACCAGAAACTTGTTTCGACCTTCAAACATAGTCCAAGTTAATGACCTGAAGAAGTTGGTTTCTGGCAAAACTTCGTTTGAAATTAATTGGAAAGCTTGACAGTGCAAAGAAATTATTTGAAATGTCTACTTTAAAAAATTCTTGTAACGCCCAATATAGCAATTTTTAGCTTTTGTTTATGAAAACGCTTGGTGTACACGTAGACACGTGCTAAGTATTTAAAACGCTTGGTGTACACGTAGACACGTGCTAAGTATTTAAAACGCTTGGTGTACACGTAGACACGTGCTAAGTATTTAAAACGCTTGGTGTACACGTAGACACGTGCTAAGTATTTAAAACGCTTGGTGTACACGTAGACACGTGCTAAGTATTTAAAACGCTTGGTGTACACGTAGACACGTGCTAAGTATTTAAAACGCTTGGTGTACACGTAGACACGTGCTAAGTATTTAAAACGCTTGGTGTACACGTAGACACGTGCTAAGTATTTAAAACGCTTGGTGTACACGTAGACACGTGCTAAGTATTTAAAACGCTTGGTGTACACGTAGACACGTGCTAAGTATTTAAAATGTTACTTTAGTAATATAAAAAACTACCTTTTTATTTTTGTTAATTTTCTTTTCTTAATTTCTGGGCCCAAAAAGGGCTCTAAAAAGCCTATATTTATATATATTTTCTGGTGGTTTTAACCCATCACCATGCGAAATTTTGAGAAATGTATAAATAAAATTCTAATTGTAAAGGACGTCAGTGAGTCAGTTACACATGCGGCTGTAGGCCTATATGAGTATATTACTCCCTCAAACCCCATTGAGGGCGTAGTGATCACCTAAATGTTTGGTCTCATGAAAACAACATTTTTTCACTGGCTATTTGTTCAGTAATTCTGCTCTATACATAAACATCAGTACTAAAATTGTAGCCTTCAAAGAGTGTGAAATTAATTTATAATTAATACAATCTTCCTTTTACACTTTTAAATATTTTCATATACAATGTAGCCTACATTTCGACTTTTTGTGATGTACTTAGAAAAGTCAAAATGTACATTGCACAATAAAATATTTAAAAGTGTCAAAGATGGATAGTATTAATTTTGATTCAAAATGTTATTACTATTTTAATTTAAAAATCTGCCATTTATATGTGTATTATATTGTAAGTGAAAACTTTGATTATATTCACCAACAATAGATATGCCGTCTAATAGGAATATTTGTGGCAGTACAGCTGGTTTAAACTGCATTATTTTTACTTGGACTCCACTAGTGCTGATATGTTGAGACTCAACATTTAACATTCAATAGGAAATCTATTTGAGTACAAAATCAATGGTAAAACGTAGAGATGAATGCAAACTGTACGAAGTTTAAACTTTGCTTGTCTTCCATCTTAAAATTAAAGGTAAAATAAATAAACACATACTTATGGATAATTGAACAGTGGATACAAGAATTGTTAACAAGTAACTACCCAAGATAGTCTAGTTGGACACCAAAGTTGATTACGGGCTACGTAATTGATGAGTGCTACATAAATTGCTCACAAGTGGCTACAGTAGTGGGTCAGTGACTACCAAATATTACTACGGGCCACTCCAGTAGGTCAGTGGCTACCCAAGTTGATTGATCACTTGTGGCTATATAAGTTGATAGTTTATCAGTGAGTGAGTTATATAAGTTGATCACGAGTGGCTACCGTAGTGGGTCAGTGACTACCCAATATTACTACGGGCCACTCGAGTAGGTCAGTGGCTACCCAAGTTGATTGATCACTTGTGGCTATATAAGTTGATAGTTTATCAGTGAGTGAGTTATATAAGTTGATCACGAGTGACTATTTAAATGAGTCAATGCTTACCAAGATAAACCATATTGGTTTGTGGTTACTGCAAAGTAATTTTAAATTTGATTTTTCCGAACAATTTTCGGATATTTTAGCTTATAAATGAGCTGAAAACTTAATATGTAACTAATTGTCATTGATTATCAAGTAATTGTTAGATATGATATTTTATTCATTTACATATAACATTTTCTTTTTAAGGTCTATTTATTATTTGCAGGTGGATATTTTCAAATCTAATCAGTTTTAATGGCAATGAACATAAATTCAATTGTATTTTTAAAATATGTTATTCCTAGTTAATAATTTTATAACAGCCCAACTACAAAATATATTTCTCAACATTTCTCCTTTTCCAGTTCTGGCGTCAGCTTACCAACTATGAGGTCTCCATGTTCTTCGCCAAATCCCATCCTCACTATAAAATGCGTGGGAGTCGAATTTTAAATGTCTTTGGTGTTGTGATAATTTTCATTTATTTTGACAGACCATTGTAGAGTTGGACACCTGCTTCTAAGGGTCCTGTTCTGTGCCTCCCAGTTCTATACTGTAGTTGCTCCTCCCTGCCTCTGGTGTCAAATTCTTGAATATCTCAAATCCGAATCAAAGCACACTTAGAAATGCAAAACTGTTATTTTTAAAATGTATACGCAAGGTAGGGGCAAGAATCTTTAGAATTTTTCGAAAATTCAGTGGCTTGCAAGATTTTATAAAATCGACTTTTTCGATTGCGAATTTGTACCAAAGATGACTTCCGGGATATTGGCAAATTATTCCGTCAATTTAGACAAGTGTTCTAGCTCTGGATTGACAAGGGTTCGGCTGCGTTAAAACAAAAATTATAACGATAATTCTAAATTGAACTTAGAGATTAAATTTCTGAAAATAAAACAAGCAGTAAATGGCTACACTGATTATCATCGTTCAATGGAGCACATTACATTAGGAAGGCCATGGTAGGTTCCACACTCTATACACGCACGATAGCGTGTCGACTTTGTCGCGGCGCAATCTAACGTATCTGGGGCTGGTGACTTGCATTCACGCGCCAGAGAGGAATCTACGCTGTGGATAGGCAACGTTATCTCATGTGCCAGTGGGAAACCACGCTATTCGAGGCAACGTGTTTGCCTATGACCGTGGGAATCTATGCAACGCTGGACAACGTTATTTCACGTGCCAATTGGGGATCTACGCTGTGCTAGGCAACGTTATCTCACGTGCTAATGTGGATCCACGCTACTCCAGGTAACGTTATTTCACGTGCCAATGGGGATCAACGCTGTGCTAGGCAACGTTATCTCATGTGCTACTGTGGATCCACGCTACTCCAGGTAACGTTATTTCACGTGCCAATGGGGATCAACGCTGTGCTAGGCAACGTTATCTCATGTGCCAGTGGGAAACCACGCTATTCGAGGCAACGTGTTTGCCCATGCCCGTGGGAATCTATCGCGTTATTTCACGTGCCAATTGGGGATCTACGCTGTGCTAGGCAACGTTATCTCACGTGCTCATGTGGATCCACGCTACTCCAGGTAACGTTATTTCACGTGCCAATGGGGATCGACGCTGTGCTAGGCAACGTTATCTCACGTGCTAATGTGGATCCACGCTACTCCAGGTAACGTTATTTCACGTGCCAATGGGGATCTACGCTGTGCTAGGCAACGTTACCTCACGTGCTAGGGGGAATCTACGCTATTCTAGACAACTAAATATAACAATATATGGGTGGTTTGACGAATACAAGTTATACTACGTCTCTGTGGAAGGTCTATAACTGAAATAGGCAGCGTTAATTCACCTGCCAAGTTTGGAAACACTGAGTATTACACCTATAGCCAAACTCAATTACGTAAAATGCTTCTTTCTGTTAAGAGAACTTAACTTGAGTTGTCGCTTGGCTTTGTACTCACCACAGTCGGATGGTCAACAACATACATTATTCACTTTTGCATATGGCTCACAGGGTACACTGAGAGACCAGACCAGTTGGTTGGTCCACTTACCTCAAGAAGTGGTGTATAAGAAAGAATGAACTCCCAGCTGGCCGGCTCGGCTTAGCATGTGGTCTCGAGGTCCTTCGCTCTCGCTCCACCTCTCCTACTGCAGCACTCTACCTACAACTGCGGTAGCGAGGTGAACTACTCCCCCACCAAGTCTGTTAACGCCTGCGGAAGACCTGTATTGACGGTACGCTACCACCGAATATATCCAGTGGAGAACTCAAATTCAAATAAAATCAATCTTAGTACATCAATTTGTTCATAAAATATGTACATTTGTACATTGCTCTCAAATAACTGGAATGTATATTTATGCCATTTTATCTGAAGCACTAATGTTATCAGATGACAATAAACTTTGTTAAGAAAGAACACCTTTAGCATAAAAACCCCCAATTATGACTGTTAGTAACAAACACATAAACTGTAACTAGATTGTAAAAATATAAATTACTGTACTTATTAGAGGACAGAAAAACTTGTAGCCCACATACAATTTAAATGGTATTCTTAATTTCCCATCAAAAAAATAAAATTGAACCATGGAGGAGCTTGGAGGAACGGTAATCGGAATGGTAATATAGGCACGTTTCTACCTCACTCACTCATTCACTGATATTCAATAAAAGTTCTCAGGTACTTCCAGAGGTGGTAGAAACTTAATGTTTGGACTGTAACTAGAAGATTAGGTTATAGTGTGGACCCCAGCAATATCTAAAATGTTCAAATTTTGACTGTTGGGGTAGTTTTGGGGGTTACATATAAAAAATGTCTCTTAAGAATATACATGGAGCACTTGCCTGGACATATCAAAACTTAACATGGAGCACTCTGCAGCACAGACCATAACTTGACATGGAGCACTCAGCTGGACAGAACACAACTTGTCATGGAGCACTCGGCTCGACAGAAAATAACATGGAGCATTCGGCTGGACAGAACACAACTTAACATGGAGCACTCCCACCCACCCACCCATACATGTACAGTGGTATTGACCCACACGCCAACCCATACACGTACAGAGGTGCTGACCCACCCACCCACCCATACAAGTACAGTGATATTGACCCAATCACCCACCCATACACGTACAAAGGTGCTGACCCACTCACCCACCCATACACGTACAGTGGTATTGACCCACCCGCCCACCCATACACGTACAGAGGTGCTGACAGAAAATAAAATGGAGCATTCGGCTGGACAGAACACAACATGGAGCACTCGGCTGAACAGAAAATAACATGGAGAACTCGGTTGTACAAAACACAACTTAACATGGAGCACTCGGATGGACGGAACACAATTTCACATGGAGCACTCGGCTCGACAGAACACAACTTGTCATGGAGCACTCTGCAGCACAGAACATAACTTGACATGGAGCACTCGGCTGGACAGAACACAACTTGTCATAAAGCACTCGGTTCGACAGAAAATAACATGGAGCACTCGGCTGGACAGAACACAACATGGAGCACTCGGCTGAACAGAACATAACATGGAGCACTCGGTTGTAAAAAACACAACTTAACATGGAGCACTCGGATGGACGGAACACAATTTCACATGGAGCACTCGGCTCGACAGAAAATAACATGGAGCACTCGGCTGGACAGAACACAACTTAACATGGAGCCCACGGCTCGACAGAAAATAACATGGAGCACTCGGTTGGACAGAACATAACTTAAAATGGAGCACTCGGCTGAACAGAACACAACTTAACATGGAGCACTCGGCTCGACAGAAAATAACATGGAGCACTCGGCTGGACAGAACACAACTTAACATGGAGCACTCGGCTCGACAGAAAATAACATGGAGCACTCTGCTGGACAGAACATAACTTAACATGGAGCACTCGGCTCGACAGAAAATAACATGGAGCACTCGGCTCGACAGAAAATAACATGGAGCACTCGGCTGGACAGACATAACATGGAGCACTCGGCTTAACAGAACACAACTTAACATGGAGCACTCGGCTCGACAGAAAATAACATGGAGCACTCGGCTGGACAGAACACAACTTAACATGGAGCACTCGGCTCGACAGAAAATAACATGGAGCACTCGGCTGAACACAACTTAACATGGAGCACTCGGCTCGACAGAAAATAACATGGAGCACTCGGCTGAACAGAACATAACAAGGAGCACTCGGCTGAAAAGAACACAACTTAACATGGAGCACTCGGCTGAACAGAACATAACATGGAGCACTCGGCTGGACAGAACACAACTTAACATGGAGCACTCGGCTCTACAGAAAATAACATGGAGCACTCGGCTGAACAGAACATAACATGAAGCACTCGGCTGAACAGAACATAACATGGAGCACTCGGCTGGACAGAACACAACTTAACATGGAGCACTCGGCTCGACAGAAAATAACATGGAGCACTCGGTTGGACAGAACATAACTTAACATGGAGCACTCGGCTGAACAGAACACAACTTAACATGGAGCACTCGGCTCGACGGAAAATAACATGGAGCACTCGGCTGGACAGAACACAACTTAACATGGAGCACTCGGCTCGACAGAAAATAACATGGAGCACTCTGCTGGACAGAACATAACTTAACATGGAGCACTCGGCTCGACAGAAAATAACATGGAGCACTCGGCTGGACAGAACATAACTTAACATGGAGCACTCGGCTCGACAGAAAATAACATGGAGCACTCGGCTCGACAGAAAATAACATGGAGCACTCGGCTGAACAGAACATAACAAGGAGCACTCGGCTGTAAAGAACACAACTTAACATGGAGCACTCGGCTGAACAGAACATAACATGGAGCACTCGGTTGGACAGAACACAACTTAACATGGAGCACTCGGCTCTACAGAAAATAACATGGAGCACTCGGCTGAACAGAACATAACATGGAGCACTCGGCTGGACAGAACACAACTTAACATGGAGCACTCGGCTGAACAGAACATAACATGGAGCACTCGGCTGGACAGAAAGTAACATGGAGCACTCGGCTCGACAGAAAATAACATGGAGCACTCGGCTGAACAGAACATAACTTAACATGGAGCACTCGGCTCGACAGAACATAACATGGAGCACTGGGCTCGACAAAAAATAACATGGAGCACTCGGCTCGACAGAAAATAACATGGAGCACTCGGCTGAACAGAACATAACTTAACATGGAGCACTCGGCTCGACAGAACATAACATGGAGCACTCGGCTGGACAGAACATAACTTAACATGGAGCACTCGGCTCGACAGAAAATAACATGGAGCACTCGGCTCGACAGAAAATAACATGGAGCACTCGGCTGAACAGAACATAACATGGAGCACTCGGCTGAACAGAACATAACATGGAGCACTCGGCTGGACAGAATACAACTTAACATAGAGCACTCGGATGGACGGAACACAATTTAACATGGAGCACTCGTCTGGACGGAACACAATATGGAGCACTCGGCTGGACAGAACACATCTCGTCATGGAGCACTCGGCTCGACAGAAAATAACATGGAGCACTCGGCTGGACAGAACACAACATGGAGCATTCGGCTGGACAGAACACAACTTAACATGGAGCACTCGTCTGGACGGAACACAATATGGAGCACTCGGCTGGACAGAACACATCTTGTCATGGAGCACTCGGCTCGACAGAAAATAACATGGAGCACTCGGCTGGACAGAACACAACATGGAGCATTCGGCTGGACAGAACACAACTTAACATGGAGCACTCGGCTCGACAGAAAATAACATGGAGCATTCGGCTGGACAAAACACAACTTAACATGGAGCACTCGGCTGGACAGAACACAACTTAACATGAAGCACTCGGCTCGACAGAAAATAACATGGAGCACTCTGCTGGACAGAACATAACTTAACATGGAGCACTCGGCTGGACAGAACATAACATGGAGCACTCGGCTGGACGGAACACAAATTAACATGGATCACTCGACTGGACAGAACACAACATGGAGCACTCATCTGGACAGAACACAATTTAACATGGAGCACTCGGCTGGACGGAACACAAATTAACATGGATCACTCGACTGGACAGAACACAACATGGAGCACTCATCTGGACAGAACACAACATGGAGCATTCATCTGGACAGAACACAACTTAACATGGAGCATTTATCTGGACAGAACACAACTTAACATGGAGCATTCATCTGGACAGAACACAACATGGAGCATTCATCTGGACAGAACACAACTTAACATGGAGCCTATGTCTCTAAGGCTCATTCTTGGGGCTAATTCTACTTCTCCTCAACGTTAACAACTTGCTCTCTAAGGTTGTCCGTTCCGGAGTTCACCTGTATGTTGAAGACACCTCCTTCTCACTGTCTAGCCCTTACTCGGTTTCATTGGAGCAAAAGACTGTGATGGAAACAAACAGTTGCTGCACTTACTTAGCTTAGTTAAACTGTGCGCTTAGTATTCTATTGGAAGATTAGCAAGTAATTTCTGTGTTTGCTGCGTACAGGGGGTTAAGTCCAAAATGGTCAACAATGAGTTTTTATCACAGGCATGTTTGGGAAATTAAGAGCTACAGCTGGGTATAGAGGATTAAGTCCAATTCCTCTGCTGAGCCAAGTTATTCACTAGTGAAATTATAGGTTATGTGGAGAAAAACACGATTATCTTAGTGTAAAGAGGGATATGTCCAAAGGCAAGGACTTATCCCTCTTTTCACAATGACACACTTTTGGGATAGACTGTGTATAAAGGGTTAAGTCACAAAGGTTGTGACTTAACCCCTTATACGCTGCATTAATACTATTTTCACAACATGTTTTGTTATGATAGGAGGTGCTCCTACATGGCAGGTTTGTTAGAATTACAAAATAAAAAAAGGAATAGATCAAGGAATGAAGATGGTAACAACCACTTTAGACAAATAAGTATTAAGTACAACATTGAATATCAAGGGATAGAATCTGTAGTTTGTAAAAGTTGTTTTATAAAGATTTTTCGAGAGAGTAAAAAACTATTGAAAATATTGTACAGAAACAACGAGTAAATTGTAGTGGGATAGTTCAATTGGATCAAAGAGGAAACTTTAAAAAAAACTTGTTTACCTGAGACTACCATTTCTGCAGTAAGGGAGTTCCTTGGTAAAATTCCTGCCTATGAGAGTCATTACTCTAGAAGAATTGTGGGAAAAAGGTTTGTCTCACCCCATTTAACAATAACGTCTATCTATGAAGAGTATAAAAGCACATTGATTGAGTAAAATTCAAAGCCTGTGTCTTATCGCAAGTTTTGTGATGAATTTAACAACTTTAATCTAAAAATTAAAAAGCCTAAAATTGATACATGCCCAAAATGTGATAGTATATCACTCCAAACAAAAATTACAGCAGATCCAAACAAAGAAGAATTTGTTAAGAAACTGGAAGATCATCATAAAGATGCTGAGTATGCCTACGATACCAAAAAATCAGACAAGGAAAAATCAAAACATGATAGCACCTGTAAAGTTGTAACATTCGACATGTAACAGTGTCTTCCAACACCCCTGGTACAAAACTCTGTTGCATTTTACAAAAGACAACTTTGGACATTTAACTTAACTGTCTATGACTGTGATGAAGGTGTGACATACTGTTATTTATGGCATGAAGGGATAGCTGCAAGGGGTGCAAACGAAATTGGTTCATGTCTTTATACCTTCATTATGAATGATCTAAAATCGGAAGTTAAGGCCTTAACAATGTACTACTCGGACACATGTGGTGGTCAAAATAAGAACACCCATGTAGCTGCAATGTGCATTGTAGCAGTAATGCAATCACCTTCGTTAGAAGAAATTAATCATAAGTTTTTAGTTCCAGGTCACACTCATATAGAGTGTGACACCTCTCATGCCTTGATCGAGAAAAATAAAAAACACTTTAATGGAAACATCCATCACCCACATGATTGGGCACAGTTGATACAGAACTCAGGTAAAAAGAACCCTTTCAAGGTAAAGGAAATGGCACAAACAGAGTTCTTTGATTTCGCAAAGTTGTTAAAAGGTGATCTACAACAACGCAAAGAAGACGTAGTAGGAAATCCTTTTAGCTGGAGGTTAGTGCAATGGCTGCAATACAAAAAGGAAACACCAGGCGTAATTTTTTTCAAAACTTGTCTTGATCCTTACCAACTATTCCAGTGTGTTAATTTCACTAGAAGGGGAAAAGAAACAATTTGTAACCTAATGCCAAGATTACGGTACAACAAACCTAACCCCATCCCTGAAAAAAAAGAAATTCGACATACTTGACCTTTTTCCCTTTATTTCTCCAACGTTCCACCCATTTTATGAAAGTCTTAAGACGTCTGCTGACTTTGTTGACACATACCCAGATGACAATTGTGAAGAGGATGAAAACACATACGAACAAGGTGTCAGGAAGACATCAGTAAAAAAGAAGAAAGGACAAGCAAAGAACTAAGGAGGAAAACTGTTAATATTATTAACATGTCCTATTTCATTCAGATTTATGACAATAATGTTTGTATTATTAAAAAAAACAA
The DNA here is from genome assembly GCA_035578905.1 of Stictocephala bisonia. Lineage (NCBI taxonomy): Eukaryota > Metazoa > Arthropoda > Insecta > Hemiptera > Membracidae > Stictocephala > Stictocephala bisonia. The sequence goes on along the minus strand of JAQJVL010000195.1, from coordinate 1,358,375 downwards.
AACAAAATGATTCTAATGCTTTCGTCACTTCACGTGCACGTGCCCTTAATAAAAAACCGTTTGCGTATAAGAGGTTAAGTCCAGTGTTAAAACGTGTTTAATTTTTTTTCACATTATAAATGCGGGACAACATAATTTTTAAATATTAAAAATGATAGAGTTTATACTGAGCCATAATTTAAAATAATAATTATGGTCCAAACATCTTTTTGAGATGAATAATGTTTAAAAAACTGACTAAACAAAAGTTCATTATTTTCAAAGCCGTTTCCTCGAAATTATAAAATTTTGACTTAACCCCTTTTACGCAGCAAACACAGATTTTACTTAGACGGTGAAATTTCTCTGTGTAACTTAAGAAAAACCCTTAAATTTTATTCTCTCATCGAGCATATTTCCCACAGGACAAGTTCGGGAATTCATGTTTTTTTGAGTCTGGTAAACAAAGCCAGTTCCGATGTTTTGCTTGCTGCCTATTATGGCCTGCTGTACTCCCATCTGATGTACGCTGTGCCCGTTTGGGGTGGTGAGAGTTAGAGTACACTATGTATGTTCAGACTCCAAAAAAGGCAATTAGAATATTTTTTATATTCACAGATCTCGGTCATGTGAAGAAGTTTAACGTTCTTCTAATTTTCACGTTACCCTCTCCGAAATGGCTGCAGTCTAACGATTATAACAATTTTATTTACCTTCGTAAATTTTATCTAAAGAGGATATTTTCAAGTACACTTATAGTAAGTCAATTTTAAGAATGTTGAAATGTTAACTTGACCTAAAAAATCTTTGTTGAACTTGCATAGAGGTTTTTAAATATTTTAACAATAACAAACCAATCATCTAAAAATTTGAAATATATATATATATATATATATATATATATATTTAGTATGTTTCTTTTACCTTTAAGTGTTTTTGAAATGTGTTACGTATAACCTATGTTGTATTACATCTCGTCGTTGTTAATATTGGCATGCCAAGCATGCAATTTCATGTTAATATTGGCATGCATATCTGCAATTTCATGTTAATATTGGCATGTCTGCCTGCAATTACATGTTCATATTGGCATGCCAAGCCTGCAATTTTATGTTAATAAATGTATAAGCTTTAATTTTAACTTAACACTCTTAAAATTGTCGTATTAAACTGGGTCAAAAACTAAAATATATTTTAAAATAGTTTGTTTTCCATTCTTATGATCTTTTTTAGTGACATTTTTAGTCAACAAACGTTTAAATTTATAAGTGAGTGTGCATTCAACCTTGCACAATTAATTAATTTATGGCCAGGGGATTGTACTGGACCGTCAGCTGCCCGGTTTGGGCCCTTCTACATGCAGAGATGAGGCAGCAGAGGGTCTAATGACCTGACCGCCGCCCGTCTACTGTAATTCCCTGTCGTAAACTAATTAGCCAAGGTTGCGAATTCATGCTAGTTAACATTTTAACATTTATTAATTGACATTATGGTTAACAATTATTATTATCATTGCAATCTAATAGATGATTAATACATATAGTTTTTTTCCCGAATTGCCGGGGTGGTGGCTCAGTGGCTAAATCGTCGTACTGCGTAGTGCAAGGTCCAAGGTTCGAGACCCTAACTGAGCTAACGGCCGGTGCTTAACTTGATGAAGTTTACGCCAACGCATGTGAACTGACGTGTGAATATTTATTAAATTTAATCGTACAATTTTAACGTTTTATTGAAAATATTGTTTTGTTTATTGGTAAGAGTTAATTTTGACCCTGAATAACCAATCTTCTCATTAGATATATCGTATTATAGCTTCAGTACAGGGCGTTTCTTTTAAAACGCACCCCTAATTATAAGTACAGAAAATGAAGGTTTAAGATAGTTACAAGTTCATAGGTTGGTAGCCCTGGTTGTTCTCCTTCCTTGGCTATCAGCTGATTTACATTGTTGCATTGTTGTTCACTTCATTTGGATTTCGTGCAATGTCATTAAGTTGAGGTTAGAAACATGGTTTTTAGCATGTTTTCTAACCTCATAAGATAGTTTATTGAGAGTGTTTATTGTGGAGGAACATTTTAGAACAAAATCGTTTGTTTTATATCAAGATTCTTTCAAACAGTATTCTAAACCCATTGTATTAACTACATGTATTGTTAATTGTATGTACATTATTGTAGAGAAATTCAACCCATTTCAAATCTTGGGTTGCATTTTAAAATAAACCACCTGTATAATAAAACTTCCTCTCTGCGTTTTATGCACGTTTCAGACTGCCAGAGACCTCATTAAAAGGTGCATTTGTTTTTGTGTTTATTTTTAGATTTTATAGTATTTTTAATGTTATTAAAAACAATATAAAATGCAGTTTTTTTCCAAAATAACACGCAATATGTGTACAATTTTTACTAGACATATACGAATGTTTCTTTATATATATATATGTTGTACATACTATTTGATAAAAGAAAAATATAATAATTGTTGTAGCTAACATTCAAAATAATATGAAAATCATAGCAAATTAAAAAAAAACCTTAAATAAACTAAACATTTTAATGGCAGACTCAATCCTGCACAATCGCAAAGAAGTTGTATTATTATTATTATGTGCACCCTATTAACTAAGAGGCATATGAAAAATCCAATCACAACATTGTTTTCCCCGTTTAATTGTACATTATGACATATGCGTTTTAAAATGTTATTATGAGTTTCAATAATTGTTATCCTAGGGGGAATAAAAAAGCACCGGAATTTTAATTTATATTTTAATACGTAGTTGACAGGAATGTTTTCTATTTTGTCATTTCAAGAAAAAGAGTTCTTATAAATGTTCTAAACAATGTTTTCTTGGCTTATTGAGGTAGTAAAATTGATTACTTGTTCACGTTGTAATTCTTATGACATGTTTAGTTACGATACATAACTGTTATACACGTAAGTAAATGCAGCGATTTTATATTGATTAAAATTGATCCATGTAATGTGATTTATAGTTTGTTTAAATCAATATAAAATCATTGCATTTATTTACACATATGAAAGTAATGTATCGTAACTATACATGACATAAGCATTACAACAAGACCAAGTTTTTAATTTTACGACCTCAATAAGCCAATAAAACATTGTTTAGAAAATATTGTTACTGTATATATTAAATATATCATAAGGATTATAACGTGACCAAGTAATTAATTTTACAACCTTTAGAAGCCAAGAAAACACTCTTTCAAGAAATTGACGAAAAAACATTTTTAGTAATGATGAAATCATGAAATTTATGAAACTTATAGAAAACATTCCTGTCAACTACTTATTAAAATACTCGTATAAACTAAATATATTGACGGTTCTTTTCAGTCATAAAGATGCAAAGTAGATGTACAGTGAAAACTAATAATAATTCCGGTACGTTTTTGTTACACCTAGGATAAAAATTGTTGAAACTTATAGTAAGATTTTGAAACGCATACGCCATAGCATACAATTAAAAGCTGAAAACAATGGTGTAATTGGATTTTTAATATGACTCTTAGTTTCGCAGTAAATAACCTTCAAACTCGGGTGCACGTAATCTCTGCCTCGACAGTAAACTATAAATTACTGTACAACTACACAAATTATAAACTGTTTATCATACTAAACATTCCAAACAGTTTAATAAACGATGACTGTTTGTATTGGTGAATTTGTTCTGTTAAAAACTCCTACAATACATATTTATTAAATTTGTAACTACTGTAAATAATCATTTTTTACATATACTTTAACTACAATAAGACTAGGAAATTTTGACTTATTTAACTTTTAATTATCCTTTACTTTACAAAATTATCATAAATTTTCAAAGAAACTTTTAATTTGTAAAAAAATTGACTGCCAACAAATTTAGTCAAAAACTTAATCTTTGGGCTGGTATCGAAAACTTGCAACTTCTTCTGAGTGATAAATCCTTCCAGAGTGGTGATAAGAACTTCTCTCGTTTATATTTATATTATCTTCTGGATTGCAGTGGCACCCTGCAAATAAACCCCTTCGGCCGATTAAACTGTCAACAGTTTGGAATTGAGTGCTTACATGTGATAGTGAACTGGTAAGTTCTTAACATTTACTTAACTATTTTAAGTAAATTATTCTGATCAAAATTATATTTTATGGCACACAATAACTCAAAAAATTATATTATCAAATTATTTTTTTCATAGATAGTTTGATGATATTTTTTAGTTATTGTGTTCCATAAAGTATAATTTATTGATCAGAATAATTTATTTAAAATCGTTAAACAGTGGAGAAATAATATTGTTAAAATTAGTTACTTTGAAATTCAAATGACCACTACTCTGAAAAGGAAGACCTTACGAAGTCCGGTTTGCGGCAATTAGTTTCTATAGAATAGACCTTTAAATTGGTACCAAACTCGACCTAGGCTTATATTAAAGATTTTCGTTCAACTCCACGTGGGCCCTCCCTCTGAAAAGATGAAATGTCACTAATGGCGTCAAAAAGTGTGTTCTTTGTAACCATGATGATGTACAAGATTTCACTTTTACCAGTGAAGTCATAGAAAAGTTGTGAAAGCGTTTCTATATTTTTCCCCCACTCTGTATACAGCTAAGAAACAAGAAAATTGTTGTTTTTCAGTAGATACGCTGGAAAAATTACGAAAATGGGAAAAACATAAACATATTTGTTTCCGTAAATACTGTGATGTGCCGAATTGTGTCCTAATTAAGAATATGACAAAGGCTTTACAATCGAATTTTTATTAAGCACGTTAGCGCCGGAAATGTACAGGTTTCAGTAAGGTTGTATTTTGTAGGCTAAGGCTAGGTTGAGTATTGATAGGTCAGGTTTTGTTAGGCTAAGTAAGGCTTGGGATTGTGAGGCTGGGTAGGTAACCTCGGTTTACCTAACATATCAATATCCAACCAAGCCCTTTCGTAACAAAATATAACCTACTAAAATCGGCATATTTCCGGAGCTGACGTGCTTAATAATTATTTGATTATAACAAACCTTATCATATTCGTGATCAGGGCACAGTTCCGTACAATTGGAGTATCCACATCGCTATGGTTATGGAAACAAATATATTTCAGTTTTTCCTCAATGTTATAATTTTTCCTGCTTTCCGGTGAAAAAGATTGTATTCTTGTTATTTGGTTATGCATTTGATAAAAAGGAAATTCGGCAAAAAATCGACAAGGCCCCTGTTATATATAATTACCGATAATTATAAAACCATTCATTGTTATTTATAGAATATTAAAGAAGTTAAAATGGTTGAAGAGGTATTAAATTAAATATATATAATTAAATATGTGGTGTTTCTGTTCAAATGAAATTAACTAAATTTGTAAAGAACGAAAACATGTTACTGTTTTTTTGTATGCTATATTATGTAGGCCTTACTGACAGTAAAGAAACAAACTTCGCCTTTCTTTACTGTCAACAATTCGCGTATTCTAACTTTTTCATGTAATTAATGTTACGATTGTTCCTTTTAGAGTTCACTGTACATAATAACTGAATGATTACTAAACTTTCGTATGATTATGTTCTTCATAAAATAGATATTCAAATGGTGTCATTTTCATTATCATTAAATATTTAATAAAACAGTAGAGATGTGATCGCGTGGCATTAAATTAGTAGTTCCATGGCCTGAGAACGTGTGTATCAGACTGGTAACGTAACAGCGCGCTTGTGTGACTCACAGATGCTCGCCTCGCTCGCTCAAAAAAGTTGGGAAATTTCGGGGGGTGTCCGGACGTCCAGGACAAACACTCCTCCCCGGGTATGTCCAGACGTCCAGGACAAACACTCCTCCCCGGGTATGTCCAGACGTCCAGGACAAACACTCCTCCCCGGGTATGTCCAGACGTCCAGGACAAACACTCCTCCCCGGGTATGTCCAGACGTCCAGGACAAACACTCCTCCCCGGGTATGTCCAGACGTCCAGGACAAACACTCCTCCCCGAGTATGTCCAGACGTCCAGGACAAACACTCCTCCCCGGGTATGTCCAGACGTCCAGGACAAACACTCCTCCCCGGGTATGTCCAGACGTCCAGGACAAACACTCCTCCCCGGGTATGTCCGGACGTCCAGGACAAACACTCCTCCCCGGGTATGTCCGGACGTCCAGGACAAACACCACTCCCCGGGTATGTCCGGACGTCCAGGACAAACACCACTCCCCGGGTATGTCCGGACGTCCAGGACAAACACTCCTCCCCGGGTATGTCCGGACGTCCAGGACAAACACTCCTCCCCGGGTATGTCCAGACGTCCAGGACAAACACTCCTCCCCGGGTATGTCCAGACGTCCAGGACAAACACTCCTCCCCGGGTATGTCCAGACGTCCAGGACAAACACTCCTCCCCGGGTATGTCCAGACGTCCAGGACAAACACTCCTCCCCGGGTATGTCCAGACGTCCAGGACAAACACTCCTCCCCGGGTATGTCCAGACGTCCAGGACAAACACTCCTCCCCGGGTATGTCCAGACGTCCAGGACAAACACTCCTACCCGGGTATGTCCAGACGTCCAGGACAAACACTCCTCCCCGGGTATGTCCGGACGTCCAGGACAAACACCACTCCCCGGGTATGTCCGGACGTCCAGGACAAACACCCCTCCCCGGGTATGTCCGGACGTCCAGGACAAACACCCCTCCCCGGGTATGTCCGGACGTCCAGGACAAACACTCCTCCCTGGGTATGTCCGGACGTCCAGGACAAACACCCCTCCCCGGGTATGTCCGGACGTCCAGGACAAACACCCCTCCCCGGGTATGTCCCTCTGGTCTGAGTAAGGTAAACGTGGTTTGCCGGAATCGATCACCATTATAATATTTCTACATTTTGTACGTTTTGTGTTGCAGTATATTGTGGATTTTGTTTTTTTGGTGCAGTATATTTGTACATTTTGTACTTGTGCTGGAGTATATTTGTACATTTTGTACTTGTGCTGGAGTATATTTGTACAATTTGTACTTGTTCGCAGTATATTTGTACATTTTGTACCTGTGCTGCATTATTTTTGTACATTTTGTACTTGTGCTGCAGTATATTTGTACATTTTTGTAAGCCTTGTGCTGCAGTATACTGTGGATTTTGTATTTGTGCTGCAGTATTTTTTACGTCTTGTGCTGCAGTATATTGTGGATTTTGTATTTGTGCTGCAGTATATTTGTACATCTCGTACTTGTGCTGCAGTGTATTTGTATATTTCGTACTTCTTGTGCTGCAGTATATTGTGGATTTTGTATTTGTGCTGCAGTATATTTGTACGTACATCTCGTACTTGTGCTGCAGTGTATTTGTATATTTCGTACGTCTTGTGCTGCAGTATATTGTGGATTTTGTATTTGTGCTGCAGTATATTTGTACATCTCGTACTTGTGCTGCAGTGTATTTGTATATTTCGTACGTCTTGTGCTGCAGTATATTGTGGATTTTGTATTTGTGCTGCAGTATATTTGTACATTTCGTACTTGTGCTGCAGTATATTTGTATATTTCGTACTTCTTGTGCTGCAGTATATTGTGGATTTTGTAGTTGTGCTGCAGTATATTTGTACATCTCGTACTTGTGCTGCAGTGTATTTGTGCATTTCGTACTTGTGCTGCAGTATAATTTACGTCTTGTGCTGCAGTATATTGTGGATTTTGTATTTGTGCTGCAGTATATTTGTATATTTCGTACTTCTTGTGCTGCAGTATATTGTGCATTTTGTATTTGTGCTGCAGTATATTTGTACATTTCGTACTTGTGCTGCAGTGTATTTGTGCATTTCATACTTGTGCTGCAGTATATTGTGGATTTTGTATTTGTGCTGCAGTATATATGTACATTTCGTACTTGTGCTGCAGTGTATTTGTACATTTTGTATTTGTTCTGCAGTATATATGTACATTTTGTACTTGTGCTGCAGTATACTTGTACATTTTGTATTTGTGCTGCAGTATATTTGTACATTTCGTACTTGTGCTGCAGTGTATTTGTGCATTTCGTACTTGTGCTGCAGTATTTTTGTACGTCTTGTGCTGCAGTATATTGTGAATTTTGTATTTATGCTGCATAATATTTGTACATTTCGTACTTGTGCAGCAGTGTATTTGTACTTTTCGTACTTGTGCTGCAGTATATTTGTACATTTTATACGTCTTGTGCTGCAGTATATTATGGATTTTTTATTTGTGCTGCAGTACATTTGTACATTTTGTACTTGTGCTGCAGTATATTTGTACATTTTGTACTTGTGATGCAGTATATTTGTACATTTTGTACTTGTGATGCAGTATACTTGTACATTTTGTATTTGTGCTGCAGTATATTTGTACATTTCGTACTTGTGCTGCAGTATATTTGTACATTTTATACGTCTTGTGCTGCAGTATATTATGGATATTTTATTTGTGCTGCAGTATATTTGTACATTTTGTACGTCTTGTGCTGCAGTATATTGTGGATTTTGTATTCGTGCTGCAGTATATTTGTACATTTCGTACTTGTGCTGCAGTATATTTGTACATATTGTAATTGTATTTCTTTATATTTTTGCATTTTGCACTTATATTCTAGAGTATTTGTGCATTTTGTGCCTATATTGTAATATACTCGTATTTGTGTTGTGTGACGTTCATTTATATGTCCTAGATATGTAGATAGATCCCTCTTGACTGTCACTAGGTATTGTTAATCTTCTCATTGGTTTTTAATGTTGAATTGAAATGGTTTTTTACTTTAAACCTTAAGGCTTGCTTTTAGTATCCTCCCCGTTACAATTTATTTTATCAGAAGGATAAACATGAAAGTTGTTATTAGAACCATTATGAGACTTATCAACAATAAGTGTGCTGTTGTAGGATTTGTAACGAATTCTTATTTTTAAAGTGTGTTTTAGATTTAACTATCTTTTTGGGTAATGTTATTTCAATTTGCACGTTCTCCCACTTATCTGAGGTCTATTGCTCTATTAGTTTCATTAAGTTCTTCTTCATTGTTTTCATTAGGAGTTATTATTTGTCCTTTTTCTCCTAAGAACCAGTTGCTGAGTGAAACAGATGTATTATTCACATAGTACAGGGTGTGTTTATTTTAAAATGTAACCCATGATTTGAAATAAAAATGACAAACAAAACATATACTATAACACATTTTATTGTTATTAACATTTATTTTTTACATTTTAATTTTTTTTTACATATTAACATAACTATTTACATGATTTTAATGATATTTTTGTTTTTTGCAACAATTAAGGTGGTAGATCTGTTCATTAACAAAATGGAGTCACCCATCAAAATGTTTGTACCGTCAATGAATTTTAACAATTTATTCTACATTAATCATAGAAATATTTTTATAATTCTTAAATAAAATAAGTTAGACATTTCGTTCAAATTGTAAAAACTTTCAATCAAAATTTTGTTGTTTTTTAGAACAATTTAGTATAATACACACTTAAATAAAAAAGTATATTTTCCCCACTAAAGACGAAATGGCCATTCATGGGTTTTTAACAAGCACATCTTTTTCTTAGTATCAATCACATTTTCTAAAATTCGTGATAATCTCTTAGTGATGCGATTTTTATCGCGCTGTCCAACGCTTATGTATTTTATGCTTTAATGGTTATTGAGCCTGATGTAACCTCTCCTTTTTAGCAGCAAATGTTTCAACTTGGCGAGCTCCTCCACGAGTTTCAGGGGGAATTTCGCCTGTTTGCAGATACTTTTTGCAAAGTCTTTGTAGTCTATCTCTACCTTCTTGGATTATACTCATGAATGCACTTCGGCATACTCGTACTTGACTAACGGTCCCCTCACGTGTCTTAGGTAAAGTATATAGTGTGCTTACCATTCTTTTGCGACGATTACACTCATTACCTTGCTTTCTTTTCACAGGAGTAACTACAGTTACGTGCCGTGCGATGAAATGTTTCTTTGATTCCAAAGTTCCTTCTTTGTAATATCGCTGGTGAATTTTCCGGATATCTTGCATTGTGAGCTCATTGCACTGGTACATGCTTTTTCTCCATGTCTGCAATCTGGTTTAGTAGGAAACCCTTTTGGTTTGTGCCTGAAACAAAACAATGTGATAAGGCTAGAAATAAAGGCATGCCTGAGGTGTGAAGCTGGAATGAAGGTTTAGTGAGTAGTTCAACAGTTTAGCCTAGCCTAAAACACTGAACTGAAAATAAAATGTTATGGTTTACCAGGGTTAAACTAATATTAAATTGTGAGAAATTTAATAATGTATTCTTTTGGTTAAACTTACCGTGCTCTTTTAGCTACATTCTTCTTCCATTCCTCCGGTAACCTATGCCTCTTTCTCGATAGGTTAGGTGCTGTTGTTACATGTAAACTCTCTGAAGAGGATTCATCGATAGTCAGATTTTCTTCTTCTATAATTACCTCCATATCTTGAATATTAAAATCATTATTAACAATCAATTATTCTTCCATTTTAACTGAAAGTTAACCCACCGAGAGAGAAAAGACAAAGTTGACACCACACGACAACAGCGTTTGTTTCAACTAACTAATAACACAATAAACGCGGGATGAAAACTGTCAGCTGGAAAAGATAAACAAAGAAAACAGCAGTGTAGCCAACACAAACTTTTACAATTTCAAAGGTATAACGTATAATATCAATAAAAGAATAAACAATGAAACCAATGTTCGTGTGGACTGAAGAAAACCAGACTAAAGAAATAACAGGTTTTGGAAAACCTTTTTATCTCGCCATATGTAAAATCAAATTTATAACGGGTTTTGACACAGAAAACATAGACCTAAAAATAACAGGTTTTGATTCTTCAATGGCATAATTTTTAACTGGTTTTGGAAATTTAAACAATTTTAAAATGCGATTTTTACCCATTTTAAACTGGTTTTGGAACATAAAATTGATAGAAAACGGTAGCTGACACTCCAAAGAATCCATAGAGACCAAAAAATCAACTTCAGAAAAAAAGTGATATAACGGGGTTTGGAAATCACCTACTCATTTGTACATTTCGTACTTGTGCTGCAGTATATTTGTATATTTCGTACTTCTTGTGCTGCAGTATATTGTGGATTTTGTAGTTGTGCTGCAGTATATTTGTACATCTCGTACTTGTGCTGCAGTGTATTTGTGCATTTCGTACTTGTGCTGCAGTATAATTTACGTCTTGTGCTGCAGTATATTGTGGATTTTGTATTTGTGCTGCAGTATATTTGTATATTTCGTACTTCTTGTGCTGCAGTATATTGTGCATTTTGTATTTGTGCTGCAGTATATTTGTACATTTCGTACTTGTGCTGCAGTGTATTTGTGCATTTCATACTTGTGCTGCAGTATATTGTGGATTTTGTATTTGTGCTGCAGTATATATGTACATTTCGTACTTGTGCTGCAGTGTATTTGTACATTTTGTATTTGTTCTGCAGTATATATGTACATTTTGTACTTGTGCTGCAGTATACTTGTACATTTTGTATTTGTGCTGCAGTATATTTGTACATTTCGTACTTGTGCTGCAGTGTATTTGTGCATTTCGTACTTGTGCTGCAGTATTTTTGTACGTCTTGTGCTGCAGTATATTGTGAATTTTGTATTTATGCTGCATAATATTTGTACATTTCGTACTTGTGCAGCAGTGTATTTGTACTTTTCGTACTTGTGCTGCAGTATATTTGTACATTTTATACGTCTTGTGCTGCAGTATATTATGGATTTTTTATTTGTGCTGCAGTACATTTGTACATTTTGTACTTGTGCTGCAGTATATTTGTACATTTTGTACTTGTGATGCAGTATATTTGTACATTTTGTACTTGTGATGCAGTATACTTGTACATTTTGTATTTGTGCTGCAGTATATTTGTACATTTCGTACTTGTGCTGCAGTATATTTGTACATTTTATACGTCTTGTGCTGCAGTATATTATGGATATTTTATTTGTGCTGCAGTATATTTGTACATTTTGTACGTCTTGTGCTGCAGTATATTGTGGATTTTGTATTCGTGCTGCAGTATATTTGTACATTTCGTACTTGTGCTGCAGTATATTTGTACATATTGTAATTGTATTTCTTTATATTTTTGCATTTTGCACTTATATTCTAGAGTATTTGTGCATTTTGTGCCTATATTGTAATATACTCGTATTTGTGTTGTGTGACGTTCATTTATATGTCCTAGATATGTAGATAGATCCCTCTTGACTGTCACTAGGTATTGTTAATCTTCTCATTGGTTTTTAATGTTGAATTGAAATGGTTTTTTACTTTAAACCTTAAGGCTTGCTTTTAGTATCCTCCCCGTTACAATTTATTTTATCAGAAGGATAAACATGAAAGTTGTTATTAGAACCATTATGAGACTTATCAACAATAAGTGTGCTGTTGTAGGATTTGTAACGAATTCTTATTTTTAAAGTGTGTTTTAGATTTAACTATCTTTTTGGGTAATGTTATTTCAATTTGCACGTTCTCCCACTTATCTGAGGTCTATTGCTCTATTAGTTTCATTAAGTTCTTCTTCATTGTTTTCATTAGGAGTTATTATTTGTCCTTTTTCTCCTAAGAACCAGTTGCTGAGTGAAACAGATGTATTATTCACATAGTACAGGGTGTGTTTATTTTAAAATGTAACCCATGATTTGAAATAAAAATGACAAACAAAACATATACTATAACACATTTTATTGTTATTAACATTTATTTTTTACATTTTAATTTTTTTTACATATTAACATAACTATTTACATGATTTTAATGATATTTTTGTTTTTTGCAACAATTAAGGTGGTAGATCTGTTCATTAACAAAATGGAGTCACCCATCAAAATGTTTGTACCGTCAATGAATTTTAACAATTTATTCTACATTAATCATAGAAATATTTTTATAATTCTTAAATAAAATAAGTTAGACATTTCGTTCAAATTGTAAAAACTTTCAATCAAAATTTTGTTGTTTTTTAGAACAATTTAGTATAATACACACTTAAATAAAAAAGTATATTTTCCCCACTAAAGACGAAATGGCCAATCACTGTTTTAACAAGCACAGTTTCTTGTTTAGTATCAATACATGTTTTCTAAAATGTTCGTGATAAGTCTTCTTGTGGATCCGATTTTATCGCGCTTGTTCAACGCTTTATGTAATTTCGTGCATTTTGGTATTGCGCCTGGATTGTAACCGGATTTACCTTGTTCAGTTTCCAGATGATTTTCTTTTATCCTAGTGTGCAGTGAGCAAGTTACTTGTATGTTGTTTATTGAAAGTCATGTATAGTAAAATTCCACAAATTTAATTTTAATCAAAAACGCCTTCGCCGGTTAAGGCATCTTCAGTTGTAAATATAAAGAGAAAACATATGTGTATAAAAATAACAAAATAAATCACATGTAAAATACCAAATACTAGTTAAATGAAATTTAAAATAAGTGGCTAAGTTTGATATGAAGATAAAAATTAATATGGGTTAAAATATGATTTAGTTTCCAATTTTTGATGAGAGTTCTTCTTTAATTAAAGGTAAAAATATATTACTAAAATTTAGAGACGGTTAGGAAATATATTCATCATTCAAAACTGCCATACATGCACTTTTGATAATAATAATAAATAAATGAACACTTTTACAATTATAAAAATTAAAATATAGAGAATTTAAAATTAGTTCAACATGCAATAAATGAAAAACATTAAATACATTTTAAGTCTACAAGTGTAATTTTACAAGTGTATGGACCAAAATAAACCAAATTGAAAGTATATGTATGGCACTTTCGAAAGATTTCTCAACCTTCTCTAAATTTTAGTAATATATTTTTATCTTTAATTAAAGAAGAACTCTCATCAAAAATTAGAAACTCTAAATCATATTTCAACCCATAATAATTGTTATCTTTATATCAAACTTAGCCACTTGGTTTACATTTTATTTAACTAGTATTTGGTATTTTACATGTGATTTATTCTGTTTTCTGTTTATATTTACAACTGAAGATGCGTTAACCGGTGAAAGTGCTTTGATAGGTGAAAGTGCTTTAGAATAGTGAATAAAATTAAATTTGTGGAATTTTATTAAAACACGACTTTCAATGTACAACCTAACAAATTCCATCAAGCATATATAGCAGAAAAAAGAAATACCTGTATGTGTCTGTACTCTGTAGTCCGTACGGCTGCCTTCCGTTTGTGGGAGATATATGTGTCCACTCTCTTCTGGAAGAAACGTTCTTAAAGATATATCATAAATATACATACCAAATAAGAATAGAGCAAACAATACAGGGTGCAAAAAATATGGAAACGCTGTCACAACAACGTTATTTTTTCCATAGATAATGTGATAATTTAAGTTTTTTTAATAATTGTGTTCCATCAAGTATAATTTTTGATCAGAGTAATTTACTTAAAACCGATAAATAGCGGAGAAATAATATTGTTCAAATTAGTTACTTTGAAATTCAAATTACCGCTACTCTGGAAAGGATAAACCTTTTGAAGCCCGGTTTGCGGCAATTAATTTATCTTGAATAGACCTTTCATTTGATACCTAACTCGACCTATGCTTATATTGAAGATTTTCGTTCAACTCCTCGTGGGCCGTCCCCCTGAAAAGATGAAATGTTGCTAATGGTGTCAAAAAGTATGTTCTTTGTAACCATGATCATGTATATACAATATTTCACTTTTACAAGTGAAGTCATACAACAGATTTTTTTCCACCCTGTATAAATAATAATAAAGAATATAAGTAGTTAAATAACAAAGAAAAGAACATTTTATTTTTTATTTAATAAACTTTATTTTACATTCAGAAAATAATCTAATTTTAGCTTTTATCTACAGAAGAATTCAATATTTTGCCTTTACGTATAACAATTGAACAGTAAATTTGTATTTCAAGAAATTCAGAATTTTATTTGACCTTACATACAACGTTACACGAATTAAAAAAAAAGGTTTTCCATAGTAACTTTAATGGAAGCCACATTGCAGAGTAGAGTTAACATCCCTCTCGCTTTCTACAGAATAAATAATAGATTGCATGAACTCTACAGCAATTGTTGCATCAGACAATTGTTCTTAAACACGTTTTTCAGGACCTATAATGTATCTATTTTATAGATATTTGATTAATCTAATTGCAATTGCTTTTAATAGTTAAAATAAAATGATAAGGCCAAATGTGTATAATTTGACTTATAAGTTTAGTCTCCCTTTTAAAAGTGTAATCAAAACTTGTCAAAATCCTATCGTCAGGTCAGTGAGTGTTAAGGAGGCTTATACACATTAACTATTGTAGTTTCTGACACTTGGATTGCCAAGACAAAGATGTCACCATCAGAGCTCTTATGGGTAACTGATACATTATCTATGTCATGCTTCACGTAAGTTGCCATACCATACACCCTACGCCCTAGAGAATCAACAAGTCTGTATCCAGGAACCTCTTGCACTACTATTATCTTCGATATGGGTCTCTTGGAGTGCAAGGAGATCAACATTGTTTTCATGAAGTACCCTACTGATGCACTCACTCTTCGCCTTGCTTAAGACCTCAACACTAAAATGTACTACGTTTTAAACAGAGCCCGTTAATTTAAAATTAGATTGGTCCTCAAAAGAGTTTAATTATTTTGTGTGGTGGCTGCCATAGCTGGGAGATCACAAAATCGTGACAGTCCAACTACCCAGGTTGCTTGGTCTTGCTGTGGACACGAACAACAACCGCCAGTTACGGCAATAACAGTAAGTAAAGAGGACAAAACCGAGCAAGTAATAAAAACGTTCTGTATAGAACTACCCAGGTGGCTTGGACTTGCTGTGTACACGAACAACACCCGCCAGTTACGGCAATAACAGTAAGTAAAGAGGACAAAACCAAGCAAGTAATAAAAACGTTGTGTATAGAACTGTCCGGGTTGCTTGGACTTGCTGTGTACACGAACAACAACCGCCAGTTACGGCAATAACAGTAAGTAAAGAGGACAAAACTGAGCTTGTGACAAAAACGTTGTGTATAGAACTACCCGGGTTGCTTGGACATGCTGTGTACACGAATAACACCCGCCAGTTACGGCAATAACAGTAAGTAAAGAGGACAAAACCGAGCAAGTGACAAAAACGTTGTGTATAGAACTACCCGGGTTGCTTGGACTTGCT
This sequence comes from Stictocephala bisonia, assembly GCA_035578905.1. NCBI lineage: Eukaryota > Metazoa > Arthropoda > Insecta > Hemiptera > Membracidae > Stictocephala > Stictocephala bisonia. The sequence continues at coordinate 1,342,206 of JAQJVL010000195.1, read as the reverse complement.
GTGTACACGAACAACACCCGCCAGTTACGGCAATAACAGTAAGTAAAGAGGACAAAACCGAGCATGTGACAAAAACGTTGTGTTTAGAACTACCCGGGTTGCTGGAACTTGCTGTGTACACGAACAACACCCGCCAGTTACGGCAATAACAGTAAGTAAAGAGGACAAAACCGAGCAAGTAATAAAAACGTTGTGTATAAAACTACCCGGGTTGCTTGTACTTGCTGTGTACACGAACAACACCCGCCAGTTACGGCAATAACAGTAAGTAAAGAGGACAAAACCGAGCAAGTAATAAAAACGTTGTGTATAGAACTACCTGGGTTGCTTGGACTTGCTTTGTACACGAATAACACCCGCCAGTTACGGCAATAACAGTAAGTAAAGAGGACAAAACCGAGCAAGTAATAAAAACGTTGTGTATAGAACTACCCGGGTTGCTTTGACTTGCTGTGTACACGAACAACACCCGCCAGTTACGGCAATAACAGTAAGTAAAGAGGACAAAACCGAACAAGTAATAAAAACGTTGTGTATAGAACTACCCGGGTTGCTTTGACTTGCTGTGTACACGAACAACACCCGCCAGTTACGGCAATAACAGTAAGTAAAGAGGACAAAACCGAGCAAGTAATAAAAACGATGTGTATAGAACTACCGGGGTTGCTTGGACTTGCTGTGTACACGAACAACAACCGCCAGTTACGGCAATAACAGTAAGTAAAGAGGACAAAACCGAGCAAGTAATAAAAACGTTGTATATAGAACTACCAGGGTTGCTTGGACTTGCTGTGTACACGAACAACACCCGCCAGTTACGGCAATAACAGTAAGTAAAGAGGACAAAACGGACAAGTAATAAAAACGTTGTGTTTAGAACTACCCGGGTGTCTTGGACTTGCTGTGTACACGAACAACACCCGCCAGTTACGACAATAACAGTAAATAAGAGGAAAAAACCGAGCAAGTAATAAAAACGTTGTGTATAGAACTACCCGGGTTGCTTGAACTTGCTGTGTACACGAACAACACCCGCCAGTTACGGCAATAACAGTAAGTAAAGAGGACAAAACCGAGCAAGTAATAAAAACGTTGTGTAAAGAACTACCCGGGTTGCTTAGACTTGCTGTGTACACGAACAACACCCGCCGGTTACGGCAATAACAGTATGTAAAGAGGACAAAACCGAGCAAGTAATAAAAAAGTTGTGTATAGAACTGTCCGAGTTGCTTGGAATTGCTGTGTACACTAACAACAACCGCCAGTTACGGCAATAACAGTAAGTAAAGAGGACAAAACCGAGCATGTGACAAAAACGTTGTGTATAGAACTACCCGAGTTGCTTGGACATGCTGTGTACACGAACAACACCCGCCAGTTACGGCAATAACAGTAAGTAAAGAGGACAAAACCGAGTAAGTGACAAAAACGTTGTGTATAGAACTACCCGGGTTGCTTGGACATGCTGTGTACACGCACAACACCCGCCAGTTACGGCAATAACAGTAAGTAAAGAGGACAAAACCAAGCAAGTGACAAAAACGTTGTTTATAGAACTGTCCGGGTTGCTTGGACTAGCTGTGTACACGAACAACACCCGCCAGTTACGGCAATAACAGTAAGTAAAGAGGACAAAACCGAGCAAGTGACAAAAACGTTGTGTATAGAACTGTCCGGGTTGCTTAGACTTGCTGTGTACACGAACAACACCCGCCAGTTACGGCAATAACCGTAAATAAAGAGGACAAAACCGAGCAAGTAATAAAAACGTTGTGTATAGAACTGTCCGGGTTGCTTGGACTTGCTGTGTACACGAACAACAACCGCAGGTTACGGCAATAACAGTAAGTAAAAAGGACAAAACCGAGCAAGTAATAAAAACGTTGTGTATAGAACTACCAGGGTTGCTTGGACTTGCTGTGTAAACGAACAAAACCCGCCAGTTACGGCAATAACAGTAAGTAGAAAAAAACGGGAAAAAAAAAAATTTTAAAAAACCGGTTTTGGACTTGGGAAAAGAACAAACCGGCCAGTTACGGCAATAGCAGTAAGTAAAGAGGACAAAACCGAAAGTAAAAAACGTTGTTAAAACTACCCGGGTTTGGTTGCTGTGAAGACAACAGCCCAGTAAAAAGAAAAAAAACAAAACCGGAAAAAAAACAGTTTGAAAACCCCGGGGGGGCGTAGAAAACTAAAGGGCATAAAAGTAAGTAAAAAAACGGAATAAAAAAAGTTGGAAAAACACCCGATTGGATTGTTTTAAAAAACCCCCGGGCAAAAAAAGGAAAACCCGGGAATTTAAAATTGTTAAAAGTTTACGAACGGGTTTTTTTTGGGAAAACGAAAACATTCCCGGGAATAAAAAAAAGGGCCCCCCGGGTTAAAAAAGTTGTGTAAGAACAAACCCGTTACTGAAACGTGGGTAGAAAAACCGATATGGAAAAAGTGAAAAAAAAACCGGATTTTAGGGTTAAAACAACCCTTTTTTTTTACTTTAACCGGGACTGAAAACCCCTTAAAAAAAGTAAAGAGGAAAACCCAGTAAGAACAAAATTTAACCGGGTAAAAAACCCGCCTTAAATGTAAAAAACCCATTTCGGAAATTTAAAAATGAAAAACCACAGTTGAATAAAAATTGTAAAACAAAAGGAAAAAAAACCCATCGAAAAACGAGTTAAGAAACGGTTAAAACAAAAAAAAAACCCTTTAAGAATACCGGTTTGGCCGGAAAAAACCCTTTTAAAAAAAGGGGCCCAGCAAAAAAGTTGAAAATCCGGGGACCGAACAAAACCCGTTGAAAATAAAAAGGCAAAAGCGAAAAAAATTTTTAGTCGGTTGGACCAAAAAAAAAACCCGATACTACGTTGAAAAGACAGTTTTAAAACGGAAGATACCGGTTTGGGGCCAACGACAAAATTAAAAAAAGGAAGGGACCGGAAAAAAAGGGTTAAAAAAGGTTTGGAGGGGCAGAAAACGGTTAGGAATCGGGTTGGGACCGGAAAAAAAAAACCTTTTAAAACCGGTTTGGGGCCGACAGAAAAAACCCTTTAGAAACGGGGGAAAAAAAAAAAACGGTTAGAAAAGGGGGTTTTAAAAAAAAAGGATAGAAAAAAAGGGGAAAACACTTTTAAAAACGGTTGACCCGAAAAGGACGAAACATGAGAAATACGTGGGAAAAGGAACACCCGGTTTTTCGGAAACAAGGGAAGGACCTAAGAAGAAAAAACCGTTTTTGGGAAAAACCCGGGTTTAAAAGTTGTAAGCAACCACCGTAAAAACGTTAAGAAAACCGGTGGAATGTTGTTAAAAACCCAAAAGTTTTAAAAAAGGGTAAAGAAGAAAAGCAAAAGGGGAAAAAGTTTGGAAAAAAATTAAATTTTTAAAAAACCCCAAAAGCTAAAACGGGAAACCCCCCGGTTAAAGTTGTAAGACAGGGGAAAAAAAAAAAAAAAAGGAAGAAAAGGGAAAAAAAGGTTTTTTCCCCGGCAAAAGGCCAAAAAAAAAGGGGAAAATTGGGGGGGGGGGGGGGGGGGGGGGGGGGGGGGGGGGGGGGGGGGGGGGGGGGGGGGGGGGGGGGGGGGGGGGGGGGGGGGGGGGGGGGGGGGGGGGGGGGGGGGGGGGGGGGGGGGGGGGGGGGGGGGGGGGGGGGGGGGGGGGGGGGGGGGGGGGGGGGGGGGGGGGGGGGGGGGGGGGGGGGGGGGGGGGGGGGGGGGGGGGGGGGGGGGGGGGGGGGGGGGGGGGGGGGGGGGGGGGGGGGGGGGGGGGGGGGGGGGGGGGGGGGGGGGGGGGGGGGGGGGGGGGGGGGGGGGGGGGGGGGGGGGGGGGGGGGGGGGGGGGGGGGGGGGGGGGGGGGGGGGGGGGGGGGGGGGGGGGGGGGGGGGGGGGGGGGGGGGGGGGGGGGGGGGGGGGGGGGGGGGGGGGGGGGGGGGGGGGGGGGGGGGGGGGGGGGGGGGGGGGGGGGGGGGGGGGGGGGGGGGGGGGGGGGGGGGGGGGGGGGGGGGGGGGGGGGGGGGGGGGGGGGGGGGGGGGGGGGGGGGGGGGGGGGGGGGGGGGGGGGGGGGGGGGGGGGGGGGGGGGGGGGGGGGGGGGGGGGGGGGGGGGGGGGGGGGGGGGGGGGGGGGGGGGGGGGGGGGGGGGGGGGGTGCTGTGTACACGAACAACACCCGCCAGTTACGGCAATAACAGTAAGTAAAGAGGACAAAACCGAGCAAGTGACAAAAACGTTGTGTATAGAACTACCCGGGTTGCTTGGACTTGCTGTGTACACGAACAACAACCGCCAGTTACGGCAATAACAGTAAGTAAAGAGGACAAAACCGAGCAAGTAATGAAAACGTTGTGTTTAGAACTACCCGGGTTGCTTGGACTTGCTGTGTACACGAACAACACCCGCCAGTTACGGCAATAACAGTAAGTAAAGAGGACAAAACCGAGCAAGTAGTTGTGTTTAGAACTACCCGGGTTGCTTGGACTTGCTGTGTACACGAACAACACCCGCCAGTTACGGCAATAACAGTAAGTAAAGAGGACAAAACCGAGCAAGTGATGAACACGTTGTGTATAGAAGTACCCAGGTTGCTTGGACTTTCTGTTTACACGAACAACACCCACCAATTATGTCAATAACAGTAAGTAAAGAGGACAAAACCGAGCAAGTAATAAAAACGTTTTGTATAGAACTACCCGGGTGCTTGGACTTGGCTGTGTACACGAACAACAACGCCAGTTACGGCAATAACAGTAAGTAAAGAGGACAAAAACGAGCAAGTAACAAAAACGTTGTGTATAGAACTACCCGGGTTTCTTTGACTTGCTGTGTACACGAACAACTACCACCAGTTACGGCAATAACAGTAAGTAAAGAGGACAAAACCGAGCAAGTAATAAAAACGTTGTGTTTAGAACTACCCGGGTTGCTGGGACTTGCTGTGGACACGAACAACATCCGCCAGTTACGGCAATAACAGTAAATAAAGAGGACAAAACCGAGCAAGTAATAAAAACGTTGTGTATAGAACTACCCGGGTTGCTTGGAATTGCTGTGTTCACGAACAACACCCGCCAGTTACGGCAATAACAGTAAGTAAAGAGGACAAAACCGAGCAAGTAATAAAAACGTTGTGTATAGAACTACCCGGGTTGCTTGGACTTGCTGTGTACACGAACAACACCCGCCAGTTACGGCAATAACAGTAAGTAAAGAGGACAAAACCGAGCAAGTAATAAAAACGTTGTGTATAGAACTACCCGGGTTGCTTGGACTTGCTGTGTACACGAACAACACCCGCCAGTTACGGCAATAACAGTAAGTAAAGAGGACAAAACAGAGCAAGTAATAAAAACGTTGTGTATAGAACTACCCGGGTTGCTTGGACTTGCTGTGTACACGAACAACTCCCGCCAGCAATAACAGTAAGTAAAGAGGACAAAACCGAGCAAGTAATAAAAACGTTGTGTATAGAACTACCCGGGTTGCTTGGACTTGCTGATGTACACGAACAACACCCGCAGTTACGGCAATAACAGTAAGTAAAGAGGACAAAACCGAGCAAGTGAATAAAACCGTTGTGTATAGAACTACCGGGTTGCTTGGACTTGCTGTGTACACGAACAACACCAGCCAGTTACGGCAATAAGCAGTAAGTAAAGAGACAAAACCGAGCAGTAATAAAAAAACGTTGTGTATAGAACTACCCGGGTTTGCTTGGACTTGCTGTGTACACGAACAACACCCGCCAGTTACGGCAATAACAGTAAGTAAAGAGGACAAAACCGAGCAAGTAATAAAAACGTTGTGTATAGAACTACCCGGGTTGCTTGGACTTGCTGTGTACACGAACAACACCCGCCAGTTACGGCAATAACAGTAAGTAAAGAGGACAAAACCGAGCAAGTAATTGTGTTTAGAACTACCCGGGTTGCTTGGACTTGCTGTGTACACGAACAACACCCGCCAGTTACGGCAATAACAGTAAGTAAAGAGGACAAAACCGAGCAAGTAATAAAAACGTTGTGTATAGAACTACCCGGGTTGCTTGGACTTGCTGTGTACACGAACAACACCCGCCAGTTACGGCAATAACAGTAAGTAAAGAGGACAAAACCGAGCAAGTAATAAAAAACTTGTGTATAGAACTACCCGGGTTGCTTGGACTTGCTGTGTACACGAACAACACCCGCCAGTTACTGCAATAACAGTAAGTAAAGAGGACAAAACCGAGCAAGTAATAAAAACGTTGTGTATAGAACTACCCAGGTTGCTTGGACTTGCTGTGTACACGAACAACACCCGCCAGTTACGGCAATAACAGTAAGTAAAGAGGACAAAACCGAGCAAGTAATAAAAACGTTGTGTATAGAACTACCCGGGTTGCTTGGACTTGCTGTGTACACGAACAACACCCGCCAGTTACGGCAATAACAGTAAGTAAAGAGGACAAAACCGAGCAAGTAATAAAAACGTTGTGTATAGAACTACCCGGGTTGCTTGGACTTGCTGTGTACACGAACAACACCCGCCAGTTACGGCAATAACAGTAAGTAAAGAGGACAAAACCGAGCAAGTAATAAAAACGTTGTGTATAGAACTACCCGGGTTGCTTGGACTTGCTGTGTACACGAACAACACCCGCCAGTTACGGCAATAACAGTAAGTAAAGAGGACAAAACCGAGCAAGTAATAAAAACGTTGTGTATAGAACTACCCGGGTTGCTTGGACTTGCTGTGTACACGAACAACACCCGCCAGTTACGGCAATAACAGTAAGTAAAGAGGACAAAACCGAGCAAGTAATAAAAACGTTGTGTATAGAACTACCCGGGTTGCTTGGACTTGCTGTGTACACGAACAACACCCGCCAGTTACGGCAATAACAGTAAGTAAAGAGGACAAAACCGAGCAAGTAATAAAAACGTTGTGTATAGAACTACCCGGGTTGCTTGGACTTGCTGTGTACACGAACAACACCCGCCAGTTACGGCAATAACAGTAAGTAAAGAGGACAAAACCGAGCAAGTAATAAAAACGTTGTGTATAGAACTACCCGGGTTGCTTGGACTTGCTGTGTACACGAACAACACCCGCCAGTTACGGCAATAACAGTAAGTAAAGAGGACAAAACCGAGCAAGTAATAAAAACGTTGTGTATAGAACTACCCGGGTTGCTTGGACTTGCTGTGTACACGAACATCACCCGCCAGTTACGGCAATAACAGTAAGTAAAGAGGACAAAACCGAGCAAGTAATTGTGTTTAGAACTACCTGGGTTGTACACGAACAACACCTGCCAGGTACGGCAATAACAGTAAGTAAAGAGGACAAAACCGAGCAAATGACAAAAACGTTGTGTATAGAACTACCCGGGTTGCTTGGACTTGCTGTGTACACGAACAACACCCGCCAGTTACGGCAATAACAGTAAGTAAAGAGGACAAAACCGAGCAAGTAATAAAAACGTTGTGTATAGAACTACCCGGGTTGCTTGGACTTGCTGTGTACACGAACAACACCCGCCAGTTACGGCAATAACAGTAAGTAAAGAGGACAAAACCGAGCAAGTAATAAAAACGTTGTGTATAGAACTACCCGGGTTGCTTGGACTTGCTGTGTACACGAACAACACCCGCCAGTTACGGCAATAACAGTAAGTAAAGAGGACAAAACCGAGCAAGTAATAAAAACGTTGTGTATAGAACTACCCGGGTTGCTTGGACTTGCTGTGTACACGAACAACACCCGCCAGTTACGGCAATAACAGTAAGTAAAGAGGACAAAACCGAGCAAGTAATAAAAACGTTGTGTATAGAACTACCCGGGTTGCTTGGACTTGCTGTGTACACGAACAACACCCGCCAGTTACGGCAATAACAGTAAGTAAAGAGGACAAAACCGAGCAAGTAATAAAAACGTTGTGTATAGAACTACCCGGGTTGCTTGGACTTGCTGTGTACACGAACAACACCCGCCAGTTACGGCAATAACAGTAAGTAAAGAGGACAAAACCGAGCAAGTAATAAAAACGTTGTGTATAGAACTACCCGGGTTGCTTGGACTTGCTGTGTACACGAACAACACCCGCCAGTTACGGCAATAACAGTAAGTAAAGAGGACAAAACCGAGCAAGTAATAAAAACGTTGTGTATAGAACTACCCGGGTTGCTTGGACTTGCTGTGTACACGAACAACACCCGCCAGTTACGGCAATAACAGTAAGTAAAGAGGACAAAACCGAGCAAGTAATAAAAACGTTGTGTATAGAACTACCCGGGTTGCTTGGACTTGCTGTGTACACGAACAACACCCGCCAGTTACGGCAATAACAGTAAGTAAAGAGGACAAAACCGAGCAAGTAATAAAAACGTTGTGTATAGAACTACCCGGGTTGCTTGGACTTGCTGTGTACACGAACAACACCCGCCAGTTACGGCAATAACAGTAAGTAAAGAGGACAAAACCGAGCAAGTAATAAAAACGTTGTGTATAGAACTACCCGGGTTGCTTGGACTTGCTGTGTACACGAACAACACCCGCCAGTTACGGCAATAACAGTAAGTAAAGAGGACAAAACCGAGCAAGTAATAAAAACGTTGTGTATAGAACTACCCGGGTTGCTTGGACTTGCTGTGTACACGAACAACACCCGCCAGTTACGGCAATAACAGTAAGTAAAGAGGACAAAACCGAGCAAGTAATAAAAACGTTGTGTATAGAACTACCCGGGTTGCTTGGACTTGCTGTGTACACGAACAACACCCGCCAGTTACGGCAATAACAGTAAGTAAAGAGGACAAAACCGAGCAAGTAATAAAAACGTTGTGTATAGAACTACCCGGGTTGCTTGGACTTGCTGTGTACACGAACAACACCCGCCAGTTACGGCAATAACAGTAAGTAAAGAGGACAAAACCGAGCAAGTAATAAAAACGTTGTGTATAGAACTACCCGGGTTGCTTGGACTTGCTGTGTACACGAACAACACCCGCCAGTTACGGCAATAACAGTAAGTAAAGAGGACAAAACCGAGCAAGTAATAAAAACGTTGTGTATAGAACTACCCGGGTTGCTTGGACTTGCTGTGTACACGAACAACACCCGCCAGTTACGGCAATAACAGTAAGTAAAGAGGACAAAACCGAGCAAGTAATAAAAACGTTGTGTATAGAACTACCCGGGTTGCTTGGACTTGCTGTGTACACGAACAACACCCGCCAGTTACGGCAATAACAGTAAGTAAAGAGGACAAAACCGAGCAAGTAATAAAAACGTTGTGTATAGAACTACCCGGGTTGCTTGGACTTGCTGTGTACACGAACAACACCCGCCAGTTACGGCAATAACAGTAAGTAAAGAGGACAAAACCGAGCAAGTAATAAAAACGTTGTGTATAGAACTACCCGGGTTGCTTGGACTTGCTGTGTACACGAACAACACCCGCCAGTTACGGCAATAACAGTAAGTAAAGAGGACAAAACCGAGCAAGTAATAAAAACGTTGTGTATAGAACTACCCGGGTTGCTTGGACTTGCTGTGTACACGAACAACACCCGCCAGTTACGGCAATAACAGTAAGTAAAGAGGACAAAACCGAGCAAGTAATAAAAACGTTGTGTATAGAACTACCCGGGTTGCTTGGACTTGCTGTGTACACGAACAACACCCGCCAGTTACGGCAATAACAGTAAGTAAAGAGGACAAAACCGAGCAAGTAATAAAAACGTTGTGTATAGAACTACCCGGGTTGCTTGGACTTGCTGTGTACACGAACAACACCCGCCAGTTACGGCAATAACAGTAAGTAAAGAGGACAAAACCGAGCAAGTAATAAAAACGTTGTGTATAGAACTACCCGGGTTGCTTGGACTTGCTGTGTACACGAACAACACCCGCCAGTTACGGCAATAACAGTAAGTAAAGAGGACAAAACCGAGCAAGTAATAAAAACGTTGTGTATAGAACTACCCGGGTTGCTTGGACTTGCTGTGTACACGAACAACACCCGCCAGTTACGGCAATAACAGTAAGTAAAGAGGACAAAACCGAGCAAGTAATAAAAACGTTGTGTATAGAACTACCCGGGTTGCTTGGACTTGCTGTGTACACGAACAACACCCGCCAGTTACGGCAATAACAGTAAGTAAAGAGGACAAAACCGAGCAAGTAATAAAAACGTTGTGTATAGAACTACCCGGGTTGCTTGGACTTGCTGTGTACACGAACAACACCCGCCAGTTACGGCAATAACAGTAAGTAAAGAGGACAAAACCGAGCAAGTAATAAAAACGTTGTGTATAGAACTACCCGGGTTGCTTGGACTTGCTGTGTACACGAACAACACCCGCCAGTTACGGCAATAACAGTAAGTAAAGAGGACAAAACCGAGCAAGTAATAAAAACGTTGTGTATAGAACTACCCGGGTTGCTTGGACTTGCTGTGTACACGAACAACACCCGCCAGTTACGGCAATAACAGTAAGTAAAGAGGACAAAACCGAGCAAGTAATAAAAACGTTGTGTATAGAACTACCCGGGTTGCTTGGACTTGCTGTGTACACGAACAACACCCGCCAGTTACGGCAATAACAGTAAGTAAAGAGGACAAAACCGAGCAAGTAATAAAAACGTTGTGTATAGAACTACCCGGGTTGCTTGGACTTGCTGTGTACACGAACAACACCCGCCAGTTACGGCAATAACAGTAAGTAAAGAGGACAAAACCGAGCAAGTAATAAAAACGTTGTGTATAGAACTACCCGGGTTGCTTGGACTTGCTGTGTACACGAACAACACCCGCCAGTTACGGCAATAACAGTAAGTAAAGAGGACAAAACCGAGCAAGTAATAAAAACGTTGTGTATAGAACTACCCGGGTTGCTTGGACTTGCTGTGTACACGAACAACACCCGCCAGTTACGGCAATAACAGTAAGTAAAGAGGACAAAACCGAGCAAGTAATAAAAACGTTGTGTATAGAACTACCCGGGTTGCTTGGACTTGCTGTGTACACGAACAACACCCGCCAGTTACGGCAATAACAGTAAGTAAAGAGGACAAAACCGAGCAAGTAATAAAAACGTTGTGTATAGAACTACCCGGGTTGCTTGGACTTGCTGTGTACACGAACAACACCCGCCAGTTACGGCAATAACAGTAAGTAAAGAGGACAAAACCGAGCAAGTAATAAAAACGTTGTGTATAGAACTACCCGGGTTGCTTGGACTTGCTGTGTACACGAACAACACCCGCCAGTTACGGCAATAACAGTAAGTAAAGAGGACAAAACCGAGCAAGTAATAAAAACGTTGTGTATAGAACTACCCGGGTTGCTTGGACTTGCTGTGTACACGAACAACACCCGCCAGTTACGGCAATAACAGTAAGTAAAGAGGACAAAACCGAGCAAGTAATAAAAACGTTGTGTATAGAACTACCCGGGTTGCTTGGACTTGCTGTGTACACGAACAACACCCGCCAGTTACGGCAATAACAGTAAGTAAAGAGGACAAAACCGAGCAAGTAATAAAAACGTTGTGTATAGAACTACCCGGGTTGCTTGGACTTGCTGTGTACACGAACAACACCCGCCAGTTACGGCAATAACAGTAAGTAAAGAGGACAAAACCGAGCAAGTAATAAAAACGTTGTGTATAGAACTACCCGGGTTGCTTGGACTTGCTGTGTACACGAACAACACCCGCCAGTTACGGCAATAACAGTAAGTAAAGAGGACAAAACCGAGCAAGTAATAAAAACGTTGTGTATAGAACTACCCGGGTTGCTTGGACTTGCTGTGTACACGAACAACACCCGCCAGTTACGGCAATAACAGTAAGTAAAGAGGACAAAACCGAGCAAGTAATAAAAACGTTGTGTATAGAACTACCCGGGTTGCTTGGACTTGCTGTGTACACGAACAACACCCGCCAGTTACGGCAATAACAGTAAGTAAAGAGGACAAAACCGAGCAAGTAATAAAAACGTTGTGTATAGAACTACCCGGGTTGCTTGGACTTGCTGTGTACACGAACAACACCCGCCAGTTACGGCAATAACAGTAAGTAAAGAGGACAAAACCGAGCAAGTAATAAAAACGTTGTGTATAGAACTACCCGGGTTGCTTGGACTTGCTGTGTACACGAACAACACCCGCCAGTTACGGCAATAACAGTAAGTAAAGAGGACAAAACCGAGCAAGTAATAAAAACGTTGTGTATAGAACTACCCGGGTTGCTTGGACTTGCTGTGTACACGAACAACACCCGCCAGTTACGGCAATAACAGTAAGTAAAGAGGACAAAACCGAGCAAGTAATAAAAACGTTGTGTATAGAACTACCCGGGTTGCTTGGACTTGCTGTGTACACGAACAACACCCGCCAGTTACGGCAATAACAGTAAGTAAAGAGGACAAAACCGAGCAAGTAATAAAAACGTTGTGTATAGAACTACCCGGGTTGCTTGGACTTGCTGTGTACACGAACAACACCCGCCAGTTACGGCAATAACAGTAAGTAAAGAGGACAAAACCGAGCAAGTAATAAAAACGTTGTGTATAGAACTACCCGGGTTGCTTGGACTTGCTGTGTACACGAACAACACCCGCCAGTTACGGCAATAACAGTAAGTAAAGAGGACAAAACCGAGCAAGTAATAAAAACGTTGTGTATAGAACTACCCGGGTTGCTTGGACTTGCTGTGTACACGAACAACACCCGCCAGTTACGGCAATAACAGTAAGTAAAGAGGACAAAACCGAGCAAGTAATAAAAACGTTGTGTATAGAACTACCCGGGTTGCTTGGACTTGCTGTGTACACGAACAACACCCGCCAGTTACGGCAATAACAGTAAGTAAAGAGGACAAAACCGAGCAAGTAATAAAAACGTTGTGTATAGAACTACCCGGGTTGCTTGGACTTGCTGTGTACACGAACAACACCCGCCAGTTACGGCAATAACAGTAAGTAAAGAGGACAAAACCGAGCAAGTAATAAAAACGTTGTGTATAGAACTACCCGGGTTGCTTGGACTTGCTGTGTACACGAACAACACCCGCCAGTTACGGCAATAACAGTAAGTAAAGAGGACAAAACCGAGCAAGTAATAAAAACGTTGTGTATAGAACTACCCGGGTTGCTTGGACTTGCTGTGTACACGAACAACACCCGCCAGTTACGGCAATAACAGTAAGTAAAGAGGACAAAACCGAGCAAGTAATAAAAACGTTGTGTATAGAACTACCCGGGTTGCTTGGACTTGCTGTGTACACGAACAACACCCGCCAGTTACGGCAATAACAGTAAGTAAAGAGGACAAAACCGAGCAAGTAATAAAAACGTTGTGTATAGAACTACCCGGGTTGCTTGGACTTGCTGTGTACACGAACAACACCCGCCAGTTACGGCAATAACAGTAAGTAAAGAGGACAAAACCGAGCAAGTAATAAAAACGTTGTGTATAGAACTACCCGGGTTGCTTGGACTTGCTGTGTACACGAACAACACCCGCCAGTTACGGCAATAACAGTAAGTAAAGAGGACAAAACCGAGCAAGTAATAAAAACGTTGTGTATAGAACTACCCGGGTTGCTTGGACTTGCTGTGTACACGAACAACACCCGCCAGTTACGGCAATAACAGTAAGTAAAGAGGACAAAACCGAGCAAGTAATAAAAACGTTGTGTATAGAACTACCCGGGTTGCTTGGACTTGCTGTGTACACGAACAACACCCGCCAGTTACGGCAATAACAGTAAGTAAAGAGGACAAAACCGAGCAAGTAATAAAAACGTTGTGTATAGAACTACCCGGGTTGCTTGGACTTGCTGTGTACACGAACAACACCCGCCAGTTACGGCAATAACAGTAAGTAAAGAGGACAAAACCGAGCAAGTAATAAAAACGTTGTGTATAGAACTACCCGGGTTGCTTGGACTTGCTGTGTACACGAACAACACCCGCCAGTTACGGCAATAACAGTAAGTAAAGAGGACAAAACCGAGCAAGTAATAAAAACGTTGTGTATAGAACTACCCGGGTTGCTTGGACTTGCTGTGTACACGAACAACACCCGCCAGTTACGGCAATAACAGTAAGTAAAGAGGACAAAACCGAGCAAGTAATAAAAACGTTGTGTATAGAACTACCCGGGTTGCTTGGACTTGCTGTGTACACGAACAACACCCGCCAGTTACGGCAATAACAGTAAGTAAAGAGGACAAAACCGAGCAAGTAATAAAAACGTTGTGTATAGAACTACCCGGGTTGCTTGGACTTGCTGTGTACACGAACAACACCCGCCAGTTACGGCAATAACAGTAAGTAAAGAGGACAAAACCGAGCAAGTAATAAAAACGTTGTGTATAGAACTACCCGGGTTGCTTGGACTTGCTGTGTACACGAACAACACCCGCCAGTTACGGCAATAACAGTAAGTAAAGAGGACAAAACCGAGCAAGTAATAAAAACGTTGTGTATAGAACTACCCGGGTTGCTTGGACTTGCTGTGTACACGAACAACACCCGCCAGTTACGGCAATAACAGTAAGTAAAGAGGACAAAACCGAGCAAGTAATAAAAACGTTGTGTATAGAACTACCCGGGTTGCTTGGACTTGCTGTGTACACGAACAACACCCGCCAGTTACGGCAATAACAGTAAGTAAAGAGGACAAAACCGAGCAAGTAATAAAAACGTTGTGTATAGAACTACCCGGGTTGCTTGGACTTGCTGTGTACACGAACAACACCCGCCAGTTACGGCAATAACAGTAAGTAAAGAGGACAAAACCGAGCAAGTAATAAAAACGTTGTGTATAGAACTACCCGGGTTGCTTGGACTTGCTGTGTACACGAACAACACCCGCCAGTTACGGCAATAACAGTAAGTAAAGAGGACAAAACCGAGCAAGTAATAAAAACGTTGTGTATAGAACTACCCGGGTTGCTTGGACTTGCTGTGTACACGAACAACACCCGCCAGTTACGGCAATAACAGTAAGTAAAGAGGACAAAACCGAGCAAGTAATAAAAACGTTGTGTATAGAACTACCCGGGTTGCTTGGACTTGCTGTGTACACGAACAACACCCGCCAGTTACGGCAATAACAGTAAGTAAAGAGGACAAAACCGAGCAAGTAATAAAAACGTTGTGTATAGAACTACCCGGGTTGCTTGGACTTGCTGTGTACACGAACAACACCCGCCAGTTACGGCAATAACAGTAAGTAAAGAGGACAAAACCGAGCAAGTAATAAAAACGTTGTGTATAGAACTACCCGGGTTGCTTGGACTTGCTGTGTACACGAACAACACCCGCCAGTTACGGCAATAACAGTAAGTAAAGAGGACAAAACCGAGCAAGTAATAAAAACGTTGTGTATAGAACTACCCGGGTTGCTTGGACTTGCTGTGTACACGAACAACACCCGCCAGTTACGGCAATAACAGTAAGTAAAGAGGACAAAACCGAGCAAGTAATAAAAACGTTGTGTATAGAACTACCCGGGTTGCTTGGACTTGCTGTGTACACGAACAACACCCGCCAGTTACGGCAATAACAGTAAGTAAAGAGGACAAAACCGAGCAAGTAATAAAAACGTTGTGTATAGAACTACCCGGGTTGCTTGGACTTGCTGTGTACACGAACAACACCCGCCAGTTACGGCAATAACAGTAAGTAAAGAGGACAAAACCGAGCAAGTAATAAAAACGTTGTGTATAGAACTACCCGGGTTGCTTGGACTTGCTGTGTACACGAACAACACCCGCCAGTTACGGCAATAACAGTAAGTAAAGAGGACAAAACCGAGCAAGTAATAAAAACGTTGTGTATAGAACTACCCGGGTTGCTTGGACTTGCTGTGTACACGAACAACACCCGCCAGTTACGGCAATAACAGTAAGTAAAGAGGACAAAACCGAGCAAGTAATAAAAACGTTGTGTATAGAACTACCCGGGTTGCTTGGACTTGCTGTGTACACGAACAACACCCGCCAGTTACGGCAATAACAGTAAGTAAAGAGGACAAAACCGAGCAAGTAATAAAAACGTTGTGTATAGAACTACCCGGGTTGCTTGGACTTGCTGTGTACACGAACAACACCCGCCAGTTACGGCAATAACAGTAAGTAAAGAGGACAAAACCGAGCAAGTAATAAAAACGTTGTGTATAGAACTACCCGGGTTGCTTGGACTTGCTGTGTACACGAACAACACCCGCCAGTTACGGCAATAACAGTAAGTAAAGAGGACAAAACCGAGCAAGTAATAAAAACGTTGTGTATAGAACTACCCGGGTTGCTTGGACTTGCTGTGTACACGAACAACACCCGCCAGTTACGGCAATAACAGTAAGTAAAGAGGACAAAACCGAGCAAGTAATAAAAACGTTGTGTATAGAACTACCCGGGTTGCTTGGACTTGCTGTGTACACGAACAACACCCGCCAGTTACGGCAATAACAGTAAGTAAAGAGGACAAAACCGAGCAAGTAATAAAAACGTTGTGTATAGAACTACCCGGGTTGCTTGGACTTGCTGTGTACACGAACAACACCCGCCAGTTACGGCAATAACAGTAAGTAAAGAGGACAAAACCGAGCAAGTAATAAAAACGTTGTGTATAGAACTACCCGGGTTGCTTGGACTTGCTGTGTACACGAACAACACCCGCCAGTTACGGCAATAACAGTAAGTAAAGAGGACAAAACCGAGCAAGTAATAAAAACGTTGTGTATAGAACTACCCGGGTTGCTTGGACTTGCTGTGTACACGAACAACACCCGCCAGTTACGGCAATAACAGTAAGTAAAGAGGACAAAACCGAGCAAGTAATAAAAACGTTGTGTATAGAACTACCCGGGTTGCTTGGACTTGCTGTGTACACGAACAACACCCGCCAGTTACGGCAATAACAGTAAGTAAAGAGGACAAAACCGAGCAAGTAATAAAAACGTTGTGTATAGAACTACCCGGGTTGCTTGGACTTGCTGTGTACACGAACAACACCCGCCAGTTACGGCAATAACAGTAAGTAAAGAGGACAAAACCGAGCAAGTAATAAAAACGTTGTGTATAGAACTACCCGGGTTGCTTGGACTTGCTGTGTACACGAACAACACCCGCCAGTTACGGCAATAACAGTAAGTAAAGAGGACAAAACCGAGCAAGTAATAAAAACGTTGTGTATAGAACTACCCGGGTTGCTTGGACTTGCTGTGTACACGAACAACACCCGCCAGTTACGGCAATAACAGTAAGTAAAGAGGACAAAACCGAGCAAGTAATAAAAACGTTGTGTATAGAACTACCCGGGTTGCTTGGACTTGCTGTGTACACGAACAACACCCGCCAGTTACGGCAATAACAGTAAGTAAAGAGGACAAAACCGAGCAAGTAATAAAAACGTTGTGTATAGAACTACCCGGGTTGCTTGGACTTGCTGTGTACACGAACAACACCCGCCAGTTACGGCAATAACAGTAAGTAAAGAGGACAAAACCGAGCAAGTAATAAAAACGTTGTGTATAGAACTACCCGGGTTGCTTGGACTTGCTGTGTACACGAACAACACCCGCCAGTTACGGCAATAACAGTAAGTAAAGAGGACAAAACCGAGCAAGTAATAAAAACGTTGTGTATAGAACTACCCGGGTTGCTTGGACTTGCTGTGTACACGAACAACACCCGCCAGTTACGGCAATAACAGTAAGTAAAGAGGACAAAACCGAGCAAGTAATAAAAACGTTGTGTATAGAACTACCCGGGTTGCTTGGACTTGCTGTGTACACGAACAACACCCGCCAGTTACGGCAATAACAGTAAGTAAAGAGGACAAAACCGAGCAAGTAATAAAAACGTTGTGTATAGAACTACCCGGGTTGCTTGGACTTGCTGTGTACACGAACAACACCCGCCAGTTACGGCAATAACAGTAAGTAAAGAGGACAAAACCGAGCAAGTAATAAAAACGTTGTGTATAGAACTACCCGGGTTGCTTGGACTTGCTGTGTACACGAACAACACCCGCCAGTTACGGCAATAACAGTAAGTAAAGAGGACAAAACCGAGCAAGTAATAAAAACGTTGTGTATAGAACTACCCGGGTTGCTTGGACTTGCTGTGTACACGAACAACACCCGCCAGTTACGGCAATAACAGTAAGTAAAGAGGACAAAACCGAGCAAGTAATAAAAACGTTGTGTATAGAACTACCCGGGTTGCTTGGACTTGCTGTGTACACGAACAACACCCGCCAGTTACGGCAATAACAGTAAGTAAAGAGGACAAAACCGAGCAAGTAATAAAAACGTTGTGTATAGAACTACCCGGGTTGCTTGGACTTGCTGTGTACACGAACAACACCCGCCAGTTACGGCAATAACAGTAAGTAAAGAGGACAAAACCGAGCAAGTAATAAAAACGTTGTGTATAGAACTACCCGGGTTGCTTGGACTTGCTGTGTACACGAACAACACCCGCCAGTTACGGCAATAACAGTAAGTAAAGAGGACAAAACCGAGCAAGTAATAAAAACGTTGTGTATAGAACTACCCGGGTTGCTTGGACTTGCTGTGTACACGAACAACACCCGCCAGTTACGGCAATAACAGTAAGTAAAGAGGACAAAACCGAGCAAGTAATAAAAACGTTGTGTATAGAACTACCCGGGTTGCTTGGACTTGCTGTGTACACGAACAACACCCGCCAGTTACGGCAATAACAGTAAGTAAAGAGGACAAAACCGAGCAAGTAATAAAAACGTTGTGTATAGAACTACCCGGGTTGCTTGGACTTGCTGTGTACACGAACAACACCCGCCAGTTACGGCAATAACAGTAAGTAAAGAGGACAAAACCGAGCAAGTAATAAAAACGTTGTGTATAGAACTACCCGGGTTGCTTGGACTTGCTGTGTACACGAACAACACCCGCCAGTTACGGCAATAACAGTAAGTAAAGAGGACAAAACCGAGCAAGTAATAAAAACGTTGTGTATAGAACTACCCGGGTTGCTTGGACTTGCTGTGTACACGAACAACACCCGCCAGTTACGGCAATAACAGTAAGTAAAGAGGACAAAACCGAGCAAGTAATAAAAACGTTGTGTATAGAACTACCCGGGTTGCTTGGACTTGCTGTGTACACGAACAACACCCGCCAGTTACGGCAATAACAGTAAGTAAAGAGGACAAAACCGAGCAAGTAATAAAAACGTTGTGTATAGAACTACCCGGGTTGCTTGGACTTGCTGTGTACACGAACAACACCCGCCAGTTACGGCAATAACAGTAAGTAAAGAGGACAAAACCGAGCAAGTAATAAAAACGTTGTGTATAGAACTACCCGGGTTGCTTGGACTTGCTGTGTACACGAACAACACCCGCCAGTTACGGCAATAACAGTAAGTAAAGAGGACAAAACCGAGCAAGTAATAAAAACGTTGTGTATAGAACTACCCGGGTTGCTTGGACTTGCTGTGTACACGAACAACACCCGCCAGTTACGGCAATAACAGTAAGTAAAGAGGACAAAACCGAGCAAGTAATAAAAACGTTGTGTATAGAACTACCCGGGTTGCTTGGACTTGCTGTGTACACGAACAACACCCGCCAGTTACGGCAATAACAGTAAGTAAAGAGGACAAAACCGAGCAAGTAATAAAAACGTTGTGTATAGAACTACCCGGGTTGCTTGGACTTGCTGTGTACACGAACAACACCCGCCAGTTACGGCAATAACAGTAAGTAAAGAGGACAAAACCGAGCAAGTAATAAAAACGTTGTGTATAGAACTACCCGGGTTGCTTGGACTTGCTGTGTACACGAACAACACCCGCCAGTTACGGCAATAACAGTAAGTAAAGAGGACAAAACCGAGCAAGTAATAAAAACGTTGTGTATAGAACTACCCGGGTTGCTTGGACTTGCTGTGTACACGAACAACACCCGCCAGTTACGGCAATAACAGTAAGTAAAGAGGACAAAACCGAGCAAGTAATAAAAACGTTGTGTATAGAACTACCCGGGTTGCTTGGACTTGCTGTGTACACGAACAACACCCGCCAGTTACGGCAATAACAGTAAGTAAAGAGGACAAAACCGAGCAAGTAATAAAAACGTTGTGTATAGAACTACCCGGGTTGCTTGGACTTGCTGTGTACACGAACAACACCCGCCAGTTACGGCAATAACAGTAAGTAAAGAGGACAAAACCGAGCAAGTAATAAAAACGTTGTGTATAGAACTACCCGGGTTGCTTGGACTTGCTGTGTACACGAACAACACCCGCCAGTTACGGCAATAACAGTAAGTAAAGAGGACAAAACCGAGCAAGTAATAAAAACGTTGTGTATAGAACTACCCGGGTTGCTTGGACTTGCTGTGTACACGATTAACACCCACCAGTTATGGCAATAACAGTAAGTAAAGAGGACAAAACCGAGCAAGTAATAAAAACGTTGTGTATAGAACTACCCGGGTTGCTTGGACTTGCTGTGTACACGAACAACACCTGCCAGTTTCGGCAATAACAGTAAGTAAAGAGGACAAAACCGAGCAAGTAATAAAAACGTTGTGTATAGAACTGTCCGGGTTGCTTGGACTTGCTGTGTACACGAACAACACCCGTCAGTTACGGCAATAACAGTAAGTAAAGAGGACAAAACCGAGCAAGTAATAAAAACGTTGTGTATAGAACTACCTGGGTCGCTTGGACTTGCTGTGTACACGAACAACACCCGCCAGTTACGGCAATAACAGTAAGTAAAGAGGACAAAACCGAGCAAGTGATGAACACGTTGTGTTTAGATAATGGTGTGGATTGTAACGTCGTTTATGGATACGAAATTGTCGTATTTCCTCCTTAAATTGAAGGAAATTTAAAATTAGTTCATATAAATGTAGAATAGAGGAAAATGGAATTTTTGAGAAAAACGTTAGGGCGTTAGTTTATACAATTAAATTGTATAATAGCCATTGGTACAGCTATCTATGGTATTATAAATATGACAAAACTTTTTGCATATAAACTGAGATATGCCTTACATTAAGATGGTGCAATCGGTTTTCGGTGAGTTTAGTATTTTCCAATGTTATATAAAAGAATAATCAACTAATTTTGATCATTAACTAATTATAATCAAACTCCTTCTTTTGAGACAGGAAAAATAAAAAATAAATTGTTTAACCACTAAATTAGAACTTGTGGCCTTATGAAGTGGTGATTTACCTATTTAAAATTAAGCATAAGACAAACCGCTGAAAGAACAAGTTTAATTTTGTATAACTACGTTTTTTACAAATAACTGAGGGGATTAAAATGTTTTTATTTTTTTAAATTTAAAAATATATATAATTTTAAATGATAAAAATATTTATATTTGTACCTTTAAAATTATAAATATTTTTACATTTAAAAAAATTAAAAACATGTCAATCCCTTTAGTTATGTGCAATAAACGTAAAATCACCTAAATTCACCACTTCATAAGGCCACAAGCTCTAATGTAGTGGTTAAAATTTTTGTTGCATTTTTCCTGTCTCAGGGAAAGGTATATTAACTACCGAAAAACGATTGCACCAACTTAATGAGCCTACCCACCCATTATGGAACCTTTACCAGGGTTTCATTGATAGTTTACTAAAACTTTTATGAAATACATTTTTACAGAGTAATATGATTTTAAAATGTCAGAGATTGGTAGAGGGTTGATCACACTAATAGAAATTGCATAATTAACTAAGAGGTAAAAACGAGGCACATACATTCACAGCCCCCCTTTAGTACAAATAAAGAACAAGTTTTAGTAGTTCTTGCTATTACATATAATCCAGCCTTCTGTCGGCGCAGAAATTATGTTCACCCGAGTTTTTAAGGTTGTTTTCTAAGGAACTAGAGGACTACGAAAAATCTAATCACATAATTTTTTTCTCGTTTAATTTTACGTTATAATGTATGTATTTTAAAATTTTATTACAAGTTTTGGAATTTTAACTAGTTTTTACTGTACACCACATTTACACCGCTTTTACTAAAAAAACAGTAAATATATCGCATATATATTTTTATACCTCATGAGTATGGAAGTTTTCTATAAGTTTTATGAGTTATAGAATTTTAACTTTACGAGAAAATAAGTTCTGGTCAGTTTCCTGAAACATTGTGTTCTTGGCTTCTAGATGTCGTAAAATTAATTACTTGGTCTTGTTGTAATCTTTATTACATGTTTAATTACGATACATTACTTTCATATGTGTAAGTAAATGTAGTGATTTTACTATAGCTTTAAATCAATTTAAATTTATAAATTAAAAGTTATTTTAAGTTGATTTTAACAGATTTAAAATCACCGTATTTATTAACTCTTATGAAAGTAATACATACGTAAATATACGTGTGATGAGGATTACAATAAGAACAAGTAATTAATTTTACGACCTCTAGAAGCCAAGAAAACAATATTTCAGGGAATTGACAAAAACTTTCTTTCTCAAAAAGTTAAAATTCTAAAACTCATAAAAATTAAAGAAAAAGAAAATGCATCTGGTTTAACAATATAGATGCGATATATTTACCGGTTTTTTAGTAATAACGGTGCAAATTTGATGTACGGTAAAAAATATTCAAAATTCCGTTACGTTTTTGTTCCAACTAGGTTAACAAATAATAAAACTTAAAATAAAATTAAAAAATACAAGTATCATGACGTAAAATTAAACGGGGGAAAAAGATGTCGTGGAGTTTTCATAGGCCTCATAGTTTCTTAGAAAACAACCTTCAAACTCGGGTGGCCGACAGTAGTAATGTTGTGTTTAGCCAAGCAGTCTGTATGTTTCCTCATCATTTAGGCACCAACTTATTAGACAAATTAATGCAAGCATTTCTTTATTCTATCTTGAAAACATTTATTCTAGATTCTAAATTATTATTTTCATTGTAAAATATTTTTTCTAGAAGTAAAAACGTATTGTAACCTACAAAAATGGAAAAAGTAAAAGCAAAAACAATTATAAAATATATACATTTATTTTTCTCAATTAAATTAAACAGTTAAGACTAAATGGTAATGTGAGAATGTTTAAAATTAAATAAATATAGTATTTACATATAGCCTAACACTTATTACAATTCAAATTTACCACCAGCTCTCTACAAATCGAATAAATAAATACTACACTTACAATGGCAACTAGTATAAACTACATAAAAGGACTTGGCTTAAAACAAACCCAGTATCAATCACAATAACAGTACAAAGATTAACAATAATGAAATAATATTGATAAAATAAATGTACAAATACTGAGAACTAAAATGTAAAAAACCTAACATACCATATGAAAAGTAATAGTTTTAAACATCTAAAAATAACAATACGTTGTAGCAGAAAGTGATTTTATCCAATACAAATTATTAGTTTACCTGAAGTAAGCTTTCAAATAACAAATATGCAATTCTTCCAAGTACATCTATGTTATGTGAATTGTGTGATGTATAAAAAGGCCATACAGTGCTTTACCTAATTTTTACTTTCTCCCACATGCGTTAGCATAGAGAAAGCATTGTGATCGTAAAAAAAATGTTTTAAAAGTTAGTCAAATATCCATTTTAGGGCTCCCTGAACAAAACAAGTTTATATATATATATATATATATATATATATATATATATATATATATATATATATATATATATATTGTATCTTTAGTGTCTTTCCTTAAGTGTGTGTGCACTTCGCTGGAAACCAAACGGATGAATATATTGTTATGAAATTTGGTATGTAGGTGTATTTAGCCAACATATAGTGCTGTGTTGTTGGTGCACCTAACACAAGTCTTATCTGTTTAGTGAGGCCACAGCTGTCTTGCAGCGCTGCGTTGTTGGTGCACCTAACCAAAGTCTCTCTGTTTAGTGAGGCCACATCTGTCTTGACAGCGCTGCTTTGTTGGTGCACCTAACCCAAGTCTATCTGTTTAGTGAGGCCACATCTGTCTTGACAGCGCTGCTTTGTTGGTGCACCTAACACAAGTCTATCTGTTTAGTGAGGCCACATCTGTCTTGACAGCGCTGCTTTGTTGGTGCACCTAACACTAGTGTAACTGTTTAGTGAGGCCACAGCTGTCTTGACAGCGCTGCTTTGTTGGTGCACCTAACACTAGTGTAACTGTTTAGTGAGGCCACAGCTGTCTTGAGAGCGCTGCTTTGTTGGTCCACCTAACACTAGTGTAAGTGTTTAGTGAGGCCACAGCTGTCTTGACAGCGCTGCTTTGTTGGTCCACCTAACACTAGTGTAACTGTTTAGTGAGGCCACAGCTGTCTTGACAGCGCTGCTTTGTTGGTCCACCTAACACTAGTGTAACTGTTTAGTGAGGCCACAGCTGTCTTGACAGCGCTGCTTTGTTGGTGCACCTAACACTAGTGTAACTGTTTAGTGAGGCCACAGCTGTCTTGACAGCGCTGCTTTGTTGGTCCACCTAACACTAGTGTAACTGTTTAGTGAAGCCACAGCTGTCTTGACAGCGCTGCTTTGTTGGTGCACCTAACACTAGTGTAACTGTTTAGTGAGGCCACAGCTGTCTTGCAGCGCTGCTTTGTTGGTGCATCTAACACAAGTCTATCTGTTTAGTGAGGCCACAGCTGTCTGGCAGCGCATCGTTGTTGGTGCACCTAACACAAGTCTATCTGTTTAGTGGAGGCCACAGCTGTCTTGACAGCGCTGCGTTGTTGGTGCACCTAACACTTGTCTCTCTGTTTAGTGGAGGCCACAGCTGTTTTGACAGCGCTGCGTTGTTGGTGCACCTGACATTTGTCTAACTGTTTAGTGGAATCCACAGCTGTCTTGACAGCGCTGCGTTGTTGGTGCACCTAACACTAGTGTATCTGTTTAGTGGAGGCCACCACTGTCTTGATGGCGCTGCGTTGTTGATGCACCTGACACTAGTCTATCTGTTTAGTGGAGGACAGCTGCGTTGTTGGTGCACCTGATACTAGTATATCTGTTTTGTGGTGGACAGCTGCATTGTTGGTGCACCTGCTACTAGTCTATCTGTTTAGTGGAGGCCACAGCTGTCTTGCAGCACTGCGTTGTTGGTACACCTAACACTTGTCTCTTTGTTTAGTGGAGGCCACAGCTGTCTTGACAGCGCTACGTTGTTGGTGCACCTGACACTAATCTATCTGTTTAGTGGAGGGCAGCTGCGTTGTTGGTGCACCTGATACTAAGCTACCTGTTTAGTGGAGGGCATCTGCGTTGTTGGTGCACCTGACACTAGTCTATCTGTTTAGTGGAGGGCAGCTGTGTTGTTGATGCACCTGACACTAGGCTATCTGTTTAGTGGTGGACAGCTGCGTTGTTGGAGCACCTGACACTAGTATATCTGTTTAGTGGAGGACAGCTGCGTTGTTGGTGCACCTGACACTAGGCTATCTGTTTAGTGGAGGGCATCTACGTTGTTGGTGCACCTGACACTAGTATATCTGTTTAGTGGAGGACAGCTGCGTTGTTGGTGCACCTGACACTAGGCTATCTGTTTAGTGGAGTACATCTGCGTTGTTGGTGCACCTGACACTACTAGGCTATCTGTTTAGTGGAGGGCATTTGCATTGTTGGTGCACCTGACACTAGTCTACAGTTACATCGCCATGTTTGAGAGAAAGAACGTGTGATTTATGAATGTTACACGATTTTACAAACATTCCAAACACCTGTCCAAACTAATATTGATGGCTAGAATGTTTTGTCAAACATAAATAAATTATATTTTAAGTTATGATTTACTAATGTATTTTGTTGAAATCTTAAAAATACTTAGGCTAAAGTCGTCTAACCTAATCTAATAATTTAAATTACTAATTCTTTCCCAACAAATAAGTTAGTTAAGCGTAATGTATATGTTTGTTATCATTGGAAGCAGTGTGCAGTGAAAGGAACCGTTGTAACAATATGTTTGTTACCATTGGCAGCAGTGTACAGTGAAAGGAACCGTTGTAACAATATGTTTGTTATCATTGGAAGCAGTGTGCAGTGAAAGGAACCGTTGTAACAATATGTTTGTTATCATTGGCAGCAGTGTGCAGTGAAAGGAACCGTTGTAACAATATGTTTGTTACCATTGGCAGCAGTGTGCAGTGAAAGGAACCGTTGTAACAATATGTTTGTTACCATTGGCAGCAGTGTACAGTGAAAGGAACCGTTGTAACAATATGTTTGTTACCATTGGCAGCAGTGTACAGTGAAAGGAACCGTTGTAACAATATGTTTGTTACCATTGGCAGCAGTATGCAGTGAAAGGAACCGTTGTAACAATATGGTTGTTCTAAATAAAACAGTAATTTATAACGAATTCTTTTGAAGGGAGGTTTACAGGTTTATATTCTAATAATTTAATTTTTATAAAAATATCTACGTTTTAAACAAGTATAAACAACTATAGGACTGTAATTGAATCGATTTAATATTTACATTATCTAGACATAGTTTACAATTCCTCCAACTATTTTACATGTACAGTATGAACATTCCTAATCTAATATTAAAGCTTGAAAAATGTTTATCACATGTCTTGTCAAGTAAATTCATAACTTAATAATACAAATAATTAGTTTAAATGTATACAGTGTATGTACAACTAGGAAGCGTAGAGGATCTAAACAATGTACAATATATATAATACAGTAAAATAATTTAAAATAGAAAAAGTCTAAGTTGGCACGTTTTTACTAATTACTAAAATACTAGTTTGGGACATAAGTTTACTATCAATAAATAGCTCCCATGTTTCAACTTTGATTTAGGTAGTTCACATTTCAAAGCAAGTTTGTTTGCCCCTATCTATGTTAATGCTTTACAGCGTAATCACTTACTGGAGTAATTATTTTTATATTTGTCGTACAAAATTATAGGCTACTTAATAAATTCTATAATTTAACTAAATAAATAATAAACCTCTATATTTACGTTTGGATTCTGAATTGGACTGAAATGCTCTAAACTCTGAACTAATTTAATAGGACTAGTTATTAGCAGATTTCAATCCGCCTAGCTTAGCGTATCATGGGTCCCGACAAAGAAGGCGGAGTCGGGGACTAAGTAGTACGACAATATGTACAAAAATCGTGCATAAGGATGGATGCCTATGGGAGGCTCTGAAGTAGGATGCACTTTAGGCTTCCAAACACTCGAAGGTGTAGTTATGACTGTCCAAAACCTCTCAAAACTTTCCTTCATATTAAAATATAACCTATACGGTGCGAAAGCCAAGTGTGCGACAGCCTGGCTGTTGAAGATCGCATAGCACGATACAAGTACATCATCCACAACAAGAGTGCCTGTCCGAGTGAGGGGTGCGAACACTCCACCATGATCGATCCAGAGGACCTCCATCGTTAGAATAGTATCACGCACAAACAGTTTCGGATTGGAACGCACCATTACATGGTCCCCTGGTCTAAGATCGGCAGCGAACACTTCCTCCGTATCTAGGCCTTCGGTGAGCCGCAGTACCAGGTGCGATGGCGTTAACACGAGTGACTTGCCTGTATCAGTCTTTATCCTGAGGAACTTGCGGCTGTCCAGCGGGTTGCGGTCGAGAAACAGGATCACCTCACTGAAAACCAGCTTCTTGCTGGCTCTGTCAAACGACAGGACATAGTCGCCCAACCGAAGATCACCCATCCGCCGCCGGGTTCCATCTGAAAGAACCACAGTGCCGTTTTCCGTGAAACATCCTCCAGATTTGGCCGCTTGAGATGTTTCTGAAAAAAAAAAAAATAAAAAACCTGAGATTAACATAAAGAAAATATAACACCATTGATTTACTACCTTAAGGTGTTAAACTCGACTACACTTCCCTTTATACATAATAATGGGGTGGACAACTGGCCTAACACTCATTTCTCCTCGTCCCAGTGAGTATGCTGCAAGATTTGCCAGTGGCACGTTTGGTTCTCACATCACCACTCCTCCGGCAACATACTGCCACTCGTATGGAAACACATTTCTTGTGCCTTTGATGAATCTTGTAATATAACACATAAGGCACACAAATTATACAAAAAAATGCATATTTTTTATAATTTGTCAGTAATCATTATGTTAAAAAATATTTGGGATAGATAATGACAATGTGAAGAAAGCTATTATGCCATCTGACAATTCAATCATAGGAGGAAATCAATTGTTGACCAAACGAAAATTATTAAGATTCTTTAGTTTTAAATAAAGTATAGTAACTTTATTTTAAAGTTCTCAAACTAAACTGAGGCATAATTAAATATGTGTGTTTCTTCCTTAAAAAAGTATCACAACTGTTTAACAAATATTTAAATATCCAAAACACAAAGTTGATAAAAGAAACCCTTCAATTTCATTTTTCAATAATAAGTAAAACATTTTCATATTTCAAAATAAATGGATTTAATAAGTATTTAGTAGAACTATAAGTGGACTTATAATGTTTGTTTTTTTATCTAATTTTGAGAAATGTTGTCATGTTATTTACAATCACGTAAAAAGAAATGCTAGAAAGAAAAAATAATTGCCTTTTGCATCTCAACTTTAGACATGCTCAATTTCTGGACATGAATGAAATGTAGCTACAGATGCTCTTCTCTGATTTACAGTGACAACTATTTCCACAGAAAAATTATTTTCACTTTGAGTTAAGTGATTTTCCTTATCTTGTCTTTGGTCTAAGGCAATTGTGGGCATATCAACTCAAATTTCGGTGGCATTATTAAAAACACTAGTTCCAGCTGTCATATTTGGTACTGATTACATGGCCATGGCAAGATATATACAGACATTGTGTTTGGGAAACGTTTTCCGGCTGTCGTATTTGGTATTGATTGACATGACCATGGCTAGATATATACAGACATTGTGTTTGGGAAACGTGTTCCGGCTATCGTATTTGGTACTGATTACATGACCTTGGTAAGATAAGTACAGGCATTGTGTTTTGGAAACGTGTTCCGGCTATCGTATTTGGTACTGATTACATGACCTTGATAAGATAAGTACAGGCATTGTGTTTTGGAAACGTGTTCCGGCTGTCGTATTTGGTACTGATTACATGACTTTGGTAAGATAAGTACAGGCATTGTGTTTTAGAAACGTGTTCCGGCTGTCGTATATGATACTGTTAAATGGGATTTGTCAAATTTGTAAAACTTCACATAGACAGTGTTTAGAGTACATGTTTTTAGAGTCTGTTTCTGCGCTGGGTCAGAGATGGCTGTCAACCTGAGATGTTGACGACCCACGGCGTTGTTTGTCCTCTTGTCAAAACGTCCCGCAGTTGACCGCGGTCTCTGTAGGAGGGAGGTTTTTTGTTTATAGACGTCGTTTACTTCAGAAAACGGGAAGCCCGTCAATTTTTACTGCCTCTTGGAATTCCCGAAAACGTTTTATGAAAGATATTTTTATTGAAGGCAAGAGTTAGGTTCGTTAGGTAAATTATGATTAATATAATCTTATATTTTTAGAATTTTCTCTCAGTTTTATTAACCCTAAAAATCAAATAGAACGCATGAAAGCGCTGCGGAGAACAATCAATTGACGTTGATACTTCTTCTTTCTTTTCACTCAACGTTGGATTACGTTGGATCAATCACTTCTGAATGTCCTGTAATTTTCTTTTAGGCCAGTATTGTTTCATTCTTTTGGATCTTGCTTCTCTTTCTACTTGAGAGATGTTGATTGTTCTTTTGGATTTAATTTGAATATGTTTTTCTCGTCTTTGGTTATGTTTTTATCTATGGGCATCTTTTCTGTGATTTGGAGTTCCTTTAAGTCCTTCTCTGAGCTGATACTGTTACACTAAAATACAATTTAAATCATTTACATCTTGCTGGGAAAAGGCCAGGTTATTGTTGCTTTGATAAAGGTTGTTATTTTTATAACCTTAATAGAGTTTTCTAGCTACAAATTTATGTATTACCTCTCAACCATTTATAATGTTAACTTTTTAATTTTATTGTTGTGTATATATGAATGTTTATTTTGCCTATTTCTACTCTGATATATTCTGAAAAGAGTGCACAAATTTTTGATGAAGTAAGCTGTTCTAATACTTTTTCATTACGCATTAATTATTCATAAATATTTTCGGTTTTTACTTTTTTTGATTGCACCTACAATGAAAAAAGTATTGCTATGGGGTATTATGCGATCTGCAGAACCCTTACCCCAGGCACATTACTTAAACGTGAATGTCAAGTTCAACAGTAGTGATTGATAAAAACATGTTCAGTCTGTTTACATATTTGTAATTTTGACAATATTCAGAGTGTTTGGTGATACATAATTTTCCTCGCAAGACACCTCAAGTACCTCAGAATACCGGGTGGTAGCGTTATTTGGTCAAAAACTCATTTAAATAGTATTATTTCATTACTGTTGCTCCGTATCATTATTTCACTATAAATTGTAAATAAAAGTATCGGAAATAAATTGTTTACACAGAAATGCACATTTATTTTCATACGATCTTCAGAAAGAGTATTTTTCAAATCTCAAGCTAACTATGATATTTTTAACCGTGAGTGTAATTCTATTGATTTTTTTGTGAAAAAATTTACAATACTTCAGAATGAATACTTTAAACGTAATATTAAAAAAAAAAAAACATGACTTTTTTTTATATTAATCCTTAAATACCGTCATTGATATCTTCCTACCTTTGTCCATGGCCTATACTTTGGTAGACTACATGACAAGCCACTGGAACCTACCGACCGAACTCCTCCTCCTGTGATGGGAGCCGATGTTTGTTCAGCCAAGCCTCAGTTTGTCTTTCCCATGTATACATGACGGCTCACGCACGCACCCGCACCTTTGTCCCACGTGTTTGTTTGCATACTGCCCATTCAAGCTTACCCCTTCCATCCCATTGTTGCTGTTTGTCGGATGCACTTTGAACTGCTTCAGTTTGTGTTAAGGGCAAGGGTCTTGTTTGACTGGGCCACCGAGGAATGTGGAGTCACAACTTTGACGTGACTACTTGCACTACTTACTTCCACTACTCATAAGAGTGATCAAGTCTTAGTAAGGCTGAGGGTGTTGTACCTCACTATCACAAGAGTGATCAAGTCTTAGTAAGGCTGAGGGTGTTGTAGCTCACTATCACAAGAGTGATCAAGTCTTAGTAAGGCTGAGGGTGTTGTTTGACTGGGCCACCGAGGAATGTGGAGTCACAACTTTGACGTGACTACTTGCACTACTTACTTCCACTACTCATAAGAGTGATCAAGTCTTAGTAAGGCTGAGGGTGTTGTAGCTCACTATCACAAGAGTGATCAAGTCTTAGTAAGGCTGAGGGTGTTGTAGCTCACTATCACAAGAGTGATCAAGTCTTAGTAAGGCTGAGGGCGTTGTAGCTCACTATCACAAGAGTGATCAAGTCTTAGTAAAGCTGAGGGTGTTGTAGCTCACTATCACAAGAGTGATCAAGTCTTAGTAAAGCTGAGGGTGTTGTAGCTCACTATCACAAGAGTGATCAAGTCTTAGTAAGGCTGAGGGTGTTGTTTGACTGGGCCACCGAGGAATGTGGAGTCACAACTTTGACGTGACTACTTGCACTACTTACTTCCACTACTCATAAGAGTGATCAAGTCTTAGTAAAGCTGAGGGTGTTGTAGCTCACTATCACAAGAGTGATCAAGTCCTTAGTAAAGCTGAGGGTGTTGTAGCTCACTATCACAAGAGTGATCAAGTCTTAGTAAAGCTGAGGGTGTTGTAGCTCACTATCACAAGAGTGATCAAGTCTTAGTAAAGCTGAGGGTGTTGTAGCTCACTATCACAAGAGTGATCAAGTCTTAGTAAGGCTGAGGGTGTTGTTTGACTGGGCCACCGAGGAATGTGGAGTCACAACTTTGACGTGACTACTTGCACTACTTACTTCCACTACTCATATGAGTGATCAAGTCTTAGTAAGGCTGAGGGTGTTGTAGCTCACTATCACAAGAGTGATCAAGTCTTAGTAAGGCTGAGGTTGTTGTAGCTCACTATCATATGGGTGATCAAAACTTTGTAAGGCTGAGGGTGTTGTAGCTCACTATCACAAGGGTGATCAAGTCTTAGTAAGGCTGAGGGTTTTGTAGCTCACTATCACAAGGGTGATCAAGTCTTAGTAAGGCTGAGGGTGTTACAGCTCACTTTCACAAGGGTGATCAAGACTATGTAAGTCTGAGGGCGTTACAGCTCATTTTCACAAGGGTGATCAAGACTATGTAATTCTAAGGGCGTTACAGCTCATTTTCACAAGGGCGATCAAGACTTATAAGGGTGATATTGTGATTGAATTAGTGTGTTAATAAGAGAAATAGAAGTCACTGAGTGGAATTGCCTTATTACCGGTATTTATAAGGTTGAATGAACGTGACGTATTAAGGAATACGGATCACAGCAGGAGTGGGATTGTAGCTGGAGTACAGCTATGATTGTAGGTGGAACTGTAAGGAAACTAAAATCACATGCAAGTTTTAAGCTGGATTGTGAGTCAGATGAAGATACTGTAAGGTATTTTATATGAGATCATATTGATATAAATCTTATTTCTGTTAAGGTTTTTAAAATCTTAATACATAAAAGTCAAACACCACTCACTCACTCATCACTGTATCTCGAAAATGACAAGGCATAGAAAGCTGAACATTTACAAATACATTCTTCAGGCAATGTAGATGTGCGATAAGAGAGGATTTTTTGAAATTATGTTTCTAAAGGGTAGAACTATCCCTTTATAGTTTCTTTTTTTCCATAAGAATAATATTGGTGAATAAATCATATCAAAACAGTTGACAGATATAAAACAAAATTTTTAATTACTCACATTAGCATATACACGGTATGAGTACGGGCAGCATCAGCTCTACCTTAGGTAATAAGGAGTGTGAACGTCTTAGAGGGCAAAAGATTGCTGCGAACGGCAAGTAGCTTAAAAATAAGAATTGTGTGGAAGATGGTATGTAATAATTTAACCTCATTTTGAAAAGAATAACACAGTGGTAAATATATTACAACGATAGTTAGGCTATATGTTGTTGACACAGTGGACTCGTGGTTTACCTGAATATCACGTAACAGGCTTGATTTGATGAACATAGTTCATTTAAAGTTCGTATGAGTAGCGAATATTATTAATGAGAGACCGAAAAGAATTAATGAAAAATTACTAATTAAGTTCACAAAGTTAGATGGGTATTACTGATAACGGCATGTGTTTTCACTTTTCAAAGTACTCTGTGAGTGAAATCTCACACTCTAGCAGTTAGTTGTATGTGTATTATCTTATAAAATATACGGTGTTTTATTATGTGTTACGTGAAAGCTTGAAACAGGACGGTGCAGAAGGCTATGTGTCGTGTGCATTGGGAGCCAGCTACTCATGGCTCCGTTCCTTGTGGAACACCTACATTAGGACTGTTTTTATTCATTGTTGTTGAAATACAGAAATGTATCACACGAATGTGATTTTATTTTTATCCTCAGTGTATTTTCAACATTTTTACAATATTTACATATATGTGTGGTATAGTTTGGAGTGTATTTTATTTATTTATTTATTTTTTTTAAATGTGGGTAACGAGGTCCCAGAGAACATACAGTGCCAAACGTCCTTAGCTCTCACAGGTGGGTGATGAGTTGGGATATCGTGCACTGCCGAACTTTCTACACGATGCTCGTTTAAAATGTAAAGTTTATATGTAAAACGTGCAAACCGGGGATATGCCTTGAACATTCAAATATAGAATCGAAAACGGACATTTTTATGTCCCAAAATAATAGAAGATATAACAGATATTCAACAACAATTTCAATAGGCATATGTTTTATATTTAAAATGCATTTGAAGATTTTATGGTCAGAGTATCCTTAGCTTAAAAACGAAAAAGAATATTCTTTAGACCGTTACAGATAAAGGTACAAAACTTTGCACATTACTGCTGGACATAAAAAGCTATTTTACCATGTATTCAATGATCCACTACCTTCGTAGGAGGACGGCCCACTAGAAGTCGGAAGAAAATCTTAAATGTAAGCATAGGTCAATGTGCATACTATTTTAAAGGTATTAATTAGTAGAACATCATGCCGCAAATTAGATCTCAAAAAGTTAATTCTAAACAAAATGGCAGCACTCGAAAGTTTCAATATTGATCTTACGTGTATGTTCAAGAATGACTTAATTTCACTGTAACCATATCAGATGAACCTACAAAACTTCACACATAATTACTGTATACCAAAACCTACTTTAAGATGTATCCAGTGTCCTGCTATTCTTCTATGGGAACGGTCCACGAGGAGTCAATAGAAAAGTTTTAAAGTACGCATAGATTTATATGCACATAGTTTGAAAGGGCTGGTCAAGCATAGAAAAATGTCACAAACCTCACTTCAAAAGCTTTATCCGTTACAAAATGGTGGTGGTTTATAATCTTGCATATAAGATCAGTATTGAAATTTTCGAGCACCACCATTTTGTTCAGCATTAACCTTTTGAAGTCTAATTTTGCGGTATGATGTTCTACTAGCTAAGACCTTTAAAATGGTATGTTTATACCTATGCTTACATTTAAGATTTTCTTCCGACTTCTAGTGGGCCGTCCTCCTACGAAGGTAGTGGATCACTGGATACATGGTAAAATAGCTTTTTATGTCCAGCGGCTATGTGCAAAGTTTTGTACCTTTATCTGTGACGGTCTAAACAATATTCAACCGTCCCCGGACTTTTGGAATACTCTTTATAATAACTATTCACGAGTCAATGTAAAAGATCTAATTCCTTTTTATCGTAACTATAAAAAAGCAGAAACAATTAAGGTAGTTTTATCCTGACAATGTTTCCAATAAAGGACGTAAAGCGCAGGTCTGTAGTGTGATATAAATCGTGCCGTGTGTGAGTGTGGTAGTGAGCGAGCAGTGGTTGGCTTGTATTTAGGTGGCTTGTCGATGTAATCTTCAAGGCATTCATCAAGTCAGCCCGCCGCAGACCGCCCATAACTCTCCCCTCTCAACTGGCCGCCTAAACACCTCAACACGCCTTAAAAAAATAAATAAACAGGTCCTCATCATTTGTAATTTTCTGTTATCTAACTGCCACAAATTCTGATTTGTTTACTGCTCTTGTCCCAATACTTTAAGAGACTGATTCTCACTTTGCCTCCCACCCTCTCGTTCATCCCTTTTTTATCTAAATACTTTCTGGAATTAATGTTTGTATTTCTAGAAAGTATTTAGAAATATATTTACAAAGCACTATCTAAATTCTTTCCAAATCTTTTATAGTTTGTCGTATTTAGTGAGATCATTATAAAAGTGTTAATGTGCACACGAACACAGAATAAGAAGAACGTATGCCAGTCAGTAGGATAGGTTAGGTTAGGTTAGGTAAGGTTATGTTGGGTTGGGTTGGGTTAGGTTAGGTTAGGTAAGGTTATGTTGGGTTGGGTTAGGTTAGGTTAGGTTAGGTTAGGTAAGGTTATGTTGGGTTGGGTTAGGTAGTTAATTAACACTTAAATTAAAGTATCTATTTGTTTAGTTAAATGATAAAGTTTAATTAAACACTTAACATTGGGTTAAACAAATATATTAAAAATTTGCTTGTCATACTAAAACACTATGTTAATTGTTGAAAATCTAAACCCAACAATATTTTTTTATAAACAAATAATATGTTTGTAAGGTGACACATTATTGGTATTATCTGACATATTGTGTCCTCAAATATTATCTTTTGATTTCTTAATTTATTAGACTTTAACACGCTCTTCACATCGTTAAAAGTAAGCTACGTTTCTGGTTACGTTCAAAAGTCGGAGCTGTTAGTTTTTGTTAAAGACCACAATTTTTGTGTTGTTTGGGTATTTGATACTAAAAATTTAATTCAAAGGTTGTACTACAGTATAATATGTGAAAACACAGTAGTGATGCTACTCTTCAGAAAAATACCAACTGTTCGACGCTAGCGATCCTAGTGGCTTTACCGCAGAGTCATGGCATCTCCCCACTAGATAGCATGGCAGTTTACTTGTGTTGAAAAAGAAATAATTGAGTGTAAATATTCAAATCAAATCGTTAAGATAGGTTAGAAAAGGTTAAGATATGTTAGGTTAGGTTGGATTAGTTTCCTTTAGATTAGGTTACGTTCGTTTAGTTCTTAACAATCCAATAATTAGTTGTATTTTTTTAATTAATTTTTTTTTTAATTTAGAGTGGTGGTGGTAGTACACAAAAGTTCCTGATTTGAGCTAATTTAATGTAAATAATATGGATACGTTTATGACGGAAAATAAGAAGTTACACTTCAAGACCTTTTCGTTTATGTGTAAACAATGTTGAACGTAATTCAAAGGTGATAAATAACTTTTAATAAGCATCTAATAAAGGCAAAAACTTTATTAAGATGCCCATTAGGTGACATTGTTTTGTAGAATTTTTTCGAAACGGTATTGCCACGGTAACTAGAAAAGACAGTAGATATCACGGTGAGGCTGCGCAGTAGATTGTGACGTCACATGGGCGAAATCAACGGAATCAAATATGTTTATTCTATTAAACACTGCTAACTAAATCTACCAATCACATGAATGCTTTCAGGTAAATGGTAAGTAAGTCACCACGTATCAGATGGAATTGTAATTACGGAAATTAGAACAGTATTTTTGTTTATTTGTTATTGCCATTTCGCCCATATGACGTCTTGTTGGGAGATGCGCGTGATATGTACCGTCTTCTTTTCTACGTACCGTAGGTATTTCTATTGGTTAGGTTAAGTTGCATTGCATCAGTAGACAGCAAAGATCTAACAGTAAATATAAACAATATTTATTATATTTAGTATCTATTTTATATTTTCCAAGATTGCTGACACATGACAGAAAATAGCCCACACGTATTTTATAAAATTATACAATATTATTTATACTTCAATTACTTTTATTTCACAAGAATTACTTGAATGATCAATTAACTCGGAACAGATCACCTGCTAACCGACTTGCACTCCGGTCACAATGTTATCGGAGCCGGTAAGAGCGATCGTGTGTCCCGCCAGACTGTGTAGCCTGTAGGCGTGCATTCGCCAGATTAATGCGCACACTTGGTGATTTATTGTATGCCTCGCCATTGTTGCACCAACTATCCCCAGCATACATTACATTCAAGCAATTATCTTGACTGAAACCTATTAATCGCTTGTAAATACGTACCATACAAATGAACGTTGTCCGCCATCCGGAGCCACTGCATCATGCTACTCCTACTACATCCTCTGTTATACATTTAACGACGTTTTCCCAATTATAATGGATTTAAATCGTTTATTTTACATTGCCAATCAAACATAGTTACTTAGTTCAACTAAACAGCTAATGTCAATTCATAAAAAAAATTAAGTACAAAAAATAACCATCGCTTATATTTAAAATATTTTAAATACATTTTATTTATTCGTAAAATTAATTTGATTTTCCTAAATATCGATGCATTAAAATTTGTAATACATTATTAAGGAAAGTAAAGGTGTTTCTACAAAACGGAGATTTTTATATAAGACTGGAAATCCCTACTAATAAGTAAATTGTATTTATATTTTATAAGCTATTTATAGATTCCAAGTAATAAATGAAATTCCATTTTATTATTTAAGGTATTTACATAACGCGGGCAACCTAAGGATGCATACATTTTCATTTCAATTTGATAGGAATTTACTTAAACGGGTGATACCCAGTTATATAAGAATTTTCATTTTACTCTATAAGATATTTACATAACGTATAAAATTCCTAGGAATATATAAATTTTATTTTTACTATATAAGATATTTACATAACGTGAGCAATCTCTAGTTATATATAAATTTTATTTTTACTATATAAGATATTTACATAACGTGAGCAATCTCTAGTTATATATGAATTTTATTTTTACTATTTAAGGTACTTAAAACAGATGAGTGAGACAAAGGTAGTTAGACATTTGCCATCATTACGTGAAAATTACAAATCACGACGTTTCGATTTGGTAAAACCCAAACCTTTTTCAAGTGCTAAAAACTAAATTACATCTACACAAACATGTTATAAAACTACGTTCTTAAGCTAATAAACTTATCTACTTTAATAATTATCTACATTTTTACCTAGATCCTAGAATGGGGTACAACAAAATCAACTTATATTAAACATAAAATATTAACAGGGTTAAATTAATATAACCAATTAGGCGCTGTCAAGGCCACGATATCAACGAAAAAATGTTAAAACACAATTAAAATTAATGTTCAAATCAGACTGAAATAAGATTACATTAACCAATCATAAATATATGGTACCTGAAAAACACTATTAATTTAAAATAACATTCAACATGCACAAATATTATATATATATATATATATATATATATATATATATATATATATATATATATATATGACTTGGAAGGGTTGAGACTACTATTACAATTACATTTTAACCTGAAAAGACAACAATTATTAGGAATAAAACAATACAATAATCATATACTACAAAAATGACGAAGTCTTACGACCCGCAGTAACGATGGCGTCTAGACGTCCCAGGCACGAAGTGAGGATGATACAATCCAAATGCAGTGTCTACGAAGTTCCCTCCAAGGTGATAAAACACGGGGACAAGACAAACATACACACTACACTTCACAACAACCATACACAGACTGACGAGGTCAGGGACCTTACATATATAATGTATACTATTGTAATTGTAATAGTAGTCTCAGCCCTTCCAAGTCATATATATATAATTTTTGTGCATGTTGAATATTATTTTAAATTAATAGTGTTTTTCAGGTACCATATATTTATGATTGGTTAATGTAATCTTATTTCAGTCTGATTTGAACATTAATTTTAATTGTGTTTTAACATTTTTTCGTTGATATCGTGGCCTTGACAGCGCCTAATTGGTTATATTAATTTAACCCTGTTAATATTTTATGTTTAATATAAGTTGATTTTGTTGTACCCCATTCTAGGATCTAGGTAAAAATGTAGATAATTATTAAAGTAGATAAGTTTATTAGGTTCAGAACGTAGTTTTATAACATGTTTGTGTAGATGTAATTTAGTTTTTAGCACTTGAAAAAGGTTTGGGTTTTACCAAATCGAAACGTCGTGATTTGTAATTTTCACGTAATGATAGCAAATGTCCAACTACCTTTGTCTCACTCATCTGATACTCCATCATTAACAAATTTCAAAATACTTGAAACACTCGGACTTTACCTAGGAATATAGGATTTTATTTTTACTATATAAGGTATTTACATAACACGAGCAATCCCTAGTGATATATGAATTTTGTTTTTACTATATAAGGTATTTACATAACACGAGCAATCGCTAGTGATATATGAATTTTGTTTTTACTATATAAGGTATTTACATAACACGAGCTATCGCTAGTGATATATGAATTTTATTTTTACTATATAAGGTATTTACATAACACGAGCTATCCCTAGTGATATATGAATTTTATTTTTACTATATAAGATATTTACATAACACGAGCAATCCCTAGTGATATATGAATTTTATTTTTACTATTTAAGGAATTTACATAATACGATCAATCCCTAGTGATATATGAATTTTATTTTTACTATATAAGGTATTTACATAACACGAGAAATCCCTAGTGATATATGAATTTTGTTTTTACTATATAAGGTATTAACATAACACGAGCAATCGCTAGTGATATATGAATTTTGTTTTTACTATATAAGGTATTTATATAACACGAGCAATCGCTAGTGATATATGAATTTCAATTTTACTATATAAGGTATTTACACACGAGCTATCCCTAGTGATATATGAATTTTATTTTTACTATATAAGGTATTTACATAACACGAGCAATCCCTAGTGATATATGAATTTTATTTTTACTATTTAAGGTATTTACATAATACGATCAATCCCTAGTGATATATGAATTTTATTTTTACTATATAAGGTATTTACATAACACGAGCAATCCCTAGTGATATATGAATTTTGTTTTTACTATATAAGGTATTTACAAAACACGAGCTATCCCTAGTGATATATGAATTTTATTTTTGACTCTTATACATAACATAATGCATAATGCATAATATAACATAATGCAAGCAATCCCTATATAAATATATATATAAATAAATAAATAAATAAATATATATATATATATATATATAAATATATATATATTATTTCTACTATATAAGGTATTTACATAATGCGAGCAATCCCTCTATATATATATATATATATATATATATATATATATATATATATATATATATATATATATATATATATATATATATATATATATTATATACATACATATAAATTTATTTTTACTATTTAAGGTGTTTACATAACGCGAACAATCCCTAGTAATTTATAAATTTTATTTTTACTATACAAGGTATTTACATAACACAAACAATCCCAAATAATATATGAATTTAATTTTACTATATAAGATATTTACATAACAAAAACAATCCCAAATAAAATATGCATTTTATATTTACTATATAAAGTATTTACATAACGTGACCAATCCCTAGCTATATATGAATTTTATTTTTACTATATAAGGTATTTCCATAATGCAAGCAATCCCTAGTTATATATGAATTTTTTTTACTATATAAGGTATTTACATAACGCGAGCAATCCCTAGTTATATATGAATGTTATTTTTACTCTATAAGGCATTTACATAACGCGAGCAATCCCTAGCTATATATGAATTTTATTTTTACTATATAAGGTATTTACATAACGCGAGCAATACCTATTTATATATGAATTTTTTACTATATAAGGTATTTACATAACACAAACAATCCCAAGTAATTTATGGATTTTATTTTTACTATATAAGGTATTTACATAACACAAACAATCCCAAGTAATATATGAATTTAATTTTAATATATAAGATATTTACATAACACAAACAATCCCTAGTAACATATAAATGTTATTTTTACTATATAAGGTATTTACATAACGCGAGCAATCCCTAGTAATATATGAATTTTATTTTTACTATTTAAGGTATTTACATAACGTGAGCAATCCCTACTAATTTATGAATTTTATTTTTACTATTTAAGGTAATTACATAACACGAGCAATCCCTAGTTATATATGATTTTTATTTTTACTATTTAAGGTAATTACATAACGTGAACAATTCCTAGTAATATATGAATTATATTTTTACTATTTAAGGTATTTACATAGCGTGAGCAATCCCTAGTAATATATGAATTTTATTTTTACTATTTAAGGTAATTACATAACACGAGCAATCCCTAGTTATATATGATTTTTATTTTTACTATTTAAGGTAATTACATAACGTGAGCAATCCCTAGTAATATATGAATTTTATTTTTACTATTTAAGGTAATTACATACCCTGAGCAATCCCTAGTTATATGTGAATTTTATTTTTACTATTTAAGGTAATTACATAATGTGAGCAATCCCTACTAATATATGAATTTAATTTTTACTATTTAAGGTAATTATATAACACGAGCAATCCCTAGTAATATATGATTTTTATTTTAACTATTTAAGGTATTTACATAACGTAAGCAATCCCTACTAATTTATGAATTTTATTTTTACTATTTAAGGTAATTACATAACACGAGCAATCCCTAGTTATATATGATTTTTATTTTTACTATTTAAGGTAATTACATAACGTGAGCAATCCCTACTAATATATGAATTTTATTTTTACTATTTAAGGTAATTACATAACACGAGCAATCCCTAGTAATATATGATTTTTATTTTAACTATTTAGGGTATTTACATACCGTAAGCAATCCCTACTAATTTATGAATTTTATTTTTACTATTTAAGGTAATTACATAACACGAGCAATCCCTAGTTATATATGATTTTTATTTTTACTATTTAAGGTAATTACATAACGTGAGCAATCCCTAGTAATATATGAATTATATTTTTACTATTTAAGGTATTTACATAGCGTGAGCAATCCCTACTAATATATGAATTTTATTTTTACTATTTAAGGTAATAACATAACACGAGCAATCCCTAGTTATATATGAATTTATTTTTACTATTTAAGCTATTTACATATCGTGAGCAATCCCAACTAATATATGAATTTTATTTTTACTATTTATGATAATTACATAACACAAGCAATCCCTAGTTATATGTGATTATTATTTTTACTATTTAAGGTAATTACACGACGTGAGCAATCCCTAGTAATATATGAATTTTATTTTTACTATTTAGGGTATTTACATAACGTGAGCAATCCCTAGTAATTTATGAATTTTATTTTTACTATTTAAGGTTATTACTTAACCTGAGCAATCCCTACACATATTTGATTTTTATTTTTACTATTTAAGGTAATTACATA
Organism: Stictocephala bisonia; assembly: GCA_035578905.1. NCBI lineage: Eukaryota > Metazoa > Arthropoda > Insecta > Hemiptera > Membracidae > Stictocephala > Stictocephala bisonia. The sequence goes on along the minus strand of JAQJVL010000195.1, from coordinate 1,299,735 downwards.
ATGTGAGCAATCCCTAGTAATATATGAATTTTATTTTTACTATTTAAGGTATTTACATAACGTGAGCAATCCCTAGTAATATATGAATTTTATTTTTACTATTTAAGGTAATTACATAACGCGAGCAATCCCTAGATATATATGAATTTTATTTTTACTATTTAAGGTAATTACATAACACGAGCAATCCCTAGTTATATATGAATTTTATTTTTACTATTTAAGGTATTTACATAACGTGAGCAATCCCTACTAGTAGTACATTTTGTCAGGTTCTGGACCCACTTTCCTGGAATTTGATTGGTCGAGAGCGGTCACGTGACCTTTTCCAAAATGGCGGCGCAGTGGTACCAACCCCCCCCAAATTTCCCTCAAATTTCCAAATTTCCCACACATGTCCCCCCAAATTACCCTCAAATTACCAAATTTCCCCCAAATTACCCTCAAATCTCCCCTCACATTACCCAATTTCCCTCACATTACCCACATTTCCCTACAAATTACCCTCACATTTCCCCCCAAATTACCCTCAAATTCCCAAAATTACCCTCAAATTCCCAAATTGCCCACACATTTCCTCCCAAATTACCCTCAAATTTCCCTCAAATTCCCAAATTTCCCACACATTTCCCCCCAAATTACCCTCAAATTTCCCTTAAATTACCAAATTTCCATCACATTTCCCCCCAAATTACCCTCAAATTTCCCCCCAAATTACCCGATTTCCCTCACATTACACACATTTCCCCCTAAATTCCCTTGTTATACTATATAAGATACACTTTTTTTGTCCAATATGGCGTCTTTCCCTCCCACAACAACTCACACCCCGTGGGAAAATTCCCTTATCCAATATGGCGGTCTTTACACTATAATAAACGTAAAAATATGACAACCGGATCCAATATGGCGTCTTTCCCTCCTAAAATTCCCACTAAAAATTCCCTCATCCAAGATGGCGGCCTTTATACTATATAAAATACACTATAATAAATGTAAAAATATGACAACCGGATCCAATATGGCGTCTTTCCCTCCCAAAATTCCCTCCGAAAATTCCTCATCCAGTATGGCGGACTTTATACTATAATAAATGTAAACAGATGACGACCGGATCCAATATGGCGGTCTTTCCCTTCGGGTACTTCCGGCGACTGTTGGGTACCTTCGTACGCTCTTAGCCTATGATGCACACGCCGTCTGCTGGTCGGGCGCGCATGCGCGTTGTTACTCTACTCATATATACACCATAACAAAATTAATATTTCATACACTATAATAAAATTAATATTTCATATACTCTATGTGCTCGACCCGATCGTAGCGCACCTGGTGGCAAAACTTAGCGCATCCTTTCGGAAACATGGCGCCTTCGGAAGGGAAGTCCACGTGGGAAAATTCCCTCCCTCAAATTCCCTCGTTATACTATACAAAATGCACTCTTAACCTTTCCCATCTCATACTATATAAAATGCAAAAGATGGCGGCCATTTACATATGTACTATATAAAATGCTTTCGTGTACTTCCGGCGACCGTCGGCTACCTTCGTACACGTCGTCTGCTGGTCTGACGCACACCCAAATGCCACGCTCTGATTGGTTACCTCCCTACTTTACAAGTAATATTTCTCACACGTACTGTTAGACTACTTATTTAATTTAATTTTTCTCAAATTTTAACAAATACACAGTTAACATACGCTCTTAGCTTTGGGTACTCATCCACGGCTTCCTACACTGTTACCTACCTATACTTATCTATCGAATCACAGATCATCCTCAAGCCCCTACTTAACACTCTAGGCAACCCGCAATACACGTTTTTAATTAATTATTTATTCAAAAATGAAGGGACAATTCTTTTTATTTAATCTGTTTATAATTTGTAATACACTGTTATCCTATCCATTTTAATTAATTTTTATTTTATATTAAATACTCTGTTAACATGCGCTCTTACCTTCAACTACCATCTACTTCTGGATACCTTCATATTAACCTGGCATCCTCTAAACCTAACACGCTAGCTTAATGCTCTTACCCTAGAGCCCTCATGCCTAACCGAACTATTCAACCTAAATTACTTTAACTGTACTTACAAAGTCTACTCGGGCTTTATCGGTCCGTTATTGGTCACAAGCTTCACATTTTCTTTCATTAACTATAACAATTTCCTAATTTCACCCACCTTTGCGTGCATGTACATGTTACCTAGGTTACATTACTTACTCTCGGCTACTTTTATTATCAATTCTGTGGATTCAAATACCTCACTTCCCATCCACGTACCTATCCAGACCCATCAGCCCCCCTACATAACGAAACAAGCACACCTACCTTCACTTCCTCTCCACAAACATTCCTTCCTTTGTACCGACACTCAAGGACTAATTCACTACCATTGCACTACCATTGACTACCATTCACTACCATTGACTGCCAGTGCACCGACAGTACATTCAGTTCTCGCACAACCCAGGCTGACCTAAATATTTTTTGCTATTTTAATTGGCACCAGACGGACTGCATATCAACCACATGTTAACCCTAGAGGTCAAGTTTAGTGATATATATGCATTTCCTCAGAGATCGTACATCAAAATTATACTGTAATTTCTAATGTTTCTATAGTTTAGGTAGAATATAGTATAACAAGGGAATATGGGGGGAAATATGTGTAATGTGAGGGAAATCGGGTAATTTGGGGGGAAATGTGTGGGAAATTTGGTAATTTGAGGGAAATTTGAGGGTAATTTGGGGGGAAATGTGTGGGAAATTTGGGAATTTGAGGGAAATTTGAGGGTAATTTGGGGGAAATGTGTGGGAAATTTGGGAATTTGAGGGAAATTTGAGAATAATTTTGGGGATTTGGGGGGGAATGTGAGGGTAATTTGGGGGGAAATGTGGGTAATGTGAGGGAAATTGGGTAATGTGATGGGAAATTTGAGGGTAATTTGGGGGAAATTTGGTAATTTGAGGGAAATTTGAAGGTAATTTGGGGGGAAATGTGTGGGAAATTTAGGAATTTGAGGGAAATTTGGGGGGGTTGGTACCACTGCGCCGCCATCTTGGAAAAGGTCACGTGACCGCTCTCGACCAATCAAATTCCAGAAAAGTGGGTCCAGAACCTGACAAAATGTATTACTCCTACTAATATATGAATTTTATTTTTACTATTTAAGATATTTATATAACGTGAGCAATCCCTACTAATATATGAATTTTATTTTTACTATATAAGGTATTTACATAACGTGAGCAATCCCTACTAATATATGAATTTTATTTTTACTATTTAAGATATTTACATAACGTGAGCAATCCCTACTAATATATGAAATTTATTTTTACTATTTAAGGTATTTACATAACGTGAGCAATCCCTACTAATATATGAATG
>JAQJVL010000195.1:320000-550000 GCA_035578905.1 Stictocephala bisonia | reverse complement strand
ATGACATTGTTACACTTAAAACAACATTTTATTATGTATTTTGTGTTTTTATATTACTATGTACTATATATATATATATATATATATATATATATATATATATATATACAAACATAGGAATTAATTAAAATTATTAATTACTGTACATTTATATAATTAATCAGAGAACAATAAAATGATTGTTTTAAAAACTTTTATAAAAGAAATGAATAAAATCAATATGAATTTTTAAATTTAATTTCACATGTGCAAATATGGTAGTACAATATAAATTATTAACTTTTTAATGAAAAAAGTAGGTTTGCAAATATTTACGTTAGTTCTAATCCTCTTCGTCAGAACTTGTGTGTCCTTGTCTTACTCCAGCACATTCAGCACATGTGAACACCGTATGTTCCTTGGAAATAAACAGTCGACACCGGGGACATCTTGTACGACTTTTCCTGTTCTTGGGACGTCCACACAGGAAGCATCGTCCAGTTGGAGTTTCATGATCAGCTTCTTCCACACCAGGTGCTCGAATGGGTCTGCCTGACAACTCCCTCATCCTTTCTCGTAAAAAAACTGGAAGTGATGGGATAGATGACCGGCGTACCATATACTCTTTGCACAGGTCTTTTGATAATGTCCTAAGAAATGCTCTTCTGTTTTCTGCTTTGGTCGGATCATTGCTTCTTAGTATTATGTAGCTGCTAATTCCACTGATGTTCATTACTGCAAAGAAGATAGTCAACGGCCAACGGTTACTCCTTCTGGCGACAGTGTAAGCTGACTTCATCTGGTCTACAGTGTCTACTCCCTCTTTATACTTGTTATAACATGTAAGGATATATGGTTTTAATTTATCGCCACTTTCCGGATCAATTTCGTCTGTGTGGTGGAATGTTGACGTTAGAAGTACAACTTTATTACTTCTGGGCACGTACGATAATAAAGTGCAATCCTTTTGGTATGCAAATAAACTTGAACATGGTTGTCTGTCCTTAGCATCTTTAAAAATCACGGGTATTTCTTTTTTGTTTTTTCTCAAAGTGCTTACGAGAGTAATCCGATGCTCATTCAATAACTCTTTGGCGAGTGGAATAGATCCATACCAGTTGTCCACTGTAAGGTGTCGTCCTGTTCCTGATATGGGAGCAATCATTCGCATGGTTATGTGTTTTGAGGCATTGCTCTTGTTGTATGGATCTGGAGGTTGTGTACCAGCATAGATTTCCAAATTAGCCGTATAGAAGGTACGTGAGTCGCACATAGCAAACATTTTTATTCCATAACGAGCAGGTTTGTTGGGGATAAACTGCCTGAATTCACATTTTCCCCGGAAACCCTTCAACATTTCATCTACAGTAACATATGCACTTACAGAATAGTATTCTTGACAGTGTTGTACAAAGTCATCAAAAACAGTACGTATTGGAGCAAGTTTGTCGGTGGCTTTTCGTTGACGTCTGGTTCTTATGTCATCAAACCTAATTGCCCGCAGTAGAAACTTAAACCGTTTTATGGACATTGTGGCTCTGAAGTACTCTATTCCAAGGCCATCACTAGCCCATAAGTCCTCTAAACGTGTATGGGAAGAACGTTATAAACCAGCCAGAAAAAGTAAACCCAAAAGCGCATTTATTTCTAACTGATCCGTCTCTTTACAGTCCCTCTCACGTGCATAGTTTCCTTTGTTTTTCTGAATCCAAATATTAGTGTATTCTACTAGCTTATCTATGAGACAATCTGGGAAAAATAGTTTCCAGGCCTCATATGGAGATTTTACATCTAAAGCAACCCCTTTAGGAGATGGCAAACGTACTCCAATCCTTTCTGTCCTGATTATATTCTGACCTCTCACTCGTCCACGTAGGTTAGAAGAGTCCATATGTGTATTCCACTTAGTCTGGTTATCTTTACCTAATATATAGTTCACATTACTCACTTCTATTTCCTCTGTTCGTTCTTCTGTCTCATCTTGTGCTTCTTCATCGGATTCCCCAAAAGACCTTTCTGAATCTGTATCATGAATGCTATGGTGAACTTCATCAGCTGATTGGTCTGATCCTTCTCGTTCAACTACAAAGTCGTTGTTTTCAACCTCATCACTTTTTTCAACGTCAGCAAAAAGTTGTCTTCGTAAAGTCTCACGATCACGTTCAGCTTCTCTTTCTTCTTGTTGAAATTCTTTTTCTACACTATTGAGTAATGGCAGCAGTCTATTATCTTCATAAGCATCCATATTATCAATAAAGAATATATACACTATGTACAAATTATAAAAACTGGTATTCTTCCGAATCCAACAACTCAAAAAACACAAATAATTTCAACAAAATATAAAAACACAAAAGTAGAAATGAGTACCGTAGTAGGGCGCGTGGCGTACAAATGACAACAATAGATGAAACGTCATAAGGCGCGCGGTGTACAAACGACACTAGTCCTCACTAAACTGTCCAAATGAGACAAAAGGCAGCAGTAAACTGTTTTTTGCTCAAGGCAATATGGGGAGGGAATGCGGGGGAAGGAGAAGATAGGTGGAGGGGGTCTCGAGAGTAATGACCTTCACGCTATGCAAAAAATATAATTTAGTGTGGTGGTTTGTACACCGCGCGCCCTACTAAGGGTTAAGGGTAAAATAAAACACAAGAAAGGGCACTTTTTTGTTCATAACTTATAAAACTGTTTACTCTTAAAACTAAATTAAGATGTAAATCTGATATTTCGTGAAATACAACTACTCGATCGAAGTTCGAGTAGTTTCGGAAGCTTCGAGCCGAGTTCGAGTAGTAAAATACTCTAAGTTTCGAGTACTCGCACACACCTAGTTTTTTACCATAATTAAGATCTAGAACAGAAATCTACATGGCATTTTGAACATACATTTTTATTTCCAAAATATCTACGGGCATCACACTAAATTCAAAGATGCCATAAAGAATCATATTAGCACCTGTATTTATGACATAATCTTCTTTTGTGAGATTAAACTTATGAAATTATATTCTTGATTTTGAACCAGAGCTTAACCAGCTTTACATTACCAAACATAAAAAGGATTGATCCTCCTGACTAGTTTTTACAGATCCAAAGGAGATGTTATTATTGTGGCCAGTAAGAAGTTTCTATCGAGGAGGATTTACTCTCTTTTAACAACCCTGAACGTATTTTTTTCTTGTTAAAGTCTGTAATTTTCTCTTATTACATATTCTGCTTGCATTCCCCCGATAGAATTACAGATTTATAATTTTTATTGTCTCAATAAGGAAGAAGTCCTTACTTCTGGTCTCACATTCTGTAAGATTATACTGAAAAGTGACTTTAACCAACCAAACACCGACTGGACCAGTCTTTTAGGATTTGTCCTTGGCTGATCCTAACACTTCTTAGAAGAATTAGCTAGTCTCTTTAAACTCATCAGGTGCAACCCTTGTGTAATGTAAAAGGGGTTATTCTCAAACTATTTTTTTCTTCTAATCACCACACTATTGTAAGATATTCATCCTAAAATATTTGAAGCATGAATTTCTAAACCACATTGGGAGTTAATTTGTTTTGGCACCTAGCCTCATTGGATCAGTAATTTAGAATTTGAAATTGATTCAAGCCGTAATAATTAATTAATCATATGCGATAAGAATATATAGAATTAGAGGCTGTGATATCTTCATATGGAATCCAACCTGACAAGTAAATAGCAGCCAACTTTTTTGTAGTTAAAATCAGAGTTAGGATTTACAATTTAACTAAATAGAATTTTGAGTCAAATCGACTGACTATGTGAAAAGCTCTCTTCTCAACATCTCACTTCGCCTATTCAATCACCACACCACGTTTTTAATGATATTTGAATTTAGCACCCATATTACTGCTCCTTAATTTTGCACTACTCCTGGCCAATTAATTACCGAATGGAATTGATGTTTGCTCAAAGTAATAACTTTCAACTCAGTCTGATGATACCCTTTCCCATTGCGGCCCTGACTTTGCCTGTCAGCTACCTCACCATCTAACTGATGTTACTTATGCTGGTGCAATTGTGGTCCTAGATACAAAACAACCGCCTAGTACCACACTTTTATTTCTGAACGTGACGTCAGATTTTTGACTGAACTGCAAAAACAAACCCTGTCCAGTGGTGAGTTCTTCCACCATTGATAACTGCTTTTCTGCTTTTTGCCATGAGCTTTTAGATGTTATTCGAACAAACTCGTTATTGATGAAAATTGGTGCTTCTCCCTTTTTATCGTAATTCTTTTCTGAGCTAATGCATTCATAGTTCAGAAGAAAACAAATCACAAATTATAGACATAAACTCAAACCAGAACCTTTGGAAGACTTCAAGCATCTTAAAGAAGGATGTAGACCTCTGATTTTAATGGCTTGTAATAGTAATATTTCTGATTGGTTTTTTCAAGAACTTGTGGGATTCATCAATAATAACTATCATTATCATGAATCACAAAGCCATTTCACAGTTCAAACAATGTACCTATATTAAATTATAATTGTAACAAAGCAAAACTTATAGAAATTACCAAGATTTAACAGGAGAGGAATTGGGAGATGATTCTTGACTTGTGTTCTCTTTGCCTGACAGCATCTCCCATTTCATTTGAAGTCTTCGAAACTTGCCATTGCCCTCTTCTGCTCCACTGCTGCTGCTACTCTTCCCTATTCCTGTCTCCAAGCTGCAACAAGCGATTTCTTAGTCATTCCTTTGCAGTAACAAATTGAAGTATAAGGAATTTTCTGGGTTTCACTGGAAGATTTATTTACATTTGGATTTAAAAATCCAAGTAAAAACTACTTAGATAGAATGTAAAATGAATAAAACCTAGTGGTGTTTGCTAGTCTCCAGCTAGCAAGTCTCTATTCCACAGACAGTGGATAGTGGAATGCTCACCAGATATGGCTGGTCACGGGGAAATAAAATACCCGGGGCAGACCAAAACTTGCACAAGGGCACAACAGTTCCACATATTAGAGGCAGTTTCCCGACAGCCTCTACTCTGCATGTTAGTAGCAGCTAAATAAACATTTTATACAGCTAAGAACCGTAGTTACAACTTGGAGCTTACTCCACTTGAGGTTGATTGTCTCTGACAGTCAACCATGGAAATGGTCTTTAAGAAGAAAAGTTCTACTGTCCAATCCACTGATGAAGGAGAATACATCAGATTTGGTGGATAGCCAACTAGAAGACTCAGAGCAAACTGCTAAGAATCAGATAATTTAACATCACCCTACTCAAGACAAAGCAACAGAAACAAAATCAAATATTAGCAAACATAAACCTATACTGAAAACTGGAAAGCTCAAAAACTTCACAAACAAGTTACTCAGACAAAATATTTTATTAGCGGGACTAAAGGAAATGAGAAAAATATCAGAAGGCCCATTTAAATCTCAAGGTTATAGAATCAAAATTGGAAATTCCATTAAATTCATGAAACAGTGTCACGAATTCAGAACAGGATTTACAGAAGCTAGAAAATAATTGCTTAATATCACCACGAATTGCAACCTTGACTTTATCATTAACGCCTATGCCCCTATTAATGAGAAAAATGTTGTAATATAAAAACTACGATAGAAGTAGAAAAGTTCTGGGATCTCCTGGATTAAACGACAAATCAAGACATTAGGATAGGAAAAGAAGTACAGAGATGTAATTGGAAAGTGGACTCCACACAAACATACTAATAGACTAACTGCGCAGTTGGGGGCTTTGCCCCCAAACCCCATCTCCTCAGACGATCACGAATTCTGTCAAAGTTGATCACGGGTTCTACCCAAGTTGGTCACGGTTGCTACCCAAGTAGATCAGTGGTGCTACCCAACCTAAAAACTGTTGCTAACCAAGTTGATCAATATAAAGTTCTATTGTTATAACTAATATACAGGGTGTAACAAAACTCTCTACACAAACTTTAGAATATCGTTCCTTGGGTGAAATGAAGCAAAAAACATAATACAACAAATGGTCTATCTCATTTCGTTTACTGTCTGTATATCAATGTGTGTTTTTTACTATTTAAAATGTTTAAAACCAAATTACAAAGAAACTAATCGTTTTACGAAAAAATACCAAGATAGATAATTTGTTAGTGCTTTTAATAAGAATTAAAACGACACCTTATTTTTTTAAATGAAACAATAAACAACAAAACTACAACAATTTTTTTGTAAAACTGTACAGCCTCACTTGCAGGTGTGGGACAAAAAAAAAAAATCGAGTGGTTTTATGAAAAAATACCAAGATAGGTAATTGATAGTGCTTTTAATAAGGATTAAAACGACGCCTTATTTGTGAAAATCAAATAATAAATAAAAAATTTACTACGATAGTTGTATGACACTGTAAAGTTTTGAATGGACCCATAGAGCAACAATGGAATTCATTATTAATGGGCTGTCGGCTTATAATAACGTAGTAACACTATAAATGTAGTACTTTTTAAATGTTTAAAATAAAACTACATTTTGACAGATTATAAAAATGAGTATTTATTATTCAACTATTAATAATAGGATTACATTTTTTAACTTAATAAATCCCACATTACAGTAACTGCTCAAAGTTATGTCCAGCAGCTTCAATGCATAGTTCAAAACGATTCATCATTGATCTTTTCAATCGATTGAAATTTAGAAATCCGTCTTGAATTGTTGCAGCCGCAACTTCTATTCTAGCCACAAGATCCATAACATTATTTACCGGTGTTTCATAAACTAGACTTTTCATTTGTCCCCAAAAGAAAAAATCTAGTGGAGTAAGGTCGGGTGACCTGGGAGGCCAGGCCACAGGTCCACCACGTCCAATCCATTGCTGTCCATACCTGTAGTTCAAATAATCCCGCACAATCTGTGCAAAATGGGCTGGTGCACCGTCATGTTGAAACCACATTCCCAATATGACATCATATGGTATATCTTCAATTAATTCAGGCAAAATGTCTCTTATAAAAACCAAATATGTGTGTGAATTTAGGCGGTTGGGCAATATGTAGGGCCCAATAATTCTTCCATTTAAAATGCCGGCCCACACGTTTACTGAAAACTTTTCTTAGTGTCCCTTGTTAAATGTCGCATGTGGGTTGTCATATTCCCAAACATGTTGGTTTCTTGAATTAAAAATTCCATCTCTACTAAACGAAGCCTCATCCGTGAAAGGAACTTTATTTAGAAAATTTGGTGACTGACGTATCTTATTTAGGGACCATTGGCAAAAATTGATTCTTTGTGGATAGTCTTCAGGAATCAATGCCTGCACCTTTTGGATGTGGTAGGGATGTAATTTGTACTCTTTTAGAACCCTAAAAACTGGCATATGACTTGTAACGATCTCATTTGCAGCTAATTGTGTGCTTGTTGTGGGATTTTCATTGAAATGTTGTAGCACGCCTTCTTCAAAATCGACTGTTCTAATAGTCCTGTTACGACCCGTATCATTCATGGACACTTTAAATGAACCAGATTCACACAGTCTGTTATGAACTGCTATGAAAGTTTTAACAGAAGGAAGTTTCCTGTTTGGATAAAACTCACCATACAATATTCTAGCCTGTGTAGCATTTCCACCAGCAAATCCATAAACATAATGAATATCACAGTATTCTGAAGAAGTGAAATTATTCATGATAATTAGTACTTAAAAGAATGTATGACAAACAGGAATTACTTTGCACTGTCTTCTGATTAAAACAACAGCTGATGTAATATACCAAATAATCACAACAGCTGATTTAATTTACCAAACTATGAATATTAAACCAGCTGTTGATTTATCATTTAGCTATTACCATTTATTAAGTTTTAAAAATGTAATCCTTTTATTAATAGTTGAATAATAAATACTCATTTTTATAATCTGTCAAAATGTAGTTTTATTTTAAACATTTAAAAAGTACTACATTTATAGTGTTACTACGTTATTATAAGCCGACAGCCCATTAATAATGAATTCCATTGTTGCTCTATGGGTCCATTCAAAACTTTACAGTGTCATACAACTATCGTAGTAAATTTTTTATTTATTATTTGATTTTCACAAATAAGGCGTCGTTTTAATCCTTATTAAAAGCACTATCAATTACCTATCTTGGTATTTTTTCATAAAACCACTCGATTTTTTTTTTTGTCCCACACCTGCAAGTGAGGCTGTACAGTTTTACAAAAAAATTGTTGTAGTTTTGTTGTTTATTGTTTCATTTAAAAAAATAAGGTGTCGTTTTAATTCTTATTAAAAGCACTAACAAATTATCTATCTTGGTATTTTTTCGTAAAACGATTAGTTTCTTTGTAATTTGGTTTTAAACATTTTAAATAGTAAAAAACACATATTGATATACAGACAGTAAACGAAATGAGATAGACCATTTGTTGTATTATGTTTTTTGCTTCATTTCACCCAAGGAACGATATCCTAAAGTTTGTGTAGATAGTTTTGTTACACCCTGTATATTCTTCATCCACTATCTTAAGTTTTCCAGATTTACCAGCAATCCATTAATAATTAGAAGCCATTATGAGTATGTAAATATGATTTTAAAAAAATTAAAAAAAGGATGTATACATATTTGTTATACCTTTTATTCATAACAATAGTGATAATGGCAGAAAAGCATTATGTCCCATCCGCCATTTTGTTTTACAATACTTTCTATGTTAAAATCATAATAAGCAACTTAAAACCCCCTTAAGTACTAATTTTCATTTAAATTTGTAATGTATTTTTATTTATTCCAATTATTTACTGTTTTTCTTTACTTGTTGTTTACTATGTAATTGAACCATTTCTGGACTTTACAATCTTTATATTTCTGGTATTGAGACCTTCCTTAACAAGTTGCTGAAGGTTTCAAATCGATTTATCTACTTGCTATTTAATCAGAGCTTTCCTACAATTTTTTACCTGGTTTCTTGAACTATCATCTCGAACTAGCTTTAGACATGACAACAGAGAAATTTATTATGGCTTTCAGGCGAATTTTTGGAAGAAAACTCCCGTACGCCATTTATTGCTAGAAAATTCCAGGCTGAACACAAAGAACTACAAGAATTCAACAAACTTATCACTGATCCAGATACGAGTCAATACAGCCCGCCCTCAATGGTATACAGGAGAAATTTATAGCTCCACATGCAGCTTGGTGCGGAGGATGGTGGCAACGAATGGTAGGGACTATTAAAAAAAGAAATCCTAAGGAAGATATTGGGGAAAGCTTAAATATGGGATGAAACAATGAGAACTATGGTTCGCAGAAATCAAGGAGGGTATACGAGCGAGGGGTGTGCGAGTAGCTCGAATTTCAAGTTTTAAAAAAACTCGAACTCGACTCGAGATTTAAAAAAATTTGAAAAACTCGTCGAGTTTTGCCATATCTTTGAGAGTAAAACGCTATAATCAAGATAAAAGTCACATTTGTATAATAGATTATAAAGATAAGTATTTTATGTAGGCAACTGTATTTTAACCCGCGATCGCTCGCGTGGTGAGAAAAAACTTCACTCAAATGGATTTGTTTGTTTGAATATTTAACTATATTACACAAAGTTTAATCCTTCTAGGTAATCTATCTAGACTATATTCGAAATAATACGAATATGGTTCTGAGCCGATAGGTGGAGTGGAGGTATTGTAGTGGAGGGGAGAAGACAGCATTGTCACGCGTCTAGTAGTAATCTCACACGCGAGCGGTCATGTCACTGTCCAGGAGAAGGTTTTTCTCACCACGCGAGTTACCGCGCTATTGTTATATCGAGTTTCAGTGTTCCATTCTTTTTCTATTATTCTCATGTTATCTTTTAATTTGTGTCTTTTCTTGTAAATAAAGTGTAAATAGAATGTATATATTTATATATTAGTGCTTTTAGTTGTATAAATTGTAAAAATGAATGAAGAACGTGAAAAAAAACATTATTTCGTGGCTTCAAGAAGAAAATAGTGATTTTGATGGTGGAGTAGTTTCCGATTCAGACGGTCTAAGTGAACATAGTGAACATGATTCAAACTCTGAACAAAGTGGTGCAGAATCTGAACGATCCTTGGCTGGTAATCCACAAGAATTGAGAACCATAAATGAGGTACGTAACAACAGTAGTGGCATATATTATTATGGTAAAGATGGAACAGTGTGGGAAGCACACAAACCAAAACAAACAAGGACAGTATCTCAAAATATTGCGCAGAGACTTCCTTGTATAAAACAAGGTTATTAAGATAAAACAGAAATCGTTGACTGCTGGAAAGTATTTGTAACAGATAATATAATAGAAAGAATTGTATTTTGTACAAATCAGCAGTTAGATTCATTGAAGAACAACTATTCCCGAGGTCTAAGGGATTGTCCTCTTACAGATAAAACAGAAATGTTAGCTTTTTTCGGGTTATTGTATCTAATAGGCCTAAAAAAAGGCAACCATTTAAACACTGCCGAACTTTGGTCTGACGATGGCACAGCTCCGGAAATATTTAGCTCTACAATGTCGAAAAGGAGATTTCACACACTCGTTCAGGCAATACGCTTTGATGACAAAGCAAGCAGGCCACAGAGAAAAAGGCTAGACAACTTGGCTCCCATAAGGGACATTTTCACAGAATTTGTAGATCAGTGTAAGGGTTCATATAATGTAGGTGCATTTAGTACCATTGACGAGATGCTTGAGCCTTTTAGAGGCCGATGTCGTTTTCGACAGTACATCGCAAACAAGCCTTCAAAGAATGGAATAAAAATCTACGCAGTTTCAGATGCTAAGACCTTCTTTACCGTTAACATGGAAATTTATGCTGGAACGCAGCCTAATGGACCATTCAAAATTGATAACGATGTACAATCCGTAGTAAAGAGAGTAGCCCAGCCTATACTAAATGCAGGTCGGAACCTTACAATGGATAATTTTTATACATCGGTTCCCTTGGCCAATGACCTGTACACTAATTACCGGACTACAGTTGTAGGAACAGTAAGAAAAAACAAGTCCGAATTACCACATGAAATAACTAACATAAAAGGTCGTCCGAGAACCAGTAGTATATTTGCCTTCGGAAGACAACCCAATCAATGTACCATATTGTCATCCATTCCTGACAAAAAAAAACCAAGAAAAATGTCATCATGCTCTCAACAATGCACAAAGACGACGCAATTGATTCCTTTACAGGCGAGCAGTTTAAACCAGATATCATAACGTTTTATAATGAAACAAAAAGTGGCATTGACGTTGTTGACAGAATGAAAAGTGAATACTCCGTTACAAGAGTAAGTAACAGGTGGCCTTTCACTGTATTTTGTGGTCTTTTAAACCTGGCAACAATCAACGGCCAAATATTGTACCATTTTAACACAACCAGAAAACTTGAAAGAAGAATTTTTATAAAAGAACTTGCCAAACACCTAATAAAACCCCAAATTGATCAGAGGGCATCCATTCCGAGCTTGTCAGTTCCATTACGAACAAAAATCCAGAAGATTACAGGAAGTTCATCTACTCAGAGTCATCGTAGAGAGGGTGCAAAGGCTAAATGTGACATCTGTCCTGCTAAGAAAAACAGATACACTCAAAATCGATGTGTCGGCTGCAAGAAACTACTATGTAAAGAACATGTAAAAAAAAACCAACGTCGTATGTGCCAGCTGCTACGTCAGTGACGATAGTGAGTAATGGTATGAACTGATCGCAGCTTTTTACTTTTTTTTATAATGTATACTTGTTTTCAAAAATAATTTTCTGTACAGAATAAAAGAGAAAAAAGGAAGTACTAGCGTTTCATTTTCATCCTTTTTTATATATTCAAGCTTAATAAGTAACTTAAGGAACATAATTAGTATATAACAGTGTATTTATATAAGTTAAATACAATATATTGCAATTTTTCAAGCATTCTAAAAATAGAGAAATATTCTCACCACGCGAGCGATCGCGTAACCTTCCGTAGCGCGAGTGATCGCGGGTTAAGTATGATCATAATATCGTATTCGTAACCGGAGATGTTCTTGCAATGTATTCAGATTCGTTAATAAATAAAAGCTGTAACAATAAAATAACAAATTTAAATATATCAAAATTATAACAAAGATATAAGTATACTATTTATAATAAATACCACAAATAAATAGATTACTCAAATAAATAAATAACAATAAACAATGATAGGAAGTTTTACTGTAGCTGAAACATAATATTATTTCCACAGTTAAAAAATTCTTCAAGGGCGTAAAAAGGGTTTTCTAAAAGCCATGTGTAAAATCTTGTCTTAAACTGTTTAAAAGGATACTTGCTGATAACAGGCCTCAAGAAATTAAAAACTTTCAGTGAAATAACAATATGACTATTTTGTGTTTTACTGAGCCTGTAGAAATCTATTGAAGCATCATGTTTGTCTCTTGTGTTATACCCATGACTGTCATTCTTAAAAATCAATAAATTGAATTATGCTAAGTCTATTCCTTGTTAAATCAATAGAATAGCATCATGGTTCGAAAAAATAAAAGGAATGACTTCACATGATAACAGATTTTCATAAGAGCACGTAACATTGTCGAGACAATTGTCTCCCCTTTTGGGCTTATTATTTGAATAAACAAAGTCAAAGTGCCTTAAAACATTGAGCAAGGACTTAGCAGGTCCATTCATTTTATTCACATCAAATAGTACGTTAAGGTCGCCCCCAAAGACCACAGTGTAACTAGGCCACTGAGTACAAAAAATTAGTAGGCTATTTAGTCTGTCTAGAAATATGAGTCACCGGCAGTAGAGAAGTATATGGATATTAAAAGTATTTTAAGACTATCTATAAATACTGCACAGGCTTCAAAATGGAATTCAAGGCAGAATTGAGAAATATCAAAAGTTCTACACTGATACAAGTTATTTATAAGTATAAGTGAACCCCCTCTGCCATGAATAGTGCGGCAGTAAGCACTTGCAGAGTAAAAACCTTGTGGAAAGGCTGATGACACTTCCTCACTGCTTAACCAGTGCTCTGATAGACAGACAATGCCAGATGTTTAAAATCAAGTAAAAGTAAAAAAGCCTCTAAAATAAATATTTTTTTATTAAATCCCTGAATATTTAAAAATAAACCTTGGAAATTTAGAGATATCGTATCATTACATTTAGTTACAGGCCTATATGCTACATTGGTGATTGGATTTTTCTTTCTTAAAATAATAATTTGAGATAGAATACTCTGAACAGTTTCGTTCTGGCAACGTGACTAATAAAATAATGAAATAACAATTATTGTACCTACTACCAGTACATTGCCGACTTGATGAGTCCCAATATAAAATGTACTGCTAGCCATGGATTTGATTTGTTATCCATTTTGTTTTCAGTTTTTGTTGACGTTTACACTAGAGATGGGAATTACAGTTACTTTTTCGATAACCTGTTATGTAATTCAATTATTTTCTGGTTACTCTTGACGCATTGACGTTGACATTCCAGACAGTTTTTCTATTATGACCTGACGTTACTTAACGGCTCGAAGCCTCGTTATTCATTGCGGATGGTCTAGCTAATGTTTCAAGTTACCAAAGGTTATGACGTTGAAGTTATTCCTTATGTTACGTTACGATAATGAGTTACGAGTGTTGTGGCTTTGCTTGACGTTACCGCTCAAAGTTTGTTCTGTTATCAATAATGTAACTGCAACATGCAAGAGTTTAAGTTTAATTCATAGTTCAGTTACAGTTCCGTTTATTTTTCAGCGTGCTATACTTATTCTCCATTACCACTATGCATTACAGTTACATGTTAGTTATAACCTTATCACACATCATGACTGGAAGTTACAAAAATAACCGGGCATTTCTTGTAATCTGTTAAATTTATAACATGTTAGATTGCTATAACCATGTTATTTATCCTGTTTCGTTAAATAACGCCCATCTATTGACAACTCAACTTGACACATGGTACGAATAGTACAATAAAAATGAAAACAAGGTTAACTTTGACCAGTCGGCAGTTGTTATCGCTAGTTAGTCAATTATTGACAATTAATTATTTTGTTTGTGTTAGTGGGAAAAAAACATTGTAGTCAATGGTGAAATTTAGGTTAGCTGAACAACAGTGTAACGACTGTTTTATTGATTATTAGGTTTAACTTTCAAATGAACAAAAACATTACACATTAATAGTTTTGCGAACTTTTGAAACTTGTAAACATTAGTATGCAAAGTACCTGGAAATATGATAAAAATAAAATAAACTGGATTTTAGTGACTCTTTTCAGCGCCAGATTGCAATTTTTGTTTAATAAAGTTAGGAAAATTGTTTTAGAATCTATTAAATGATTGTATCAGTGATTAAATATAAATATTCATAAAGATATATCTTAAATAAACTGTAAAATAATATGTGAAATATTTGTCATAACTTATAAAAGGAGGCCTAAAATAAATTCAGAGTAGCATTTTAAAATAATGAAATTAATTTTTCAGCTAACTAAATAAATAGTATTAGAATGTATTGCTTACTTCATTTCATTGTTTTCATTTTTGAAAATTAAGGGTTAAATTCTCGACTTGAAAAAACTCGAACTCAAAATTATGTCTAAAAACTCGGCTCGAATCCTAAAACTGCTACTAGCACACCCCTAATAAGAGCACTACGGATTATGATAAGAGTTATAAGAAAAGGAGTTTTAAGGACAAACTCAAGATCCTCCAAGATAAATAAACCAAAATACCCATAAAAATTGATGAACAGAGACTAGGAAGGGTGATTTCGGATCAAGAAAGAAAAGCACAATCAAAGTAGATGAAGTATTGGCCAAAAATAAAACTAACCCGTAATGATGACAAAAGTGGTCCAATGATAGTCATAAATTAATAATAATAATAAATAGGTATAAAAATTGCCAAATTAAATGTGAATCATGACAGAATTAGGATTAGACTAGATTAACATGATTATAATATGATTTGGATTATTTTACTCCACTAGGAGCATTATAATACAGTTAAGTAAACAAACATTATTAACATATAAGTGTTGTTCAGCCAAAAGTTAAAATGTGTTGATAGTAGTTTACCTGTCTGTGTATTCTTCTTCAGTGTCATCTGCCAGTCGGTCATAAGCTTGAGAAAATTTACCTCCAATGTTTACACCACTCCACCTTTTGCGAGCAGTGGCTGCTAAATCTGTGGAATGTGGGGTGGTGCTTACTGAGTCCACACAGGAGCGGGGCCGCCCAATGTCTCCCAATGGAGGAGGAGGAGGTGACTCAATCAGTCGCCGCAGAGTCCATGAGCTCTTGCTTGACCCACTACTGGTGCTGTGGCTAGGTGATGGCGGTAACCTCTACACGAGCAAAACAGTGTGTTTTACTTAATAATGGCTAGATAAAATCCTGAATACTATTAGTTCAATTTAAAAGTAATAAAATGTTTATTCCATAGCATTGATACAAATCTATTGAATAAACAAGATTACTTGTGAGTATAAATGTGCAACATTTTGTAAGGGTAACTGCATATGTGTTTTCATTTAAGTGTATACACAATGGTATGGTGAATGCTTTGTGTAACAATGTCATCTGTTTATGGGCATTAGCACGTGTCTGAATGTTTTAACTGTGTCCAACATTCAGATGGACACAGTTAAAATGTAATGCTTTAGATTTTAGCAGATTACAGTATTTTTTTAATATTATTTTTTATGGCTTCTACTGTTAGAAAATTTAGTTTATAACATGCATTCCTTTGTATTGTTTTTATTTTAAGTTAATCATTTTTAATAGAACAAAGGTTTATTTATATACTTTTATATAAAGCAGTGGAATATTTTTATTCATTTACGTCCAGTTGGTAACGGTTCATTTGCCTTACAAAGTCATGTGCCCATGAGGGGATCTATATCCATCGGTGTAATATAATTGCTCCATAATGTTATTTATTTCTTTTTCTTTTTGTAGAAATAAATGATCATCTTATCTTACTTTAGAAGGAGTAGTTCAGTTGAGTTCAGCAAAACAGTTAAGTGTTCAGTTGCAGTTATTTTTTACCTTTCCAACATCTAAAATTTGTCAACAGGGTAAAATGTCTGAAATTAAAACACTTGAACCAACATTTGCTGCTGCCTTATATAAAATTAAGTTTGTCTTATCGGATTTACATCCAACATATCCTGTTACGTAAAATATCAAAACAAATTTTAAAGCAGTCATGGAGGGAATGCCTCAAGGATCCATTCTTGGCCCCCTTCTCTTTATTACTACATGTCAATGATATCCTGAATCAAAAATTTAATTCCAAACTTCTTATGTACGCTGACAATACTACGGCTACTATAAAAAATTATTATCTTAGTACCTTAGACCACAATTTAACACAGGATATCAAAGTTCTAAAAGAATGTTCACAACAAATAATTTACTAATGAATGAAAGTAATAGAACGTTTTTTAACTTCCAGAACAATTACAAAAAAAATTCAAATCGTAAATGATTCAATTATTCCTTCCTTATATTCCAAGTTTTTGGGTGTAAACATTGATTCATCATTTTATTGGAAAATCATATCTCAAAAATTGAAACTAAGCTTAATAGCTCAATTTTTTTGTTCTTACTTTCTCAAGAATGGCAAATGAAAACATTCTTAAAATGGTACATTATGCTTACACTCATTCTAATTTAATATACTGTATTGCATTTTGAGGTAATGACACAGAAATAAACAAAATCTTCAGAATTCAAAAAAGAATAATTAGAATTATAGCGTCATAATGTAAACAAAGTTTTAAGAAACAGAATACTTAAATTGTTTGTTTACATATTTTGACTCCTTTAATTCGTAAATAAACATATGACATATTTCTCTGGACAACCCATTTGTAATTATAAATGAAGACAAGAACACTTTTTAAAATAGTTCATTCACAAAACTAGCATTTTTGCTAATCATTTTTACATCATGGGAATCAAATTATACAATATGTTACTCCTTGAAATGAAACTATCAAACACTAAGAATATGTTTAGAAATAAGCTACTGTACTTTTTAAATACCAAATGTTACTATTCTATTCAAGAGTATCTGTCATGATGTTCTAAGTATTTCTACTTTGTCAATTAATTCCATTCTCAAAACTATGTATGTTTCAGAGCATACTTGTTATTTTATTTTTAGTTTTAAGGCTTTAGTTTTTAGTGAGATTGACATATTATCTAGCATCAGAGTGATGCTCCATGTTTTATGCTGTAATATGACAATGACTGAATAAAAAAATATGAGTACAACCATAAATATATTTAATAAAGTGTAATTAACAAAACAGTGGAGTGTATAACAAGCTGGAGTTTGTGGTATTACTACGTTAAATGCAATTTGCCGTATCAATCAAAATAGGGAGCTGATTTACTTAAAATGATCGGACATAAAGATTCCTGGCTGTTTTAGAAGTGTAAGCTAAGCAAGTTTTTCTATTGAAACTATTAAATATTTTCAAGATTGAAAATGTGACTTTTTGTAACATTTCAAGACACCAGAAAATACCCGGGATTGGGACTGTCCCGAGTGAACTGAGATTTATGGTCACCATTAGTAGGATGCATTGTCATCAAACTGACTTCACGTTTATCTTGCCAATGTCAGTAAATTACGTTACAGTCTCAAGGCCCTGATTGATATTTACAATATCATCCAATTGTTTCTGAACAATATTCTGATGTGCATTTACGTTATTTATATTCCTACCTTTACAAATATGTCTACTGTAACTATATTAGGTCCGTCTCCACAAGGCCTAAAACGAGGTAGGCATTTCTCTCTACTTAAAACACGTTGCGACATATTTGATATAATATCTCAAGTTAATTCACTCGCACTGTCACTTTCACCAGTTTCTGATATTTCACTCGAGTCATCACAAATAAAATATTCGTGAATACCATCATTACAAAGTCTATGAGTCAACATTCCACTTTGTTTACAAAGTTTACAAACAGACACTAGGTATTTCCTGTATCACTAGCTGTTTCACCACCAGCCCTACATCTTTCTCATTCCTGATGTAGTTTTCACTGAAGTAGGCATTCCGTTGACATAAATTCCGTTTTTAGCAAACAAAAATTGCTAACAATCAGCATTCACAGCAATATCATCGAATGGTATAGACGAGTACTCAGCAAAAATTGTAAAGTATTGTCCAGTGGAACTGACTCCGCCCCTTGTATCAATAATAAATAAATCATTCTACCTAGGCCAATTCCCAACAAAACTTTAAGTCTCCAAGGTATACCCCAAGCACAAAAAAGGACCAAAAACCGACCCAAAAAATTACAGACCCAATTCATTAATTTCAACATTCTCAAAAATTATTGAAAAAATAGTATTGAAGAGATTAATGTCGCACCTAACACAACATAACTTAATTACTTACTGTCAGCACGGCTTCCAAAAGGGAAAATCTACTTTATCTGCCATCATAAGTCTGGTCGAATCTATAATCAACAGCATAGAGGAGGGACAATTTGTCACTGCCTTATTTCTGGATTATAGCAAGGCCTTCGACTGCCTGGGACATAACCTTATCTCCAAAAAACTTGCAGCTCTGGGAGTAACAGGTCTGGAAAATAGGTGGTTTGCCAGCTACCTCAAAGGGAGATCCCAAATTGTGGAAATTCAGCACACTACATCTGGCATCACTAGCACGTTCAGATCTTGTCCTCAACCAATTACTAGGGGAGTACCACAGGGATCAGTGCTGGGACCCATCCTGTTTATTCTGCTGACTATCACGTTTACACGTACAGTGGTATTGACCCACCAGCCCACCCATACACGTACAGTGGTATTGACCCACCAGCCCACCCATACACGTACAGTGGTATTGAGTACCACTATACGTTCATGGGAGGGCGGGTGGGTCAGTACCACTAAAGTGCATGGGTGGGCGGGTAGGTCAGTACTACTATACGTACATGGGAGGGCGAGTGGGTCAGTACCACTAAAGTGCATGGGTGGGCGGGTGGGTCAGTACCACTATGTAATATAGGAACACAATCGAGTACTGACCCACTCGCCCTCCCATGTACGTATACTTTCCAGCTCTAATTCAAAATGAAAGTATCAGCTGCATAATGTATACAGACGACACCACTCTACTTTTAAAAAATGACTCAGCTGAAGAACTGTACAGTAATTCTATCAGATCACTACAATGCGCCATAACCTACAGTAAATTAAATGACTTGGCAATTAACCCTGACAAAACTACACAGGTACACTTTAGCAGGAAGAAAGTGGTACCAGCAAGCATTCCCAATATATCAGTGGCTAACCAGACCAAATTTTTGGGAGTAACTCTCGACGGCAGACTCACATGGGCAGATCACGTATACGAAATCTGCAAAAAAATTAGTACAGGCACCTACGTTGTTAAACGTATTAAATGGATCGGCACTCTGGAAGCAGCAAAAATAGCCTACTATGCACTAGTAGAGCCTCACATTAGGTATGGCCTTACAGTCTGGGGAACCTCCCAAGGAAACCTCAAGAGAATTCTGACACTCCAAAAAAAGGCAATTAGGACCCTTGCAAATCTCGAGCCACTGCAAACCTGCCGACATGCCTACCGGACCCTAGGCATACTTACAGTACCTGCACTCTACATCTATGAAGCTATCTTGCACGTAGATCAATTACACCTGCAGACTCGCATGGATATCCATAATTACCCAACACGCCATGCCTCAAGGTTCACCCTACCTCAACACAGAACAGCCCTCTATGAGAAAAAACCCTCATACATTGGCCGGAAATTTAAAAACCTTCTTCCACACTACCTCTGTAACCTGACAGAAAACAAACTAAAGAACCTGCTTCGAGAGTTAGATAGATAGATAAATCTTTATTTTAGATAGATAAATCTTTAGTTCCTGCTAGAGAGACCTGTGTACACCATTGAAGAGTTCCTGGACACCAGAACCATATGATGTTTATTATATTTTGACAAATTTCTGTACTTGATAGTCATGAAATAAAGGAATTTTGATTTGATTTGAATAATAAGCAATTAGTATCATTATTTTGAATTACTGAACATTTTCTTCTGGGCTTCAGCACTTGCACACCTCTAATTTTAGCAGTGACTTTCAAATGAAGGTATAAAGGTTTGTAATGTGTATCACACACAGTGTGAGTGAAACAGTTACCTACAATTTCTTTTTAAAATAGGCCCCTTCAGTCACTACTAATGTTACAATGACCCGAAACTCAGGGCCTTTCGCAATAAATTTCTTCATGATTTCAGTGCTTTGTCATCAAAATGTAGCCTTTACAGGAATTTCTGTGACATCTGCTTCTGACATACACTTGTACAAATACAAATACAAATACTTTATTGCCATTGACCACATTACAAGTGAAATAGGCATAGTCATATAACTGAATACAAATCCCAATCATTACAACACAAGTCCAATAGTACAGTCAGAAACTCCATACAAATCCATCCATCCCCAAGTCAACTTAAAATATTAGTATGTTATAATTAATTAGTAGTGATAAATAAAAATCATCTACATTGAATCAAAAAACTAAGTCAATGTCACAATTAAGGAATTCTTGTATAGTGTAGAAAGGATTAACTAATAGCCATTGAAACAGTTTATTCCTAAAAATAACAATTGACACATCTCTGGCAGACTCATTCAGCTTATTAAAGAATTTAATACAATTAACTCTATGTGATAATCCAATTTTTGTCAGCCTGTGTTGGGGAATATTTAGCTTAGATTTATTCCTTGTATTGTGGCAGTGGATTTCTTCTCTGGTTATAAATAAGTGTAGGTGTGTTTTTGTGTGAACTAATATATGAAATATGTATAAATTTATAACAGTTAAAATTTTCGAGTGTACAAATAATGGTCTGCAGTGATCAAAGAAGCCAGCCCTACAAATCGTTCTTATGACTTTTTTTTGAATTAACAAAATATCTCTTACTGCTGAAGAATGACCCCAAAGGATTAGGCCATATGATATATGAGACTGAAATAGTCCGAAATAAGCTATTCTTAAGTACTCAACAGAAAGTATATAACTTAATTTCCGTAGAAGATAGCTCACTCGGGAGATTTTACAACATAGACTGTTGACATGAGAAGTCCAATTCAATTTCGAGTCTATATGTATGCCAAGTAGTTTTAATGATTGAAAATCTTGACCATGAGGAGATAAACTGATTATCATTTTTTGAGTTTTTTCCTGATTGCAAATTAATTTATTTGAGGAAAACCAATTCAAAGCTTTGAGTTCTGCTGAATAAATGGACTGTTGTAGGTTAATTAAGTTTAGATTACTGGTGAAAAGTGATGTGTCATCTGCGTATATAACAGATCCCACTTTCAAATTTGTTGGCAGGTCATTAGTGATTATTGTAAAGAAGAAAGGACCAAGAACGGATCCCTGCGGCACTCCCCTTGTAACATTTGCAACTGATGAATTTAAACCTTTAATTGTGACATATTGCTTTCTATTTGTTAGATAAGACAAAATAAGCTGGCTTGCATGTTCCGATACCCCGTAAAATTTGAGTTTCTCTAAAATAATGTTAAAAGGGACACAATCAAACGCTTTGCTGAGATCCATTAGTGATAAAGCTAAGCATTCTTTGTTATCAAGCGCATTAAGTGAGTGATTCACTATTTCCATGACAGCAGTTGTTGTTGACCGTCCCTGACGAAAACCAAACTGAGATTCAGATATGAGATTTGAATGTTCAAAATAACAAGAGAGTTGTCTATACATAAGAGTTTCAAAAACTTTAGACAGTATAGGAACTACAGACACCGGTCTATAGTTCTGAGGAAGATGTTTATCTCCCTTTTTATAAATAGGAGTTATCTTGGACACTTTAAGCAAGTCTGAAAAATACCCTGCTTCTAGGCATTTAGATAGGATATAAGAGAGAGGCTGTTTAATAACATCAACTGTTTTTTTAACTATATAGTTTGATAAGAAATATACATCCATACTTTTAGAATTGGATAGTTTTGAAATGGCACTAGCTACTTCCTCTGAACCAATGGATTGCCAATTAAATGTATCAGCAGGTATTGGTCTTTCACCTAGGAGATCATAAAAAGAGGTATTGGTGTTAGGAACACCATTTGAGAGATTCTCTACTGAGTCAAGAAAGAATCTATTAAGTTGTCGGGGTCAAGTGTTATTTCTTGTGAACCACCAGGCGAATGCTCCTGTCTGATAACATCCCAGGCAGCTTTACACCTGTTTGGGGCTGTCTCAATAAAGTTCTCACAAGCTTGTCTTTTAGCCTCAGTTAGATGATATCTATAATTCGTTTGCATTGCAGATAAGCAGTATAAACTAATTGAGTCTGCTCAGAACCAACATTTCTCAGACTCTTATAAACATTAAACCAACCCAACATAACATTCCTTTCTCTAGCCAATTCATCAGTGTACCATTTTACTTTTCTACTTTTACTCTTAGTTAAATTAGACTTACAAACTAGAGGTGAACAGAAATGCCATAGATCAATGTAGTGCCGAAAGAATCCATCAAATAATTGCTCAATAGTTAACATGCCAGAGTTATATTCATTAATCTTATCCCAATTTGTTTCATTCAACAAATTAATAAATAAATTTATTTCACTATCCGTTTGTTTTCTTATATATATCTTATTATTCTTATTAGCATTGTTGTTGCCATACATAACATTTTTATCATCTATGAAAATATTTATTACATGGGAATTATGGTCAGCAAAGTGTCCTTCAAAAGAGGTGATATCATATAAACTGCATGGAAAATTTACTAAAATGTTATCGATGCAAGCATTTAAATGAGTTGGGGTTTTAATAGTGCAGAATAAATTAAGAGACTTTAGTAAATTGGAAAAACCTATTGAACATTGATTCAGTAGAATAGCCATTTCAATATTAAAATCACCACAGATAGTTATTAAGGCCCCCCTACTCATTATTTTCTTAACAGCCAATTCAAAATTTTGAAAAAATATTTCCCTATTACCCTGAGGTGACCTATATAAACTAATAATGACCATATTCTGATTGAATAATTTTATGCAACTGAACTCTGAATGAAATTCTTCACTGATGTTTTCAAAACTAATTTCTTTAAAGTCAATGCCTTCTTTAACAAATATTCCAGCCCCGCCATTTTTCCTATATTTTCTACAAAAAAAAAACTACCAGGTAAGTAACCTTGGGGAACATACAAATCAACTTCTTCAGTCAACAAACAATGCTCAGCAACACAAATTATATCTATTTTTTCAGTGCTACAAAATTGTTCTAGTTCTAATTGCTTATTTCTAATACTCTGTAGATTAACTTGAAGTACTCTTAAAGGCTTGTTTAAAGAATTACTCATTTTCCTAAAAAAGATACTCTAACATCACCCGATGGGGCATGGATGGGGGAGTGACAGAAATCAGACAGTGCTGGGTTTACCTTATTCACATAACATGATGGACCTTGGCTAACTTGAAACTGTAACACTTCCACTTTACTCTGCTTTTCCACACTACACTTAACCACTTCACCACACTCAAGAGGACCAGGAACCAGCGGAGGTGAAGGGCCAGCAGCAGCAGGACTCTGGGTTAGGCTGTATGCACTGTTGTCGGTGAAAGTCTTTAATGCACCCAACCGACCACATTCATCCTCACCAGTATTCACACCAATCACCGAGGATTCACTTGTCTCGTCATTATTCAGACCTATTGAAGGAGATATAGGTGGTGGCAAAGCAACTGTTTGAAGTTTTTCAGATGTGACAGTCTCATCTGATGTCTCAGCAGTTCCAACCATAGTGGAAAGTGATGTTCAGGCAAGGCCAGGAATGCTAGGAGACAACAGCCGTCTCTGCAAGGATACTATATTCTGTTGCAAATATCTGATGAATTGTGAGATAGGTAACCCCTTCCTTAGTCCTCTAAAAGATACTTCATCATGGGCTACTATAAGCACAGAAGCTCTAGTTTTGAGCTGAAAGTTTATTATATTTGCTGTAAAATGATAGGGGTCTATTAAGTCTCTAACACATCCCAAAGAAGAGCATATAAGCTGCTTCAAACCTCTTCTTTTAAAATCTTTTGTCAACTGTTCAAAAGCTATATTGTAGTTCAGTATATCAGGCTTCTGGTGGTATTCTGCTTTAGTGACAAGACCATAAACAGTAGTTCCATGATTTACTATCTGAGAAGCCAGATGAGAGTAAGTGTAATTGGAAGTGGATGGCTTACCGAAACTATCAGCAAATACCTTTGCCACGCCTGCACTCATGTGTTTAACACTATGAAAATCTGCTGAGATGCAGTGCGCAAAAGCCACTTGTTTTTTGTTCTTAAATTTACTGATTTCCTCACTTATTTTACCTGATATAACTCTTATAGAGGGACTGGTAACCTCATCGTGTGAGGTGTGATGTTGGGATTTTAAATTGGCTACACTACTTTTAGTCTCTTTTGTTTCTGTAAAAATTTTATGAATAATACTTCTAATAAGATAAGCAACTTTTGTTTTCCCATTGTTATTCAAGTGAAGGCCATTTCTAGTAAAGTGATACTTTTCAAGTACACTGAGATCTAACAAGTATATGGTCATGTTGGACTGTCAGTTCTCTGAGGTAATTGTTTGCAAGATTAACATCATCATGGACTATGTTTGCTATATTCTTATCGTACCTTCTTGGAATTGTTGATAAAATCACTGGCCTTTGTTTGCTAATTGAAACCAAACTATCTTCCAAAGAAGAATATATCTCTGAAAAATCATTCCTAAGCGAGTTGTTTGTCCCACCCAAGAAGATAACACAATCCTCCTTATACTGTGAAGATGACTCCACCACTTGACAAAGACCTGCCCCAGGCTTAACTAATCCAAATACAGAAAACTCTTGTTTATTTGTGTTTTCAATTTTTTCACCAATTCCTCTACCCTGGCTGTCAGAGAAAATAGCTATTTTTAGTTTTCTCCCAATGTACAAAGAGCCGTTTCTGTTTTCTTTGCCTCTGGTTTGCAATTTATTATGTAAATACTTGGGGGTTATTACTGACTTAGGGAAGTTTAGATTAGTTTTATTAGGTTTTTCTTTTTCATGAATATTTTCTCCACTTAATGCTTGAAACTTGTTAGAAAGAGATAATGTAAAAGTGTCACTAACTGCCAGGCTCTGCGTTTTACCTGTAGCCTTTTGCCAGCAGTTGGGTGCATTTTTTTTTGGACTTATGTAGTGTATGTAAACTTTGTAGAGGGTGTTTCAGTTACATGTGCTTCCCCTGTAGCTAGATTCTGTTTAGGATTATCTATGCCTGTAATAAAAAATAATGACTGAACTGTTTGCTTTGATATTGTGAACCTGTTATTGATTACATAGGCAATATGACTCCTTTTCGTGATCATACCATATTCACTTACTGGGTACATTAGAGTAGCTTGTTGTAAGCAGGACACTTTCTTTACAAGCAATTGATCAATAATCCACTCAGTTGCAACTATCATATGTATGCCACAGTCATATGAATTAAGTTGCTGTGGAGCCTTTTTATCTACATATAAGGGAGCACCCTCATCACAGTCAGTAAGAAACCGTGACATCTTCTCAGAAATACATTTGGCACTAAGAGTATTGTAACTATTTAGTGAGTCGTAATGGTAAAAGGTCTGATTTGTTCTCTCATATAAAATTTGTAAATTTCTCTCTTTTGTAAAATTTGTAATAACAAAAATATCTATAAGACTGTTCATTACATATTTTAAATCCTTGTCATGTAATTTTTTCATATTATTAGGAAAACACTAATAATTCTCTTCTTAACAAATTAAATATATAATCTTGTGATATAATACTTAACAAAAGAGACTAAAATATTATCAAGCAGTAAAGAAACAACAACGTGCATACTTAGAACGTAAGCTAGAGCAAAAATGCACATCAGAAGCATATGACAGATATATTTGCTTTTTACTCTCTAGAAGGCATCAGAAACCCGCTCAGTTTTGCGATACACAACCAATATTTTAAGTCCTAGAATATTGGATGGCCAAAATTACTTGCTGGCCAACAGCAGTAACAACTTTGCCACAAAGTCCTTGCACTCTCAGACCACATCAGAATTGACCAAAACAAGCACTGAGGGTACTTACGCTCAGCTGAAGTAGGCTCTGGTGTAGTAACCTCATTTCGTACAACAGATCCAGTCTGAAAGTGTGTTGAGCAAGAGGCCTAAGTGAAGCTATCAATTTGTCACTAAGTGACCGAGCTTCTGTCTGGCCCCTGCAGGCATTCAGCATGAGAGCGTCTGACATGTAGTGTCGACGCAGCACGCTTTCTCGAGTCCGCAGATAGCTGAGCCAAACATCCAGACCTTGCACACTGTCATTTTAACAAACAGTATTTCAAATTAAAGTTGATTGACATTATTGAGCTTGATTACATTTTAAAACATACCTAAATAATAAAATAATAGACTTTATTTAACAAGTTGAATAGTAACTAAAAAATAGAAACAACCCAGAACTAAAAATTACTAATTATGTAATTATGGTCATATAAGAAAAAAGCACATTTTGATTCTAATTGATGCAATTCAATTTGATGCACGTAGAGTACATTTTATGATTTTTATTAATGCCTTAAAAATTGCTCTATAATATCTTATGTTATTGTTACAGTTATACCTTACAGTAAATGTACCATAATAGTACATGGGATATTATGAAAATAGATTGACAAAAAACATTACAGCAAAACTATTTTTTAACACATTCGCTACGTGTGACGCCTCATATCGTCACGGCAGTCGGTGTGTGCACGCTGATTAAGCCTTGCGTAGTCATTAGGCAATCTGAACTGTTCTGTTTCAGCATGAGCCGAGCATTGCTCGCGTTACTGTCGTTCGTTTGTAGCGTAGTCCAAACATTGCAAATAACTTTGCTGTGTCACAGTTTTGGCGTGACAATTTTTTGTTTTGTGTTTGAAGTATACTTTATATAAATAAGTGTTTGTTGTGTATATTTCTTATTATTAGTGATTTGTTTTTAACATAGCTAGGCCATCTAATAATAACTTAAATAATTCCCCAACTTATCTGTCAGAACGTTTTTCTTACGTTTCTGAGACTAGTACTTGGAACACTCAGCGTGGATCTTCATCAGCACCTCCAAAGGAAACCACCCGCCCACCCATATACGTATGGTGGTATTGACCCACCCACCCACTCATACACGTACGGTGGTATTGACCCACCCGCCCACCCATACACGTACAATGGTATTTACCCACCCGCGCTCCCATACACGTACGGAGGAATTGACCCGCCCGCCCACCCATATACTACGTATGGTGGTCAATTTGTCAACAAACAAAATTGTTGTCAATTCCTCTTCATAGAATATTCTTTTACTGTAACAGCTTACTGGCTTTGGAATAATTTTCCTCATCATATTAGAGGTAATGAAGGGCGCGTTTGGTTTCGGGCTACAGTTACGGTTCTTCTCCGGGCCTCGTGGGGTGAGCGGCTTGTTCGACGCTAGGTGTATGCTGACGGCATGGTATATATGAGAGGATGAATGTGAGTTTAAGTTTACAGTTGTTTCTTTTGTATATATGTTAATATAGAATCTGTTATATATATATTAGCATTGACTATTATTTGTTAATGAATTTCTCTTTTGTGTTAATACTATCTTGCAATTTATTCTATTTTGCACACTAGAATAATGCTTTAATTTTTGTGGCATCACTTATTTGCATTACGGTAATAATGGTTAGGTGTAAGAGAGGACTTCTTAGTCCTAACATCGCCAATTGTAACATATTTGTACAATAAAGTCATTTTTCATTTCATTTCATCTATATAAGCTGTTATTGACCAAAATGCGACTACCAGTTAGTCAGTAGACAATAATTTTAGAGTTCAAAGATATAACGGGAGATTTTGAACATGAGTTTATTACGGCTTCTGATGATGGATAAGTAGACTGGAATAGAATGAACCGGTGGGTTGAAGGGGATTAAATATTGTAAATACCTAACAAATTAACTAATAAAAAAATTGTGTGAATTGCACATGTATAAATTTTACTTGTCACTATGCTGAAATATGTCAATGTGCGGCCATGGTGCAAACAGGGTTAGGCAGCGATGCACCACATGTTACGCTACTCCATGCACCGCTGCAGCGAATGTGTTAATATGTAAAAATTACACTCTTATGAACTTACGAATTAAAATTCAGACAAAAATTGTATACGCAAGGACATAGCATCTAATAAATTAATCATGAAGTTAAATTAAATAAATGTTTAATGATGCAAATCAGGTATATGGCTCGAACTGATGGTCTGGGTTATAAGTCAGCTTAAGATTATAAAAAAACCACAAGTAGTACAAGCTCAAATCACATGAAAAATATAAAACTAGACTATTTGTTTATAACAACTAAAATTAAATTGTAAATTATAATACAAATTACATTAAGAACCCCATTGAGGAAAGTGCAAAATATCACAAGTAATTAAAGTAATAGAGGTAAATGTAAGAAAAGATTTATCAACAAAATCAAGGAAATTCCTGATACATGACGTAAAAAAGTATTGAATTAGAACTATTAATTTAACTATTAATTAGGTCAATATCTGGAACTCTTTAGTGAGTTCCAGATATTGATGTACAAAACAGTTTTAAAAACAATTTGCAAAAACTATTGTTACCAACAATATACACAATAGATAAAACTCAAATACTGATACAAATAACACAGGGATATAAATGACAACAGAACTTGTGAATATTAGGACAGCGAAAAATTCCTAGATCTGCTGCATTTTAAGACAAATTTAATGTTATATTTACATTATGTTTTCATGATAAGTGTAAGTCGTAACTAAACTAGTGCTGACCATATTTTAAAACATAGTTTTACTTAACAATAAATAATACTAAGAGAAATCTAAGATGTGTGTTGGTGCGTGCGTGCGTGTGTGTGTGTGTGTGTGTGTGTGTGTGTGTGTGTGTGTGTGTGTGTGTGTGTGTGTGTGTGTGTGTGTGTGTGAAAAGTCGAAAATTTCTAAAAAGTAAAAGGTGTTTCATTGATTTAATACAGAAGAAATCACAGAATCTTAGATGGTACTCACAAATCTACCCACTTTCCATACACAGCCAACTTAATTTTATGAACAGATTACTCAAATTTAGGGATACTACTGTCAAACCAATTTGAATAAAAAATGTTCAAAATAATTAATACGCAGTAGGAAAACGGAAAGCCTTGCATGCTTATTCGTAAGTTACCCCACGCAAAAAAAAAAAACAAAATTAACAAATAGTTCACAAAAACACAAAAAGTATAATTTCTTAGCAGGAATTTACAAATAAACCACCTACTTATATAAAGGCTACACAAATTACTGAGAAAATAAAAATAACAAAG
This sequence comes from Stictocephala bisonia, assembly GCA_035578905.1. Classification (NCBI taxonomy): domain Eukaryota; kingdom Metazoa; phylum Arthropoda; class Insecta; order Hemiptera; family Membracidae; genus Stictocephala; species Stictocephala bisonia. The sequence continues at coordinate 520,579 of JAQJVL010000195.1, read as the reverse complement.
GAAACTAAACATTAATAAAAATTAACAATTAAACCAGTAACTTTTTTAAATATTACATAAATTATTGAGAAATGAAAAATAACACAAAAACTATAATATTTTATAAGATTTAACAAATACACCAGTAATATACTTAATACTATATAACTGACTGAAAAATAACGAGTTAATAAAATACACAAAAACTACAATAAGTAAGCTAATGAAACAAATAACAAACTCGAATACAAAAAAATTAAAAACACAAACAAATTAAAAAGGAACTGTTTCATAACAACGACATTTGTAAACAAATGTCTTAGTATTCAATTAGAAGTCGAGACTAATATTAGGAAATATGGTCCACTTTAGTTTCCTTGTTCTAGACCATGAACTATATTAAAATATGTATTAATCAATTCATACAAACATAAAAAAATTAATAATTTCTTAATAGGAATTAACAAATAAACCACTAACTTAATTAAAGTTAATATAAATTACTGATAAATAAAAAATAACAAGTAGGTTAAAGAAAAAGTAACAGACAAAGGATAACTAGTCAAATAAAAATTATAAAACACAAAAAAGGAACTGTCCTAAAAATTTGTAAAATACTTTATTTTAATTCAATCTGAAGTCAGGATAAATATTAGGAAGCACAGTTTCCTAGACCATCAATCAGCGCCAACAAAAACAAAAAAACTATATCTTAATAGTAATTAACAAATAAACCAATGACTTAACTAAAGACTATACACATAACAGAGGAATGAAAAATTACAAATAGACTAACCCTCAAATGGTTACGTCCGTTTTTCGACGTTGATGTGCAGGTCTGGTAGGTTATGCGTCAGTTTTTTGACGACTAGATATTGTTGTAAATAAACAACAGCAGCTGGCTTATTTGTAGCGTAATAAACATTGCATATAATATATCGTTCCAATCTACTGTTCCTAATCTATCGCTTTAGACGATTTATTTCGTTCTCTTTGTATACACTAATTTTTTCACAAAATGTAGCTGCTTATATTACATTGCAAAGGCATTTTTTACCGGTGCAATTATTAGGTTTTATATTTAAGTAATATACATAAATGTACATATGGTGCTATGAAACTATATATTCTAAAAAGAATAGAACATTCTCTATAATTTGGCTCTTTTGGAACTTAAGATAAAGTGTTAATGTAATTTGTGGAGGGGGTGCAAACTTTTGACAATTTTTTGTCTATGAAAATTTTTATATACAAATTTTTTAGTAAATCAGTTGCAATATTTTATTCCTAATTCTCTATTTCATACTGAACAAGGAAATATGCTACTTGATATTCTTTTTACTGTAAATTATTGTTTTATGATTTTTGTATGCGTTATAGTGACCATTAGAGGATTGAGGTAATGCTTAACTGCAAAAAAAATCAATTGAATTAAGATCACAAATAAATATTTCAAATGTCAAGTGTCAAATCAATTTTTGAACCGATCAAATCAAAAAGTTAAACAGATTTTTTATTTGATTTGAATTTTACTTACTTGAGAAGGCCAAAAATGAAGGCATTGAATTTGACAACACCCTCAGTGAGAATGTCTTCACTATTCAATTTTAGGACCAGTTCATTGAGAGCTTTCGTCATTGGACCTGCACATTTAAAAATAGTAATATTATTCACTATAAAATTTACAAATATGTACAAAGGTTTCATTTAATCTATGACCTGCAATAGTTAAAAATAAACTGTAAATAGTTTACACACTATATATTTTATAGAAGATATAAATAAGACAGTAGCAAACTTTACAGAAAATAATACCACTGACAAAATATACGAGCTACAGTGAAAAAGTTCCCGGAACCGGTGTAGAGGCATACATTTATGTATTCCTTATTTTAAATTATCTTTATTTTTTTCCTATTATCTACATAACAGAAAGTAAATTCAAACAGGTCTAGAATGAACAAAAGCAGACCTCACAGTTCAAAAGCAAAACAATCTTATCTGATGCAATTGTTAAAAAATATTTTAAGCGCTAACTGAAATAATATTTTACCAAGTGAAATATACAAATGGTAGTTACTTATTACATGCCAATTTTAAATTAAATTCACGATAAAAACTAGACATTGATGAACTCTTTGACTAATTACCTGAACTACATTATACCTAGGAACTGAAACAACTGAACTGTAACAAAGAGAAGAAAGAAGCAGAGGTTGTATTCAATAGTGAGCTAAATGTGTGTCAAGTTAGTGTGTCTAGTAGTTATTTATCCAAGTAGTCATTTCATGGCAGAGCCAGCATCTTGGCAGTCACTTCCTTATTCCCACAAATCCTCCAAGGATAAGCGTAGTAATTATTAATTCACATGTAAAACATATGTACATTAGTTTTAATCCTATACATAACTTAACTCCCAATGAGGTGTTCGCTGTAGCTATATGAAAGCAACCTCTGTTTCTTCTCTCTGACTGTCAACAAAACACACAGACAGCTGATCTGGTGGTTCCGATCACAGACCAGTGTACCACAAAAAAAGTACAGTAGTGAAGCTTCTTGGCAAAAGCTGGATCCAACCAAAGTGATGCTACGATTCAGTCGTCATTGCCAAACGCAGTCAATTGCTTTCAGGATTGCTTCTCAAACAAAAATTTAGTGTGTACACATCATGAAAACTTAGGGGAATTTTATTCAGTAATAATATGGTCACAGAAATAAGCTGTGAATCATATAATCAAATATGGAAATCAGGATGCCAAAATAGTTCAATCAATTGATAATAGCAATTATGCACCTGAATCTAAAAATAAATATTAAAGTCGTTTAGGATACACAAGTGTTTAATGATGATTGTTTATGAGAAGTGTGCAACTCGAAACTTCTTTAAACCTGAGGACACACTGTACAACAGATAATTGATTTCATCACGACAATTTCTGATGTATTTCAATTAAAACTGTATACTTAATCGGCTTATATAGGCCTAGGCAATGTTGGCGACGAAATGTAGTCTGAAATCTGAAATATCAGCCAAGTGCAACTGGCAATACAACGAAGATTGTAGCATTGATTTTACTATATAAAGAGATACTCCATCCATATGGGAGAGTTGTGGCGAGGCCCCAAAACTGTTTTGAGGCCCCACGCTGCGCTGCGCATAGCCCTATTTCCTCTCTCTCTCGCACGCTCTTCCGTCTCTCTCTCTCACTTCCTTCCTCTTAACCCACTCTCCCAATCTCCAGACAGCCGCCCCGCCCTCTCCTTCCTCAGGTCCCACACACAAACAACGTCCTGCTTAGATAATTGTTTACGTTATTCCATATGGCCAACGTTTATCCGGGTTCTCTGTTTTTATATTTGCTTGCATCTCTTTCGAATAATAAAGAATACTGTGTTGATACTATTGTTGATACAGTAAAACTCAGTGTGACATTCATATTGATTAAAGAAATATTTATAACTGAATAAATTAAAACGCCATATTGATTTATATGATTAACACACCGTGTATTTGTAAATAGACACACTTGAATAGACCGCTAACTTATCGGCAATGCTGGCGATAATTACTGCTGATTTAATAAACATTTTCATATTATATAGCCCATCTGAATAATCTTTATTTATTGCATTTTAACCATCGATTAGGTGATTAAATCGACTGTTGTACTCAATCATTAATTTTTTCATATTCGGCAATTGATTAAAAAATTAATTGTTTTCAAATCCAATCAATGACTCCCATTTCAATTATGAAATTAATCTGCAAATATTCCAGGAATGTATAATATAGTGAAATACAAAAAAAAATGTGACATTATTTATTTCTTTGACAAAATAGATATTAAAATAGGCCTATGATATTTATATAGAATAATACTGGGCAAAATATAAAACCCAGATGAGATTCAAATGTCATGATAGGGTTAGAAAAAAATCATAACAAACCACTAATTTACTTTTATACAAGATAAAAATAGCTTTCATCTTATGGCCTGATTCAGACAATCTATTATATTGGCCAGATACATTTTATTATAAACGTCTGTTTTACTATTACTGTCTGTAACATTAACATATTATTTGGTTCCAAGTAATTGCATGATTGTTTGTAAAATATTTCATTGTTTGGTGAATGGTCAGTTTTCATTTTTTTCGGAATCATGAAGAGTTGTGACTCTTATTACTTCTTGAGAAAAACAATCTCAATGTCAATTGAAATTGGTTAGGAAATATAATCGTGATAGAATATAACTAGACTACTGATTATTTGGATTCAATTTTCATTATTTTAATCAGGTTGAAATTATTGTAAATGTTGTTTATGTCCCCCTTTCAAAAATTCCGTTCTATAACATTGATTGAATCAGACCATTGTAAAAAGTATGTCTAAGGCGAATATAATTAAAGTTATCATATCTGTTTTTCATACACGTTTCTATTATTTTACTAGATATGAAAGTATGGATAAACTGCAATTTATTTATATTTTAAATTTCTCAGGTAAAGACACTCTGGAATTACACTGGTAAAATTTCACAAGTAGCGTGACCAGCAATAACATAAGAAATAACTTTTGACGTCCACGGCGTGCCAAGGAAGCAGATTTTAATATTGTGGTATTTATGACAAATAGTTCAATTTACTTTTAAACAAAAGTAATATTCATTTATAATTAAAAATACAACAATAATATTATACAATGCAATATTGACAAGAATTTGGCAATTCAATTAGCTCAACTATTTCTTTGAAAAACCACTTGTTAAGTTATTTATTACCTTCCACTGCACAGATACATCACCTTTACAGTTTTCCAATGATGTTGAATAATAATTGTTTTTTTGTAAAATTGATCACATTATTTAATTGATTAGTATATTTTGCAAAATAATTTTGAAAAACTCTTTCATATGGTATTCTCGTAGAAATTTTATATAATTTTTACGTCTCTCAAATTTATGTAAAATGTTTGGTGTTATCCAGGGACTTAACAAAAAAAATTAGCCTTTAACAATTTAGAACTACCACCATTTTTCTTGCTACTTCTAGATATAAAATTACTTAAAATATCAATAAACTTACAATACGCAGTATTTACATCATTTTAGATAATGCATAATGTTTTAACTAAACATCTGTAACATACTGTTATTTACATTGACAAAATAACAAAAATATGTCCTTTAACATTTTTCATATTCACAAACCCCTAAGGCCTAAATAAAAGATCGCGATTCCTTTCCGTGCAAGACAAACCACAGAACGGAATAATATCCCACTTTGACTTGACTCTCTATCAAGGCCTATCGGCGAGACAGATGGAGGGGCGACAGTAAACAAGTACTATCGGACGCTCGTCTCATGAGAAAGGAGAGAGAGAGAATGGGGGAATGAGAGGGAGTGATTAGTTCCTTTACTGCTCACAGGTTGTGCAACCGAACAGTCGAAACTAGAGGCGATTTCGACCTCTTTAACTTGATTGACGACAGGTTGCAGCACGGTCGCTCCCATTTTCCGTGCCTCAATATTTAACATTGGATGGAACTATCTTCTATATATAGTAAAATCAATGATTGTAGGCAGCTAAATTAAAAATGAGAATTTTAATAATGCGTACATTCAATATTTGTCCATAGCATTATGGTGATGTTGCGTTTAAGTTACATAATTAATTTAATTTGCCCTGTTTACCCCTTATGACTCCTAATATCCCTAAACAGGATCTATGAGGACATTATTGGAATAATTCTTTTAATAAATACTAATACTTATTCAGGTATATCGGGCAGTAACCGGGCTGTCCTCACTGTATGTCCTGGTCTTGTAGTATCAAGGAAAGAGCAACAAGGCTGTCTCTCGAACGTTCTCGTTTCTCCTATCGTCTGCGCGGCTGGTGCGCGCGGTAGACTTAAGGTTTCGGGTGACGAGTGAAATGCTTGTGAATATATATAAAGGCAACGTCTCGCGCTCAGCACAGACTGATTTCATTATAATTCTAGAAATAACTATAAGAGCTGTATAAATAGGGCTACTCAAGTAATGAAAAAGACCTGTTTGTTTTAAATGTACAAAGCTTCTTCTCACACATCCCTTACCAAGCAGTCTTCAAGTTCATTAACATCACATAATGAAGACAAATCTCATTTATCATACTTAAAAAAATGTCCCTGATGGAATAAAATGTTACCAACCTTGTTGAGACGAGGCTTCAACCACCTGCCAGACTGAGTTGTTGACATCTCCGAAGGCTGTGTCAAGAGTGGGCTTGAGTCCATCACTAAGTAGAGCATAGAGTGCAGGACAAAGGGAACTCAGTACCACATTAGACACCAGCTCTGTGCTGCTCTCAACTTGGGAGATCAGTCTGCTGGCAGCTCCTGACACTACCTCGACTAGATCTGTTTCAAATGAACAAATGTTTACTGCAGAAACATATATTTTAAGATTTGAGGAATGATGATCAAATTCAGAATACTTAATGTGTAAGTAGAGGAGGAGAGACCATAAGTAGTCAAATAACCAGCAACTGTAAGACTGTAAACCACAATATGACACTACAACATGATATTTGCTTAATGCTTTTAGAGAACGGGTTTAGGAATTTATGTAAATAAAATTATTTATAAATAAAATGAAAATAATAAGGGAAGTGTGTACAAAAATGTATATTTAGTAAGCTGTATCTAAACTTTCTTTAATATACTGAACTTTAGAGGATTTTGCTATTTACTTTAATAATTTGTGATTTTGTTTTTCTTTTGGATATTTATTTAAGTATTAAATAAATACTGTGAGGAGGCAATCAGATTGATGTATGAAGTTTTGGACAATATTATGTATAATTAATTGAACCTACAATAAATATATCACTATTATTTATTGATTCCATTTATTATAAATTCGTGACATCTCAAACTAAATCTATTTTAAATTAATGAAATTACCATCTTTGCAAAGTTCTTAATAAGATATGAGTTCTAGATTGTTATGAAAACAATTTTAAACATACAAGAAAACTTTTATAAAAATCAAGAAACTATTCATTTTAATTCAAATTATTTAAATCTATATTTATAAAAGAGGATGTTTGTGTGTGTATATATATATATATATATATATATATATATATATGTATATATATATATATATATGTTTGAAGTTTATGCGCTGCCAAACCATCCAACCGATCGCCATGAAACTTTAGGATGTTGTCCTGTATACTTCCGAGATGGTTTCTGTAAAGTTTGATGCAGATCCGTCCACAGGGTCCTGCCCCATGGGCTCCTAAAGATCCCATGTTATTCAAATGGAGAATCTGAATTGTTTACAAAAACATATGACTGTGTGGTTTAATGTAGTTTCACATGCCATAAGCAGATTGAAGTTCTCACAACAACAGTAATGTATATGTTTTGATTTATTGTAGTTCTACATTTCACATTGAGAGTGTAGCACACACTACTTTTACTTGATCAGGTGATCTGTATTTGGTGTTAACCTTTTTTCCTCGGTAATTAAAACATGTGGTGAAACGTGAAAAATAAGCACAATATAAATGAATGCAAATCCCGTACGAAGAACGGGTGCTCTGCTAGTAGTTAATAAATAATTAACTATTAAACATTGAGCCTCCATGTCACCAACAATATAACTAACTCCTTACCGTGGCGGTCGATCCACCATACACTGACAGCTAATACGGACAAATTTAGAGATAAAATGACTTAATCTGAGGAAATGAATTTTACAGATGAATTTTTAACCCTCCAACTGATGTTATCGCACTGTGCAATACATTCGATTTTCCGTAGTTACAGCGTAACTAGATATGCAAAAATCGTATACTTTGAACAGTAATGAAGAGGATAGATTTCTTTTTTCACTAGTCTCATTTAAAGCACTACTGATACTGAGTAGCAGTTTTTATTGACTCCACAGGATACATACCAGTTTTCGAAGTATGCTTGACCCTTTCTTGAGTAAAACTGACTTCCATGTCCTCTGTGATTATTGTCTCGTTCAGGGCAGGTCCACACTTGACCTGTCAAACAAAGTCATGGTTAATTTGTTAGGAAACTAGTTGTACAGCCACATAACTGAGGTAAGCTACGAATATTTAAATTTAGAAAGAAATTTTACAAAAAGGTTACCCTATTTATACTAAATAATTGGAAAAAAGGTAGTACTGTAGACTGAGAATATAATGTGAGAATGGGTGTAGAATACAGTGAAAACCCTATTGTCCGTCACCCTATTTTCCACCAGGTTCACTTATCCGTCAGTGTCTGGGTTCATCGTGCCACGATACGACAGTTGCCACATGACTCATCTGTCTAGAAGACGACAATTCCCCCTCCAGCCATCTAGCCCCCATAAGTCTAGTTCCAATGGCCTGCCATCCGTAAGGCCTCATCTGCCGTCTAAGAGATAACAGATCACAGGAACAGCTCACCTGTGTACGCCTGACGTACGGACAGGCCGTCCGTGGCTGCCTGAACAGGTCTTGTACAAACAACATGGGGAAAGAGGCGGCACTACAAAGGTATGTTGTTGAAGAGGAAGTTTTAAGCCGTGACGCCTACACAGGTTACAGGCTGTTGGAACGGTCTATTTTGATGATACACAGGCAAGTCGCGGCAACACACTACCCGTGTAGCGACATCAGGCCTGTGTTGCGAAAACACTAGCCGTGGGAACTAGGCTTTAATATGTTACTCTGTACTACAGTTTAATTTTAATAATGTTGATAATTAATTTTTCAGCTTATTACATAATGTACAAGCTTATGTTTTACATTAAAACTAGGCCTACTGTAATGAAAGGTTAGTTGTGACCTGCAGTATATATACATTCTGAAACATGTCTTTTTTTAACCTTTTCATTCTCATTTTGTTAATCAATATGTACTATACAGCATTTGAATTTAATGTGCATAAGCACTAATAATACATTTCCAGCGATATAAGTGTGTTTGGGTGAATTCTCTGTCACAGCCGCGGGTAGGGTTTCTACTGTATATCTCAGCTTATAAGCCAATTACAGTATAAATGAACAACAGATCTTAGATGTTCAGATTATTCAGAGACAGCTTGTGCATAATTAATGGCAAATATGAATGATAACATGAGTGTAGCACCATTTTGAATCACGTGTAGTTTAGTTACTGAGTTCAAGTAATGCTGAGTGTAGGACCATTTTGTATGATGTGTGGTTTAGTTACTGAGTTCAACTCATGCTGAGTGTAGGATCATTTTGTATGACGTGTGATTTAGTTACTGAGTTCAACTCATGCTGGGTGTAGGACCATTTTGTATGATGTGTGGTTTAGTTACTGAGTTCAACACATGCTGAGTGTAGGACCATTTTGTATGATGTGTGGTTTAGTTACTGAGTTCAACTCATGCTGAGTGTAGGACCATTTTGTATGATGTGTGGTTTAGTTACTGAGTTCAACTCATGCTGAGTGTAGGATCATTTTGTATGACGTGTGATTTAGTTACTGAGTTCAACTCATGCTGGGTGTAGGACCATTTTGTAAGACGTGTGGTTTAGTTATTGAGTTTAACTCATGCTGAGTGTAGGATCATTTTGTATGACATGTAGTTTAGTTACTGAGTTCAACTCATGCTGAGTGAAGGAATCTGGAAGGGGTACACATTCCAGACCTAAAGATTTCAGACCGATCAGCCTCATGTCTTTTCTAATAAAGATATTGGAGAGGCTGGTCGATAGGCATATGAGGGACGGGGTATTTAGAGATAACCCGCTCCATACAAATCAACATGTATACATGGCTGGGAGATCTGCGGAGTCGGCTCTTCACAGACTCGTTACGAGGGTTGAGGAGACGATCCGGCAGAAGTAGCTAGCCATGGGTGTTTTCACGGACATAGAGGTGTTCAACAATGTCTCCCTGCAGTCTATGATCGCTGCTGTCGTTAGGATGGGCGTCAAGGGCATTATTGCCAGATGGATTGAAGCCTACCTACGCAGCAGAATGGTTAAGGCAATATTGAACGAAGCGTCGGTTCAGATTGTAGTCGGAAGCGGCTGCCCCCAAGGGGGCGTCCTTTCCCCTCTCCTGTGGTCCTTGGTGGTTGATGACCTACTAAGGGCGCTGAATGGGATGGGGGTATATGCTCAGGCATACGCAGACGATGTGTGTATACTGGGCGTTGGTAAGTTTGCCAGGACAGTGTCGGACATCGTCCAGGCTGCCTTGAGATACCTAGAAAGGTGGTGTAGGGACAAGGGGCTCTCTGTTAATCCTAACAAGACAGAACTTGTACTTTTCAATAGGAAGAAGAGGCTGGATGGCCTATACATGCCCACCATGGGAAATATGGAGCTAAGAGCTACAGGGTCGGTTAAGTATCTGGGGGTTATCCTGGGTGCTAAACTGAACTGGCTCAAGCACATTCAGGAGAAAGCCAGGAAGTTCAGAATGGCTTTTTGGGCTTGTCGGAGGGCCATTGGGTTAAGGTGGGGTCTTAAACCAAAGATGGTTTACTGGCTATACACAAGTGTACTTCGGCCCTCCTTATGTTATGCGGCAGTTGTCTGGTGGCCGGCCATGGCACAGAGCAGTGCGAGGCTAACATTAGACAGATGTCAGAGAATAGCGCACCTGGGAATTACAGGTGCAATTAGAACAACTCCATTGGCGGCAATGGAGGTCCTCACTGGGCTCCGCCCAATGGACCTGTTTGTAAAAGGGGAGGTTTGTAAAGCGGCCTTTAGAATAAGGATGACTGGTGGCTGGTTGCCTGGCCAACCAGGACTCCATCGGGAAATATTATCTAGGGACATTGGTCTGGACGCGTTGCTTTCGATGGGAACAGACTTAATGATACCTAGGTACAGAATTGACAGGCAGGTCAGGGCCTTCCTTCCAAGTAGAGATAAGTGGATAGGGAGTACGGAGCCTGCACAAGTCAAAGAAAGCGTCTGGTATACAGACGGCTCACTTACAGAAGGAGGTGCGGGTGCTGGTGTGTATGGGAGGGGGGCACGGAAAGTTCTGTCTGTACCTCTGGGGGCCCATGCTACCGTCTTCCAGGCGGAGGTGATGGCTATCATGACAACCACACAAGAAGAAATGCGTCTAAGTGGCTTCTGAGGAGTAGTTTCAATCTGCTCGGACAGCCAGGCGACAATAAAGGCGATCATGGCACCATGTACCAGCTCTATGCTGGTATTGGAGTGTCAGGGGATCCTGGAGACTCTTTGCCAGCGTAAACAGGTGAGACTCATATGGGTCCCTGGGCATGCTGGTATTGATGGAAACGAGAGAGCCGATGCACTGGCTAGGAGAGGGGCAAAGTGCCCTCTGCTGGGGCCGGAGCCGGCTCTTGGTAAAAAGAAGAATTGACAGGTGGACCTCTGAGGAACACGATGGCAGATGGAGAACCGAGTCCGGGCTCAGGCAGTCTCGTGCACTTATCCAAGGACCGGATCGCAGGTACAGCAAAGATCTGCTGAGCTGTAACCGGGCCAAAGTGAGGGCGGTTACGGGAATGCTGACCGGACATAATCTTCTTCACAGACATATGAAGATAATGGGCCTAACAGAAGACTCCACATTTGGGCTTTGTGAGGAGGATGAGGACAACTCCATACACATCTTTTGTCATTGTGGAGCTCTCTCATCTCTTAGGCATAGGACTCTGGGTGCCGCTTTACTGGAACCAGAGGATATTAGAAGGGCTACACTCGGGGAGATCATGTCCTTCATAAGGGGGACTGGTTTCTTGTGACACTGTCGTCAGGCTTGGGGCGCAAAGGGCCATGGAGTCTAGGCGCGGTGGGCTTGATGACAGGACCACGACTCGGTGTATCTAATCTAATCTAGGATCATTTTGTATGACGTGTGATTTAGTTACTGAGTTCAACTCATGCTGAATGAAGGATCATTTTGTAAGACGTGTGATTTAGTTACTGAATTCAACTCATGCTGAGTGTAGGATCATTTTGTATGACGTGTGATTTAGTTACTGAGTTCAACTCATGCTGAGTGTAGGATCATTTTGTATGACGTGTGATTTAGTTACTGAGTTCAACTCATGCTGGGTGTAGGACCATTTTGTAAGACGTGTGGTTTAGTTATTGAGTTCAACTCATGCTGAGTGTAGGTTCATTTTGTATGACATGTAGTTTAGTTACTGAGTTCAACTCATGTTGAGTGAAGAACCATTTTGTATCACAACTGGTTTAGTTACTGAGTTCAACTCATGCTGAGTGTAGGATCATTTTGTATGACGTGTAGTTTAGTTACTGAGTTCAACTGATGCTCAGATAGAGCCATTAATTAATAGCCCAACAGCCAGCGTAACTGAGGAACCTACAGCTCAATGTGAAATCCAAACTATGTATTATTGGTCTGACTTTCAGCTGACAAGCCTGATATCAATTTTATTCCTTAGATAAAACAACCTCACTATCTGCTAAATCTATCTGATCACTTTTATCAACTTGTAACATAAGTGACTTGTTTGATTAGCTCAGACATTTCATAATACAGTTCAACCTCGGTTATCAAGCCTAATGTGGCGAAGGTCAAGCCGGATAAAACATAAGTCATAAATATATTGGTTTTAATGGAGAAAGAAACACGTTTTGTAACTAACTTATAACAGACACCACACCTAAGCGGGGTGCCTACAATTGCATTTGACATAACACACTCTGCAACAATTATAATGAAACGAACCATGTTTATAATGATCATCAACGTTGATGCTGCTTTACAATACAATACCAAAGATATTAAAAAAACAATGCCGAGGGTGTTTACGTAAAATGAACTGTTTTACATCCCCCAATCGCGAAATGGGCTCTTTCAGCCAGCCACACCGAACAACATTGCCAGCTCGGATCTTCAGGTGCATTATCAAATTATTACGCAGTAACAAGCGACTACTTGTTGAGAGAGGGTGATAAGACAATGCAGAGCCTGCAATTTGCGAAATGGAAAACCAAAAAACTCATGTACAACATTTGCGTTTCAAAACTCAAAGGCACTTTCTATTAATTGTAATTTTATCTTGTAAAAATTTTTATTGTTATCAACTTGCCGAAACGGATGACACGGACTGCCGGATAAAGCGAGGCCGGCCGGATAGTCAAGGTTGTACTGTACTTATAGCCCCTCAACAGAAAAATTTAAAATCACTGAAAAATGTTTTATCAAATTATGGCGTGGAGGAAGACTTAGAACCTACGACCAGTTGTAGAATATAAATAAAATTGTAGAACATTTTTACTAACTTATAATGAAAAACAACTATAAAACTAATTTCTGTACTAGCTTTTAGTTGCCTCAAGTGTTTATTATTCTCTCAGTGGATGTAGGATGTAAAGATTTTGACATATTTCCCAGTTTCCTTGTAGTATTTTTTAAAGTCTTTTGTAGGAATAAGAGGAGTTTTTTTTAAATATGTTTTTCGAATGGTCATAAAGTAAATATTAACGTCTCTAGTAGGCTCACAAGTCCATTTATTAAAAGTTAAAACAATATTTATGCTAATACTTGTAACAGAATCAAAATTACAGGGTTAGTTTTGATGCAATGCGTATTTTGTCTGAAAATAAATCCGAGTGCAACATATAATAGGGGCCTGGATAGTAGGATAAGAGAGTGTCAAAATTTAAGAAGTATACTACAAGAAACATCGTCACCATATTTATGAGTGAAAGGTGCCACGGTGACAAAATATCACTACCATATTTATGAGCAAAATGTGCCACGGTGACGAAATATCATCAACACGTATTTTATCGATTTACCAATGAATAAAGTTACATATTGAAGTTAAAAGGAATCGAATGGTACAATCGTTTGTTTTTAGTTCAATTCCATCACCTTTGGAAGAAGAAAAAGTTTATAACAGACGATAAAAGAGCTGACAGCTGTTAACAATCTGTATTGTTTACATTTGTCATTCTTCACTATTATCACTTTTGTGGCCATATGCTTGTTGATGGTTTAGTGTTTGCATATTATTTTGCGTAGTTTATTAATCATTATTGATTTGAGTGCTTATTATTTATATGTAGTGATATTTGATTTAAATATTTTCTTACAAATGTGTGTAGGTTAGGCTACAACATATGGAAGCTCAGCTCTCAAGAAACTAAAAAAAAAAACATAAAAACTAAAATAAATGATTATGGGCTTATTTTTGAAAAGAAGAACTTAAAAGTTTTATAATTTCAAAGGTTTCAAAATTTTCACCGTGGCACTAAAAGTCTTGATGCAAATTTTTTTCTTGTATATTGTATTATTGTAATTAATTGAAGAAATAAAATCATTTATTATTATTATAAAAAAAAAGCAAAATACATCTTGCAATATGTTATTTTTCATATACAGTATATTAACAATTTATCAGTTTAATGATATGGTAATTTTGAGTATAATTATTATTTATAATAAAGTAAATGTATACTTTGACAAAATTTATGAAATTGGATTCTGAGTATTGGATATATCAAAAGTGTTTAAACAATATTATTTGATAATATATTAGCAAAATAATTATTGTAAGTTTTAAACGAAACCGCTTCATATAGAACAGTCAGTAACATTAACCACTGCAATAATCTTAAAGGCTATTGCCTGCACACACTCGGTTAGCGACTGAAGCCTAGTAAACTTGCCATCCTTCGAGTCCAGCTGTGATCGGTTGTAAGTTAACGGTTCACTTAACACATTCACTGCTTAGGCCGTATTTTCGTTTTCATCATGTGTGGCTGCATATATAAATTAAAAACTTACCCCAATGGCTAAACATTTATTTTTCAAAAACTTATTTTTGTGATAATTTAGTGCCCATTTATGACTGTCAGAAGTAGTCTGTATATGTGGAAAGCTCAAAATAATTAATTTTTATGTATGGCTATCTAGTTTTCTAGACGTTATACATTTAGTTATCTAGTAATCCAATTTTTATTATTAGCCATCAGCCCCTGACGAACGACATTGCCAAAAAATTAAGGTCCAAGATTTTTTTATACTGCTTTTACTATGGAATAAACTAGTTAGTAATATAAGGAATAAAGTAAAACACATGAAAAAAAAAAAAAAAAAAAAAAAACTACTATTATTGGGTCCATTTATTACAATTTTTCACAAAGTCTAATCTGGGATCAATTTTTCAAAGCATGCTACAGAACACAATTCAGGTTGGTCAGGGCGTTCGGAGAACATAAACACAGTGTTTTTAATTGTTCTTTCTTTGCAGTATACTCTACATTTTTTTGCTTAATTTTATTCGTAATATCTGGGGAAAAAAACAAATTAAAAACAGTAATAGAAACTCCAAAAATAACCGTAACCGAAAAACTGAAAATCACATTCTATTCGTAGGATACTGTAGAAATGCGGGACCTAATAGCAAGCGAACCCGGCAAAGGCTAGGCGAAGACTGATTTATTAATGTGAGTGAGGCAGTATGGCCGACTTGACAGCTATCAGCCACCCCCGGTGACAACCGCTTGGCCGACTAGACAACCATGCAGCCACTAGCAGTCGGACGGCGTGGCCGACATTTCAACCACGTAGCACTGAACAAGTATTGAGAACCGTGCTAGATCCACTAAGGTTCAATCGGCGAGCTGCCTTTAATTTTGTTTGCATTACATCTTCAATCGTATTATTCTACTACAATGTACTCGTTAACTTTTTTAATATAATAATATGTAAAACGAGGCAACAAATAGAAAGATCAGTATTATATTGAAAATATCAAACAAATGTACATAAATGTTAAAGTATGGATCTAATTAACTATTGGGTAAATGCCAATAATCGATAAATGTTAATTCACTTTGGCATTTTAATGTTAGTTAGTAAAAACATATTAAAACTTTAATACAACAACAAAATGCAAAAAGTAAGCATAACAACTTGATGAAAATATTATATTCTATCATTAATGTTATCAACACTATAAATAAAATATGATTTGACAGCAATTATATATGATTGGATATAAATTATTTCTTGGGCTTTAATTTATATCCAAGAAATAGTGAGAGAAAATGAATAATCACCTGATAAGAGGGTTTGTGGGTAACAGATGTCTGAGGTGAGTTGGGTGGAGTCATTGCCGAATCCTGACCTTTATCAGCAAAACTGACAGTCTTGCGTCCTTGGCTGATGTACCGACTCACCTAAGATAGACGATAAAACTTCACTTTTAAAATACTTTCATGGAGCTAAGTTGATGTTAAGTGGATTAATATATTTAGAACATTAATATATTTAGAACATAAAAAGTATGCCCAGTATTTAAGTCTACATACTTTGCTATCATAGTGATTAATTAAATATATGAGTGGTTTTTAAATTCATGTTATTACTCATTAAACATGCTAACAATAATTTGATGGGTTACAAAAATAATACTTGTAAACATATATTTTTAGATCCTAAGGTAAGAACTGAAAAAATCTGTCTGGAATGTAACGATGAGATTGTAAGCTATAATTACTGATACGATTGATATACCCTTCTTCTGTCTTATTTACAGAGTCAGATTTACTAACAATTAGGCAATTATTTATAAGAGCTTTGCTGGTCTACACCTACACACATAAAAAAGTCTTTCTTACCCATATTAACCACGGCTCCCAGACAAGGAACGCGAGGGGTGGTAGGGGTGTGCGGGTCCCGGTCATTAAAAAGGCAATCAACTTGACCAATGCATATTATATCGCCAATACTGTTTCCAGGCAATTTCCTCCAATGATAAGGGACCTGCAGGACGAACCGGTTAGCGTATTCAAGCGACTGGTTACAACTTGGCTACGAATGGTCGGCTCCGACTGCGCTGAGACACTCCTTACACCCATTTACTGTGACTAAACTTGTAACTCTTTCTTGAACTCTATACACGATAGAATAATATTTTATGTCCTACTGTATATTGATATTTGGTAGATTATCTCCTTTGTGGTTTTATTTAAACTCATACTCCATATTATTTTCTTATTTTATATAGTCTAAACGCAAATTAGTGTCTAGTTATGTTGTGTATCAAATTTACCCTATTTTGCTATGTTAGTATTTGTTTGTTTCTTAGTGGAATGTTCATTTATACCCTCAAATTTTATTTATTATATGTTTTTAATTTTATCGGCTGGTAATTCTGTATATATATAGTTAATATTTAGGATAGAACTCGTAGGCACGCACAGGCCATGAGCCCTTGTGCCTACTATTTCAATAACATTTGTATTTTGTTAAATTATGTACCGCCTTTCAGTGAAATAAATGTTGATTTGATACTTAACCTCACTTTATGTTTACTGGAGGTTATTCCTGGATCCACGATGCAAATGTACTGTAAACCACCAATACATAAAAATTGTTATTTTTTTCTTTAATGGGTGCTTCACACCCTCCTTTGACCCAAGCACAAATCTTGATGGCTCTCATGCAAATCCCTCAAACACATACAATTCTTGAAAGCCATAGGCCATATATGTAGTAGAAAGGGTGGGTTTAAGGATTGTTAAGAGTTTCTTCTGTTTGAGAGGCAAGTGTGAATGCGCCTTCAAGAGTGCTGAGGGTTAGGTGCTATGACCAAGAACACTTGTATATGAGTCAAGGAGTGGAGTGTGTATACGCTCATCACTTACTGTTTAATGCAGTTTAACATACTACACAAAATCCATGTATAAATTTTAAAACTACACACATTGCATATGTCTTATAGAACTGTGTACCTGTTGTTTCAGTACATCCATGCACTGATCCCATTGGTCTCCACTCATTTCTAACAGTTGTTGAAGGCGTAAGGCGTGAGTAGTTGGTGGTGTAGGTGGACGCCAGGACTCTGCTCCAAGCCCCTCATCTGATCCTGACAAAGTCTCTGGTCCTATCTGTATCACAACAACACATACTCCATATTCCATACTCTTTTACATAACAAATAATCCCAATTCTTTTATTTCCAGGCAAGAAATCCATTGTCATAATACTAGAGGGAAAACCAAGTTGATTACTCTTAACACATTCGATGCTGAAAAAATATGTTAAAAACAAGTCAGATACTAAAATAATATTTTGTACCAAAACAATGCCTTATATAGTCAGGAAACAGGGTTGATACACCAAATCCAGTTTATGGCCTCAATTCTGGTAGATCGGGGCTTCCGAAGTGATCGTCCGCCAGCGGTGGAGCCGCACATCGCAACGAAACCCATGCGCGCCGCGAGACGCCTGCCGCAATTAGTCGCGGCAGGTCGCATTCCTGAAGTTGAAATACACCATACAGGAGTATCATTTCCGATATCAGAATCATCAGATTCATAAGAATCAGAGTCATCTGAAGCATTTCCCATCATCTGATGTTGGATTGGGTTATCAACTTCACCATCACTGTCGGCAGGACAAAGTCAGGAGCCGAAGATGGCCCAGGAGTTGGTTGAAACATTGCAGAAAAGAATAAAACGCACTATACAAATATATTTACAATATAACACAAATCACAATACAATATAACAGAACAAGATACTAATGTTTCACTATTATACACAAATATAAAATGGTAAAACTCCGATGCAAGCCAACTGGCTCAAAATGGCGCGATCCACGAACGGCGAACACCGAAACGTGACGCGAGACACAGGCAACAATGCAGCGCAAACCCGACCGTTATAAGGCAAGTGGCTGGACCACACTGAATTCCACAAACAAGCATTGCTTCGTCAACCGCCGGCAACAGTTCCGCTGCGCGCGCAGGCACGCTAACCTCTGCCAACTGGCTCAAAATGGCGCGATCCACGAACGAAGAACAAGGAAATGTGACGCGAGAAACAGGCTATAATGCGGCGCAAATCCGACCCTTCTAAGCCAAAGGGCTAGGCGACACTGAAGCGTACAAGCCGGTATTGATCCGTCCACCGCCGGCGACTTATCCGCTGCTCGCGCAAGCACTGCTATCACCCACGGGCGTGTGACCCGCACTCAATGTGTTAAACACAGGCTTAATTTGACCAAAATCCATTTTAAAATTAGATCTATGTCATGTTTTAACAAGTTGCTTGAAACTGCTGCAGTTGTACTTTTTAAAGTTTTTAAAGACAAAATGTATTCATGGCTGTTAGAGCAGCCATTTTATTCATGGAAACTCAAGGAGACGTAATATTTTTATTTCTTACACTTAATATAAATTTATTTATTAAGTAGTAGCCATTTAGTTGTAAATCATAGGTATAATATTATCCTTTATGTTCTTTCAAGAGCACATGTGACAGTCTATTTCATGTAAACTCATGGTTAATGGCAATAAATATTCATTATTCATTAACAAACATTACTTTTTAAATAAATGAGTGTTTCTTGAAATCATAATTTTTAACCATTTTTAATACCATAGCCAGGTAAATAAAAGTTTATCTCCGTCGTGAAGAAAGCTCTTTTAGACAGCTGAAGGATGGTCTGCCACAGGGGTCTGTACTTGCTCCATTTTATTCAATGTGTATACCGCTGGGATCCCAATCACAGTCTAGAAAATTTATATATGCAGATGATTAGCTTAATAACACAAGGACTTCACAACTACTGAAGAAACACTCACAAGTGACCTTGTAGCCCTCGAAGAATATTTTAGAACCTGGAAGCTAAATCCTAACCCATAAAAAACCGAAGTAGCCTGCTTCCTGTAACACACTGGCTAATCGAAAACTGAACATCTTTCTAAATGATGTAAAACTCTATCATAATGATCACCCACAGCACCTGGGAGTAACGTCAGATGGATCACTGACGTTTAAAAGCCATCTTCAAAAAACAGCATCTAAAATCAAAACCAGGGCAAATATATTACATCATATTACTGGAACAACTTGGGGAGTCAACGCACACGTCTTGCGTACAACTGCTTTGTTACTGGTCTATTCAGCTGATGAATACAGTGCTCCCGTATGGCTAAATAGTGTTCGCACTAAAGCGATTGATGTAGCTCATGAGAGTACCCCTCAGTGACTCTCATGGCAACTCCACTTCCTTGGCTCCTGGTGCTGAGTAATATAGCTCTTTCAGAGATAAGACATCAGGAGACACTACTTAAAGAATTCAATAAGATCTTGAATACCCCACACCTTATATTTATATTCATTTAATAATATCATGACTTTTGCATCTTATTCAAATTATACATTGCAGCTTTTTAAAATTAACAAATGATAGCTGACAACAAACCATACCTCCATACAAACCATATATATATTCAAAAA
Source organism: Stictocephala bisonia (assembly GCA_035578905.1). Taxonomy (NCBI): domain Eukaryota; kingdom Metazoa; phylum Arthropoda; class Insecta; order Hemiptera; family Membracidae; genus Stictocephala; species Stictocephala bisonia. The sequence goes on along the minus strand of JAQJVL010000195.1, from coordinate 500,353 downwards.
ATAAGCATAATATAAAATAAAATGCATATAAAATAAACATATTCAATATATATTGAATATGTTTATTTTAACCCTTTGGGCGCCCTGCAACGATATATCGTTTTGCCGATCTTTGCTGAAAAATGCCAAGGAACGATATATCGTTTTGCCGATGTTTACCGATAAACGCCGTGCAACGATATATCGTTGTATCATAATTAATTTATTACTCCACTGATTTTAGTCATATATCCATGGTCTATATGTTTCCTGAAAGTAAATGAAACAATCTTTAATATTATATATAATTTTGTATTATTTCGTCGTCTTTTTCATAGTGCACAGATTGAATGTGATTGTTATTCAAAAGGCTGTGGTATCAGCTGTTGCTACCGTGCTACTACTAGATCGTAATTGAAGTGCTTTGTTTTATTTTGTTTGCGTTTCGTTGTCGTATGTTTTGTAGTAGTGTTTTGAAATAAGTGAATTTATATATTGTTTAGTATATTTAGTTTTAGTTTTTATTTATAGAAATGGCTCAAAAGAGAAGTGCTTCACCAGTCAGTGAAAATACTTTGTTGGATTTTGCAAAAGAATCGGGACTTCAAATTAGGTTTATAAACCTAATTTGTATATAAACTTGTAAATAGAATTTTATTTGACAATTTTCTGATATAAATAAGTGTGTGTGAAACTGTATGATTAAAACTTAAGTGGGAAAAACTCTCTTTTATTTGAAACAAACTATTTGTTGGTGAGTAATTTCTTCTTTATTTCATTCTTTGTTATAATATTATGTATGTTTAATTTTTAAGTCGTAAACTTATTCAAACTTGATAAAATTTTCAAGCGATATTAAAAACTAAATTTACTTTCAGAAAATATGTAACAAGTTACATTTCCATCAATATTATCACATGATTTATGGGTTCAAAGTCATAAAAAATATAAAATATAAAAAAAATAAAAAATAAAAATAAAAATTATTAAAAAATAAATAATAAATTCATATAATTTTTCAGCTTAATTTAAAGAGAACTTATTTGGTAAGAAAGCAAAACAAGAATTACTATTTTCTGATGAGATTTGGCGTTTCTATGGCAATTTTACTAAACTATTGCAAAAACTGCATTTTTTATCTGGCACTCTTGGGTAGTCATATGCAGAAACTTCTGGCAACTCTTGAGTTCAACATGTAAAAATATCTGGCACTCAAAGGGTTAAAGGAAGAGCAAATATTGTAGCATTACCTTGGTTTTTACTTTGTTGTCCAAATCTGCCAGTTCTGGATCATCTATATTGGCTGTTTGCATATCAAACATGCTGTGTCTGCAAAATAATAAAATATACATTACGTAAATATACATTAATTTCATACAACACAATTATATTACATTGGATGTTTAACTTATTTTTCTATATATCTTATCATACAGTAAATTTTAGAACTTTGTAGCTCTGGTGAAATATTAAATTAAATATTTTATTCTATAGATCATAATAAATTTCACTAAGGTTGTCTCCTCGCCAACAGCATAGCAGAGAGCTGCAATCTCTTTCCCAGTTCACCATTGTTTTATGATTCCTAAAACTGAAGCAAATAGTTGATGTTGCATATTTAAGTTAACAACCACAAATAAGTTTTCCAACGATAGAACATTTCCTGCTGCAATTATTAATTCATACATTTATTTGTTTATATCAAAACATCACTTTAATTCATTAAAAAATTGTATATTCAAATAAATCTGTTATCATCTGATGGTAAATTTATATAATATAACCAAAACTAAGAGTTATTTAATAATTGCCAAAAACTCCTTAACAGCTACCTCATAAATTTGATCTAAAAATATCTTTGCTGATATAGAATACTTCATAATAGACAGATTAAAGAAAATGATAAAAGAGAAATTTTCATTCTTTAGAGAGTAAAGTCACTTAATATACAAGATGTGAAAATGATAACAGTTTTTGTATATAGAAGAATGGTGTTTGGGCATTAAATGGGAATTTTCATTCAATTCAAATAAATAGTAGACTGAAAGCAGAGTACAAAACCGTCACTGAAAAAATGAAACTACACAGTGTAATAATGATATTATAATATAAAATAATATTTATTCTTTTTTAATAATGTACATTGTACAACATACACAAATTTATAGCAATAAAAGTATAGCTAAATACATATTGCAGTGTCAGGATTTAGTATAGTACAAACAAAACTGACTGTTCAGGTACCTTGTAAACTAAATTTAGTATGCAAACTTATGTAAAGATTTGCTTTTCTAACACGTTGAGTGTTCTAACCAATAGGGAGCAAGCTCAGCAATCTCTAGATACTGTAAAACTTGATTTGGTACAACCAGCTTGCTTTGTCATTATTACTTAAGTTTGTCTTAGTGAGCTATAGGAGGAAGTTTTGTACTTAGCGTTGTTAGAACTGGTTCAACTTCTGTTGTGAAATGAGATAAGTTGTGACTAGACTATTTCATTACATTGTAATGTGCATGTAGCGAATGTTTTATTAGTGTGTGAGAGAGGATTTAGGTTCATGCAATGTCATTAAATAATTGATGGTGCACAAAGTTGGTCCTTAACTATGACATTTTAAAAATATCACCTTTTCTTGTTTGCTTGGTTTTTATGAAGTTTAGCATTTTCAAGGGAGTTTCGCAAGATACTCCTTGGTAATGGTGGTCTTGGAGGAGGAAAAACATGTTTTTCTTCTGGTAATGATATTGACCTCTTTGGTAGTGGTGGACCTAGAACAAAAAATTATAATAGAAAATTTACATTTTTAAAAGGTTTTATCTAGGAAGTGATAATGGTTTTTAGTTACCTCAGCTGGCTCTTATCTAAATTATGGAAGTAAAACATACAGAAGTAAACACAATTTTATTCTGTAGTCCCAAACTTATTCTCATTTAAATTAAACACGTAAAGCAAATAAAATCAATTTATAGGTTGGCAAAAACAATTTTAGACAACGCAAAAATTTGGATCGTGAAAATTCATTCTTTGTAAAGACATGCGTATGTATTAATTTATATTTTTATTTAACTGACCTAGGTTAATACTTGACTCCATTCAATGTATTCTTGTAAATACTGATGAATAAAGAAGATTTTAATTGAATTGAAGAAAGAAAATGGGTCGCCACGATGGAAGTAAGCAAAATCACAAATATTTATCATTATTATTTTATTATAATATTATGAATTTAAACAAATGATAATAATACATAAAAGATAATTATTTGTAAGCATAAAGTATGTTTATAAATATATAAATACCCAAACAAGACTCAGAAAATCAAAACAATAGAAACACATTTTAGCTTTAGTAACATTTGTTCACGTAGTAGTTGTTACACGCACGCATTAACAATTTATAATTATAAAACAGTAAAGTGGAGTAAATTCATCAATAACTTTCAAAACAAAATCTTAATTTGACAAACAAAAACTCTTGCTGTCTAAACGGGAAGGCAAAATGGCTGACTGAACTTCAGACAAAATATGAATATCTGACGCCTTAGTAATTACGTTATAGCTGTCATGGTAACTGATGAAATATACTTCAGTGTTCATTAATTCAACACGCATTCAATGGTATATGAATCATATTGGTTATTATGCATTTTCATACTATAAAAAATACCAAGCGAGACCAATACGTTATTGACGGGTCACGAGTTGACTGCCGTGGAGGGTTCATGAATGCCAATGGCACTTACAAGCTGCAGAGACCAATACGTTATTGACGGGTCACGAGTTGACTGCCGTGGAGGGTTCATGAATGCCAATGGCACTTACAAGCTGCAGAGACCAATACGTTATTGACGGGTCACGAGTTGACTGCCGTGGAGGGTTCATGAATGCCAATGGCACTTACAAGCTGCAGAGACCAATACGTTATTGACGGGTCACGAGTTGACTGCTGTGGAGGGTTGGCACTTACAAGCTGCAATTGCAAATCAAAACATATTTAAAAATGTAAATTTAATTGTTCTGAATAAAACCAATCCCAAGGATGGATGACAAAAACTCTCTTCACTTAGTTGTCATGCTTAACAATTTAATCTCTCGTGACTGGAGCATCCATATTAACAATGAAAATGTATTAAGTGCTAAAGACTTTTTTTGGTGTCATAGTTAATAATATGACTTATTTCTCAACCATTAAAAGATGCAGAAATAAAAATTATAAGGTACAACCAAATAAACAATGGTACACCAAGGAACTGGCTCAAATGAAAGCTTTGAGCTAGTGTTGTCAGCTTAAGACAAACACCTTCAGTTGATACAACTGATACTTTTTTTACCACCGTAAAATTTCTGGCTATCCACATCGACAGTACTCTGACTTGGAATTCACATATTGAATACCTATCAAAACGATTGTTGAGAGTTATTTTCTTACTCAGGCATTTATTGTGGTGTGTACCAGAAAACTATTTCAAATCCGCTTATTATGCCTTTTTTCAATCAATTTTAAGATATGGTCTTGTTATTTTGGGAAATGGTAGTAAAATAGAAGACATCCTAATACTTAAAAAAAAGCCATTCGGGTTATCGCAAAAGCACATACTCTGTCTGGATCACTGCAGGCCTCTGTTTATTAGACAAAAATTACGAACTGTAATAAATTTATATATTTTTGACTTAACATCTTATGTACTCCAAAATATTCAAACTCTAACACTGAGATGTGATATACACAGATACAATACCAGAAACAAAACCAATGTTGCAATAGACCATTACAGGGTAACAAAATCGTAAAACAGTCATATCATAACATCTCAAAAAGTCTTTAACAAAATTAAACATTTAGCGGACAAATATCCAACCAAAACATTCCAAAACAAATTGTATGAGTGGCTTCTAAAATACCAGTTTTATAACCTATCCGAATTTTTGAATTATAAGAATATTAATTTCTAGTTTGTTAGAAGTGTAAATATAAATATTAATACAGTAAAATATTATTTATTATCATGCTAGATGCCATAACAGTTGTATTGATGTTTTATTACTTTTTTATTGTACTGACTCTGGAGTGTTTGGATTTAATATATTATATTAGCTTAAAAGTAGACTATGAACTGTTGTCTGTTTTTGCCAAGTGTAATTTGCCTTTTATTTTGTTAATTTAATATCTGACCATGTCATCTAGACATTAACCTGACTTTGTCAATGCTTTTATGTAAAGACAAAATAAAATATTTTATTTATTTATTATTTATTTATATTTTATTTTAATGATACTTGGTCTTTCTTTGTAAATTGTAGTTAATATAATTTATTTGGAATAAAATTCATTCATTCGTCCAATTGTTTCTCACAAATTTTACTCCATCGGTAAAACAATTATTGAATAAAACATACCTATCACCAAAATATCTGTTGATTCTGGACTCTCCCAGCTTAAAATAAATTATATTTTACCCCTAAACATAATCCCGCTCATTCCACCGAAATGTTATGTGATGATTTCGGTAAGGCATATAAATATAATATTCTATGACCAAAATGATTTAACAAAGAAAGTATGATTTCCTCCTTCCATTTCACTTATTTGTATAATTTTCTTTGTAAATTGTACTTGTGATTTGGTATTACACCCTCATGACATACTTTTGTAATGCTATACACAGACACCACGATGGCTATTGAGTATGGTGCCATTGTGCTGTCTTATTGGGTATATAACTTTGTCGAGCTTTAGAAAGAACTGATTATTTATTAGATAGTAATAAACTTATTGTAAGTATAGATAACTAGATGTGAAAGTAAGACACCATGCTAGATGCAGAACATTGTCTTTATAATATTCATCAGTTGGTTTTCATGAAATATGCATTGGAGTTTTGCATATTTCTGCCGACCCGTCGGATCGGCCATAATTTAAAAAAATAAAAACATGTTTTTAATATAAGAAATTAAATTGTTAAGCTTTACTTTTTTAGTTATAATGTCGTATTTCTATTTTAAAATATCAAATAAGCCTGTTTTACTTGTAAAGTATATATAATGGAATTCTTATAAACAAAAACATTTTGAATAGTTTATGGTTTGCTATTTCGTGTTAATTAGCAGGAAATTAATACTTATATTCGGCAATAAACATGTTTATTTTACATTTCAATAAAGAATACAAATAATGAACGTAAATATAAAACGTATATAAAAATATAAAATATAAATCATGACAGTGAAATAATCAACATTTACAAACTGATTTTACTTATTACTTGTGTATTTGTTTGAAGCAGTCTTTGCATAAGAAAGGTTTCTGGGACACTGTTCACACACTGTTGTGATTTTCTTCAGGTTTTTGGATGCCGCCCGTCCTTGTTCACTTGCCTTCTGATAGCATACTCTGCAATTCTTTCTTGCACGTCTTTTATTTTTTCCTTCTCCAACGAACGTTGAAGTTTCACTTAGATAGTGATGACCAGTTACTCTGACTGGTTCGACAACTTCATCATGAAGGCCTAGAAGAGAATACACTAGCTTTTCCCGGAAAGTAGTGATCGAATAAATGTTTTTTCGTGCACGTTGGGCATTGGCCCCAACAGCTTCTTTGTAGGCTAGCCATGCATTTACCACCGCGGTACCTAAGATAAGTTCCTCTCCAACCTTGTGGTACCATCTTACTGATTTCCTTACTGGTGTACTGTATGATGACATCTGATCTGAGAGATCAATTCCCATTTTAGCCTTATTATATTCTTGTACAACTAAAGGTTTGAGAATAGGTTTTCCTTGCCTGGTTTTCTTACCAGTATCGACGAAATCAGCCGGGTGTTTTGTGGACATCATCTTAACTTCTCTTTTGTCTTGCCAGCGAGTGTAAACTAATCCGTTCGGATATTCCAGGCTGACCATTTCTCCTAACTCTAGTTTTTTATTAGGAGGTATGGTTTTTTGTGTGGGAACCATGCCCGGTTACTTACTACAGTGACAACAAGGTGTGTGCTTCTTGCCAAAAGCATGTTGGCCAAATCCACTGAGGTATACAAGTTGTCAATGAACATCACACAACCTTTATCCAGATAATCGCTCATCAAATCCATAATGACTGATGTAGCCAGTGTCGATCCGTCATCTGTACCGGTACCTTTAGCCATGTATACTTTCATTTTTAAAGTGTATCCGGTCGTGTCACAAATCTTAAAGACTTTGATGCCTTATTTGTGGGTTTTTTTAGGCAAGTACTGCCTAAATAAGAGACGGCCTCTAAAAGGTATCATAGTCTCATCGACTACCAGATCCATACTGAGAGACTTTTTCTCTTTGAACTTTTGATTCAAGTGTGAAACATGTGGGGCAATTTTTGCCAATCGGCCATCTTGTGCCATGGTTTCATTGTTATTAAAATGCCAGAATCTTAATAGAACTGGAATCTATTCCTTCCCATAACACGGGGCGCAACCAGGTTTCTGTAAAGTGAATTTCGTGACCAGTAGCTACTCAATTTAGGCATTGGGACTAAGCCCATGTACAATAACAGTCCCAAAAACTTTTTAATTTCTTCTGGATTGGTTGGATGCCATTTACGTAACCTACTGCTACGATTCATCCTAATTTTTGCAATTACTTGTGCAGCATTGCGGTATGTTTCATTCACTATAATCATGATTATGTGATCATCTAGGTATGAAGAGAAAAAATCAATTGGCTGTGCTGTTCTAGGCAAATCAAAATGAAACTCCGACCTGCCCTCAAAAACAAAATTCTTTTGTTTACCCTCACATAATTGCCTTTTTTCTTCTTCTTCCCGTTTCATTCTTTCTTTCCCTGCTTCATTAAGTTTTTTATATTTCTCACTCAAACTAGCATAAGGACTCACCTCATCAATCCCATCAGCATTAGTCAAAAGACCGTCAAGTTCCTCGTTATCTACATGCTTAGTACTAACACTTCCATTTCTATTTTCTTCATTCACACTAATAATTACAATCTCTTCATTCACACTAGTATTTACAATTTCTTCATTCACACTATTATTTACAGTTTCCACACCCTCCGTTTCATTCAAAAACGCACCTTCATTTGTCTCTTCATTATCAATAAATTCATCATCACTCGTAACCATATATTCTTTTATTATTTATTTCTTTTTATTTACTCTACAACTTAACAGAAAGTTAATTTCAAACAAGAAGATCAACAATACTTTCTTTACTATTAATAAATTATACTATTACTGACAATTCCTGTTTAATATTATTATTATTATATTATATTATTATTATATTATATTATTATTATTTTCCAATATTTAATACAGAAATGATTGTTGAAACATCTAAAATTAATAACATACCACAGGGATGGAAAAGACAAGAAGTTATTAGGAAAAATGGGATAAATAAAGGTAAAATTGATGTATATGTAACATCACCAAGAGGAAAGATTTTCAGATCTAAAAAGGAACTGACCCGTTACATTGAAAATAATAATTTATCTCTAAACGTTCATTGATGACTTCAATTTTTCAACTAAAAAACAAACTTCCCTGAATGTAACAAATCCTACCGAAAATTTAATTTCCTTAAGCTCTGGGAATGGCAACATTGCTTTTGATAATAGTTTTGATGTTAGCAATGACAATGAAGTTAGTATGGGATCACAAGATACCTGCACAAATGTACCAGTGAATACCTCTGACAGTGAACAGCTCAAACCTAATACAGAGTACATAGTATTAAAATCAATTCATGATATACTTGGACCAAAATGGATCGATGATGATATTATAAGAAGGCACCACAACATAATCTGCGACACAATGTTTAGCTCAGGCGAAGTAATATGTCTGAATCCAACCATCTCTCAAGCTATTAAACTTCTTGATGACTATGACTATTTACTTGAGCCATTAAATATAAAAAAAGCTGACTATCTATTTATTCCCATAAATGACAGTAATGATGGCAGTGGAGGAGGTTCGCATTGGAGCCTTTTGGTTTATGAAAAGAAGTCAAATACTTTTTACTATTACGATTCTCTGAAGCAGTATAATCTAAAACATGCTCAGGTTACATTTAAAAAAATATATGACTGCTTACGAAAAACAGATAAAGACACCATGAATTTCACTGTGTGCCCTACCCCACAGCAGAGCAATTCTTATGACTGTGGAGTGTACCTAATTATCATTTCTGAGTATTTGATGGGATACATAAATCACATAAAAATTAATGATTGCTATCTAAATGATCTAAATCCTCTCAAACTCACTGATCCTCAAGTAATCACAAAAAGATCACAGATTGCATATATTTTATTGAATATGTCTTTGCCAAGAGACATTATACGAGGCATGTTATTTCAATGTACAGCGGAGAATCACAACAAATCACATAGCAATCCTGCGTTAATTAATCAGGACCCAAGCATCGAGGAAGTCTTCTCAGAACCAGGCAAACAGATTAATATCAGCTTGACAGACGTAAGCACTAATAAAGTCAATACCTGGACTAAAGTAGCTTATAAGAAAAATGGTATTCATAAAAAACAATACAGTAGTGAAAGCATAGGTGTAAAAAACAGATACAATGTACTGAGTTGCTATGAAGATGATAACGAAAGTAAATTTGAAAACACCAAGATATATCACAAAGCCATGTCTAGCTACAGTAAAAGTAAGAAATTTGCAATAAATAAGAAGAAATATGACACTGGTGGTAAAAATAAGTGTTTTGATGATCAAGTGGAAAGCAGTACGCTGAATGACTCAAAAAAACGTTCCCTAAATCTACTGCATACCATAAACATTTATTCTGATAGTATGGGTAGACAGCTAACAAACATACTGAGAACTACTACTAACACAGATCGGACAGAAGAGGTGAAGATATTTGGACTGTGTAAACCAGGAGCTCCTTTAAGTGAAGCTGTATCGAGTGTTCAGCCACCTATTGTTGGAGAGACCTTATGTAATGTCATACTTGCAGGGACCAACGATGCTGCACAAGGCAAAATTGGAGCAGTGTATACTGCCTTGGACAATTTTTTACAAAACCAAAACAACTCGGTAAATCTGGTGGCAACGACTCCATTTAGATATGATATTCCTAGTTATGACTACTTTAACTTAAAAACAACGAGGCTAACCTATACATTAACCCTTAATTACAAATCTTTCGTAAAAATTACGAATCAGGTAATTGAAATCAGTCATATTGAAGTAGTTGACGGGCCGGGCGCAACCCCCCTCCCAGTAGCTTCCTATAATTGCCAGTCAAGGTCAGGGACGATCCGTCAGTTGCCTGCGGCACGTCTATCTATGCGTACCTATCCTCGCGTAGTAAATTTTACGATAGTTTTGTGAATGAGTGATTTTTCTTTCTCATATTAAATTTTGTATATATTTATATTTCTGTATTATTTTCGAATATATAAATAAGTAATTTTTACCAGTAGTGTATATAGTAATTATCTAACAGTGTTTTTGTGTAAATTCTTTGTGTAAATAGTTTCTGTATTATAAGTGTAAATGTTTGTATATATTATTTTGTAAGAATGGATTACCAGAACGAAGAAAGGGAGAATGACAGGATTAGACAATTACTGAATGAGACATTGTCAGATATCGACCAAGATGCAATTGACGATAATAGTGACTTTGAAGAGGACCATTGTGAAGTAGATGTATGGGAAGATACAGATGACACGGATGCTGACCCCGATTTTGATTTAGATGACCTGAGTGATGTTTCTGATGATGAAGATAATTTTGATCATGAAAGGCAGCGAAAAAGGCGACGATATAGTAACAATGTAATACCTTGTACAACAACATCACCCAACACCATAGCACGAGCAGTTACACCACTGGACACCACACCACCAACTGTCACAGCTACTACACCACCATCCGCCACACCTTCAGCTACCTCACCAGCTACTACACCACCATCCGCCACACCTTCAGCTGCCTCAACCCCAGCCACCACCTCCTCAGCGGCTATACCACGAGCTGTTCTACAACCAAGCTTTACAACACCACCTACAGGTACGCCTAGAGATGATTTGAATAACCCATACTATTACAAACTTAAATCTAAAGTAGTTAGAGCCAAAAATGGCCATGTTTGGAGTACTAAACTGAGACAGAGTAGCATTCGAACTCCAGGAAGAAATATTATTGTTGTAAGAAGAGGAGTAGTTGGTACAGCACGAGATGCTATAACTGCTCGAGAATGTTTTGAACAAATTATAGATGAAGCAATGCTAAATAAAATTATTCTACATACAAACAACCAAATAACTCGGGTGAGAGTAAATTATACAAATTTGACTGCTACACATTCCCTCTTGACACTTGATGAGTTGCGGGCGTTTTTAGGCATTTTAGTAAACACTGCAGCATGTAAAGACAACCACTTAACAGTTAGAGAACTTTTTGATAATGAATGGAGTGGTTGTCGTTATAAGTGTACTATGAACAGTGAGCGATTTGAATTTATTTTGAACTGTCTACGTTTCGACGATAGAGACACTCGCTTGGAGCGGAAACGAAATGATCCTTTTGCGCCTATACAAGAATTATGGGATGACTTTATTGTAAACTGTCAAACAAAGTACAAACCAGGCTCGTACGTAACAATTGACGAGCAGTTATTGGGATTCAGAGGGAAATGTCCGTTCAGGATGTATATCCCAAACAAGCCATCCAAATATGGAATAAAAATAGTCATGGGCTGTGATACAACAACTAAATACATGTTTAGTGGTATTCCATATGTTGGTAAAAAAACTCAAACTGGAGGAGAGCCTCTCTCTGATTATTTTGTAAAAGAAATAACCAAGCCAATTCATGGAACAAACAGAAGCGTCACCATGGATAATTGGTTCACTAGTGTCAGACTAGCTGAAGATTTGCTAAAAGACCCATACAACTTGACCTTAGTTGGTACCATACGATCCAATAGAAAAGGGGTTCCATCTGAATTGTTAAACAAGAAAGACAGACCTGTGAACACTTCACTGTTTTTGTTTGATAGGGAAAAGACTCTGGTTTCTTACAAACCAAAAAAGAACAAAGTCGTACTCCTCCTGTCAACCATGCATGACGGTAACCAGCTAAACGACCAAACACATAAGCCAGATATCATCCATACATACAATGAAACAAAAGGAGGAGTAGATGCGTTGGACCAATTGTGTAATAACATGTCATGTAGTAGGAAGACTCAGCGTTGGCCTTTAGCAATGTTCTTCGGCATATTGAACATTAGTTTTGTGAATGCCTATGTAATTTATTGTACCAACAATGTGAAAAGGGGAAATGTACCTGCCAACAGAAGAACGTTCATGAAAGAATTATTCATGGACCTTTGCAGACCTCATATGCAAAACCGCCTCCAGATACCAACCCTTAGACGAGGACTGCGCACGTAGATTTGTGGCGTTTTGGGAATACCCGACAATCCCGGCCAAGCCCCACCACCAGGAACGAGGAAAGTGTGTTTTTATTGCCCTTCAAACTTGAGAAGAATGACCACTACCTACTGTAAGCATTGTAATCATGCAATATGTGCCCAACATAAAGCTACAACTTGTGTTGCATGCGATGAAGGACATTGAGCAATTTTATGAACTACAAACGATCTGTAACTTGATGGTTCTACCTAATTATGAGTTTTTTGCAAAATAATAAAAAAAATATGTTTTTTTACTAGTATCTATAATAAACTTTTTGATTTTTGTCATAATTATGGAAAATAAAATAATTTTGATTATTTTTTTGTTTTTTTTCGAAACCCTTACATATTGTAGCTTAAATTGAAAGCATCGGAAAAAATATTTATAGGATACATATAGTCATTAATATACTATTATTCTTATTAAATTCTAGTTATATAATGCCCAGACTATGTAAACATAGGTTTAAATCAATTATCTTGGTGTAAAATCAATACTTAAAAAAAAACAAAGTTAGTAGTAAATTTTACGATAGTTTTGTGAATACGTGACTCTAAAATATGTTTTGTAATCAAGGGTTAAAGAAGTTGTTTCGAGATGCAAAACTGCCTATTTCATAGACCTGCGGAGGTTGAGAAGGTTTCACTTCTCCAGACACGGTTTTCATATCAATCGAAGAGGAAAACATGTACTTGCAAATTTTCTAAACTTTTTAACTATTTAAACTATTTTAAAAATTGTTTAAATTTTTTAAACTAATATCATGTACTTTGATGATTTTAAACAAACTAAAACTGCTCACTACCAACATCGAGTCGACTGAAGCCCTGTTTCAACCTTGCGCACAGCCTACAGCTCTCCCCACACAGCAATCCACTCCAGCCCAATCTGCCTGCAGCCCAATAGTGAGACTTGCAATAGTGCAGCCCAATAGTGAGTATTGCAATGTTCAGTGAAATAGTGAGAAGTGATTCAGTTTTAGTAACTGAATCATGTTATAATTCACAAGTTTCTCCTGGCTGTTCATTAGCATTACCAGGAGGAAGTGTTCTGTGTGTGAGTGATGTGAAAAAAAAAATAAAAGCAGAGCTTGTGAGAAAGTAACTAGTGATGAAATAGGGTTTTTAGGAGAGAACACTCTTGTAATGGTCCCCAAAGTGTAGTTAGCAATACTAGTAATATTATAAGGTATACTAATGATAAGAGTTTCAATGTGTCAGCACTATTTTTAAATATACAGGGAATAAGGGAAAAAACAGCCATCCTTGAATGTTTCTTATTAGATTTGCCACATGTACAAATAGTTTGCATAACAGAACACTGGCTATCTGAGCCTGAAATTCCGTTTTCATTTCCAACCGGGTTTCACTGTGCTGGTTCTTATTGTCGCAGTGCTCACATGAGAGGCGGTTCTCTGATTTTTGTCAGGGACAATGTATTTACCAGAAAATGTGATGTCAGTAAATTCTGCTTAGACTTTCATTTTGAAGTTAGTGCTGTTTTTATTGATAGTTCAAAAATCATTGTTGTCTCCATATATCACTCCACAGCAGGTGACCCAAGTATATTTTTAAATAGCTTTGAAATACTTCTCAATTTTTTAACAAAATGGTCAACCTACAAAATAATGATTGGAGGTGACTTTAATAAAAATGTTGATGTTTCAATTGAACCAAAGAAAAAATATGTACAGAACCTACTAAATATTCTGGATGAGCACAATTTTCAAAACCTTAATCGTGAACCCACTAGAATAAACAGTTGCTTAGATAGCGTTTTTGTAAAGATACCTAATGGAAATAGTAACCTATCGTCAAATGTAATCCCTTTCCCCTTTTCTGATCATGATGGCATTGTAGTTACTTTAAATCTCAGTAGTCATCAAATCAAGCCCGTACAAAGAAACTACACTTCTCCTGCTGAGGGCAAAATTAAGTGCTTTGTGCCTAAAGCAGCATTGTATGAACTTAGTGAACAAATTTTGTCTATAGATTGGGACCATTTTTATGAATCAACAAATAAATTCAGTGCTGACACTTTTTTTGAACATTTCTTTAATATTTTGATCAGTAGCATACGTCATTATGAAACCATCAAACTAGTCAAACCTGGTAAAGATGTTATTAAGCAGTATAGGAAACACAGCTGGTATAATAGTGACTTAATTGCCATGAAAAATAAATTAGTATTTTTAAGTAAGTCAATTGGGCAAAATCATAGCCCTAACCCAGAATTGAAGTCATTCTATTTGAAACTTAAAAAAGAATACAGACAATCTATCATTGCTGCTAAAATGAAATATAATGCTAATATTATCGAGAACAGCAGTGGTTGGCAGTATGAAGGCTCAAGTAAAATAGAAATTAGTCCTGATGTTTTTAATAATTTTTTTATAAAATCTGTAGAGGAATTAAAAATGTCTGTTGGAAAGCCTCAAACCTGTCCTGCAGAATTTGTTAAAAAATGCCCAGCTTCATCAAACAAGTTTCACTGGCAAACTGTCACTGTGAAAAGATTAAGCAACTCAAACAGCACTGATGTGTACAATATGTCAAATAATTTGCTTAAGAATTTAATTTCCAGTATAGCACATCCTTTGACTTTTTGTACAAACCGTTGTCTTTGTGATGGGGGTTTTCCAGATATTCTGAAGATTTCACGCATATGTCCAGTCTATAAAAAGGGCCCTAAACAGGAACCTCACAGTTTCCGCCCTATCTCAATTATACCTGTTCTAGGTAAAGCTATAGAAATTATTGTCTACGATCAAATACAAAACTTTCTTGAAATAAATGGGATCTTAAATGTATCACAATTTGGTTTTCGGAAAGGGAAATCAACCACAGATGCAATAGATAAACTAATAAAGGATGTGTTGCTTAGCTTTGAGAATAGGGCCTTTGCTCAGGCCACTTTTTGTGACCTGAGCAGGGCGTTCAATTGTGTCAGTCATACTGATCTTTGCGACAAACTTGAACACTATGGATTTATAAATTCCTCACTTAAATTTTTCCATTCATATCTTGGCAATAGGAGGCAAAGAGTGCTGGTTAATGGGATGTGGTCTGACGAGGTTGGGGTTCAGTTTGGAGTTCCTCAAGGTTCCGTGCTTGGACCTCTGCTTTTTCTCGTGAGTATCAATGACCTGCCATTTTCAGTTAATGCCTCGTCATTGCTCTATGCAGATGACACTACATTTTTCAATTCTGGTACTACCTGTCAAGAACTCAAACAGCTCGTAACTAACACTATGACTGATGCAGCCAAATGGTTTGAGTCAAATGGTTTTTTCCAAAATGAAAGTAAAACGCAAAACCTTGTATTTAGTTTAAGGCCACTAGATAAAGACTTTACTGATGGAGAATATTTCACTCATGTAAAATTTCTTGGTGTTTTCATAGATAATAAGCTTACTTGGAGCCCTCATACTGTTTTTATATCTTCTAAATTGTCAAAAGTAGTTTACTTGTTGAGACAACTGTCAAACTGTGTACACCAGAACTATGTCAAAACTGCATATTTTGCCTACTTTCAGTCCATTCTTAGATACGGATTGATTTTGTGGGGTAACTGTAGTACAATACAGGTCTTAATAATTTAAAAGAAAGCAATCAGAGTAATATGTAAATCAAGTATCTCTGAACACTGCAGACCACTCTTTCAAAAATCACATTCAAACTGTAATTAATTTATATTTATTTGACACTGTTGTATATATCCTTAATAGACCAGAAATGATTACCTTTAATTACAATATCCATAATTATAATACAAGAAACAAGAATAGCCTAGCAACTGGACACAACAGATTGAGTAAGACTCAAAACAGCCATATTGTAATGTCAGTTAAAATATATAACCATTTAAAAAACCTAATTCTAAAATACCCTATGACAGTTTTCAAACACAAATTTTACGTCTGGCTTCTAGAAACCCCCATGTACAATATAGATGAGTTCTTTAGTCAAAGGAACATTGATTTTTAAGCAGCTAGCTCAACTTTTTCTTGTGTACTGTCATGTAAAAGGCTAGCTATCTATATGTTTGTCTAAATATTTATTTGTCTCTCTGTGTTGATCTGTTTGTCTGAATATTTATTTATCTGCCTGTATTATTTGTATTATATGTTTACTTGTTTATTTATTTGTCTGTCTTCTTAATTTATCAGTTTGTCTACTAATTATTTATATTTTCACAGATTTGTCATTAAAATAACTTGACTTGGCCAAGAGCCATAAATATGACTTTGTCAATGCTTGTAAAAATAGTCTTATGGCAAATAAAACATTTATTATTATTTATTATTATTGTTATTATTATTATTCGTCACAGTCACCACGAAGTCTGGATCGTCCGTGTCACTACCGATGTTACTACCCCATTCATCATCACTCATAGGCTGATCAGGTTCACTTGACATGGGGATATTAAAAAGTCTCTCTTTATCTTTATCGTTAAGTTTATCGCTCATTGTAATAGGTTAACATTAACAAAATATACATAACTGAATTATTCACATAAGAAATAAAGCTTCACATTCGTATGCAACCAAACGCATCACACAGCCTACAGAACAGCACTACTGAGATGGATGTAGGCGGGAAACCCTTCGGCAGGAAAAAAAGGCGGGAACCACTTCGTGCTCAACCAAAACTGACAGCCAGAGTTTCATCAGCAGTGCTACCAACCAGGAATAGTAAAATTCCCCATTTACTCAATAACATCCCTGTCGGTCCGATAGGGTCAGCAACATTATTTTTCAACCTCACAACGTTGGAAAAAATTACTGCCGACCCGATCGGTCCACTATTACCCTCTATTCCCCCAAAGAAATATTTGCATGGAATCGTCTTTACTACAGCTTACTATCACGCAAAAATAGTATTATAAATAAAGAATGGAACAAAAAATTTGGCACTGCAGGATATACCACAAAGCTACCACATGGGGGCCCATGCTACCGTCTTCCAGGCGGAGGTGATGGCTACCATGACAACTACACAAGAAGAAATGCGTCTAGGTGGCTTCGGAGGAGTAGTTTCAATCTGCTCGGACAGCCAGGTGGTGATAAAGGCGATCATGGCACCACGTACCAGCTCTAAGTTGGTATGGGAGTGCCAGGGGATCCTGGAGACTCTTTGCCAGCGTAAACAGGTGAGACCCATACGGGTCCCTGGGCATGCTGGTATTGATGGAAATGAGAGAGCCGATGCACTGGCTAGGAGAGGGGCAAAGTGCCCTCTGCTGGGGCCGGAGCCGGCTCTTGGTAAAAAGAAGAATTGACAAGTGGACCTCTGAGGAACACGATGGCAGATGGAGGACCGAGTCCGGGCTCAGGCAGTCTCATGCACTTATCCAAGGACCGGATCGCAGGTACAGCAAAGATCTGCTGAGCTGTAACCGGGCCAAGGTGAGGGCGGTTACGGGAATGCTGACCGGACATAATCTTCTTCACAGAGATATGAAGATAATGGGCTTAACAGAAGACTCCACATGTAGGCTTTGTGAGGAGGATGAGGAGAGCTCCATACACATCTTTTGTCATTGTGGAGCTCTCTCATCTCTTAGGCATAAGACTCTGGATGCCGCTTTACTGGAACCAGAAGATATTAGAAGGGCTACACTCGGGGAGATCATGTCCTTCATAGGGGGACTGGTCTCTTGTGACACTGTCGTCGAGCTCGGGGCGCAAAGGGCCATGGAGTCTAGGCGCGGTGGGCTTGGTAACAGGACCACACCCCGGTGTATCTAAATCTAATCTCTACCACAAAGCTTATATGGTGGCAGTTGACGTCTTAAATAATAGACTAACATGAGATTCCCATGCTGACCATTCAAGCAATAGATTATCTGGAGTAATATATTTGATTAGAGATCTTTAAATGGTTATGAATGCTTATTTTGCTTTTTTCATTCAAACTTGTTATATGGTGTGACTCTCTGGGGAAATTTTACAGGAATTAACGATGTCTTTCAATAGCAGAAGAAGGCTATCAGAGCTATTGTAGGAATGGTATTTATTTTACATGTCACCTCCTACATAAAAGACCATTTCCAACATCTTAATTAGCGCTCCAATATCCACTCTAGACGCAAGGAACAAAAACGATGTACATACTCCCTTTGTAAGACTTGAAAAATCAAGACATAGTTTTTTTGTAAGTAGTGTATAGTTGTTTAACATTTTGCCATTCAATATGAAAAATTTATCAAATTAGAGAAAAAGTAACCCTGGAGAAGTACCTTGAGAGTAAGGCCTACTACTCAGTTTTGGAGTATGAAAATGATGGGCATAGTTTGTTAAAATAGATATGATTAGTTTTAAACATTATGTTTGACTCTTGCAATAGCCTACTGCTATTGAATGTTTCTGGTTGTGGGTTTTATTAGTTTAAGTTGACTAAGTCTTTTGCAATATTTTGTTTACTGATAAATAAACGATTCTGATTCTGGGTTGGTTTGACTTATAACGTATTATAAATAGGATTGGTTGGACTTATAAGGTATTATAAACCTCACCTGAATGTCCTGATTCTGAGCTAATGCTGTCGTACTTGTACACAAAGAGTGGATTATGAACTGTTTGCGGTGCAGGACTTGGGTTGGCACTACTGTCAGTTAACAGAGTTGAGGAGCCACGGTAACCTGAGGAAGGCTGGGTACCTGAGCTAGACGATGATGAGTTGTTCACTGTGGTACGCCCTATGACAACGTCTCAAATCAGTTTGACACACATAAAAATGATTGTAAAAAGTAATCTTTTTGTAACAATGCCCCACACAAATCTATCCCAAAAGAAAGAAATGTATGTATCAACTCATGGTGTACTAGAATACCATACAAATAATTATATTACAAAGGATCAATACAAACAGAAGTAATATTTCTTTTAAATATATCATCTAATTTATTTTATCTATTGTACGTTTCCTAAAAAATATATTTATGAGAATTCACTGAATTCATTAAAAAAAAAAAAAAAAAAAAAAAATACTTTTCAACATTCATATCACAAACTATGTC
The DNA here is from genome assembly GCA_035578905.1 of Stictocephala bisonia. Lineage (NCBI taxonomy): Eukaryota > Metazoa > Arthropoda > Insecta > Hemiptera > Membracidae > Stictocephala > Stictocephala bisonia. The sequence goes on along the minus strand of JAQJVL010000195.1, from coordinate 480,905 downwards.
TATGTTTCTTATGTTCAATAGCTTGAGGTATGTTTCCTTCCATAGAGAATATATCTTATCTGTCTTTTATTTTTATTGAAGAAATCCTTAGTGGTTGTAATATTGTTAACGTTATAAAGTTTCAAACACAAAGGAAAGTTATGAAAATAGTTATTTTTAGGGGTGTGTGAGTAGTGATTTTTGAGTTCGAGTCGAGTCGAATATTTGGCATTTTTTCGAGTATCGAGTATTTTCGACAGAGTATTTACAGAAGAATTTCCTCTTCACCTAAGATAACTGTAAAAGGCAGACACCATCCTAAGCCTATGTTAAGTTTTGCCAGATTCGTAAATATATACATCTAAACTGAACACAACAATGTTGATTTGTTGTTTGTAACAGTAACATTTGATAAATAAAACTTTTTACTTCCTGCCTTCCTACATTTTATGTGGCATTGTTTTGTTTAACCTTTTTCCTTTTTTCATAACAAATATTATGTAAGAAAGTATATTATTAAATGAAACAACGTGGATTATAAAGATTTAATCTCTTCACTCATATCACAGATTAGATTTTTTATGCAAGCCAATTATAATGTTTCACAGCCGGCCAATATGTTTATCTGGTGGTTCAGTTCAAAGTGTACCACGAAAACGTAGCTTTTGGCAAAAACTGAATTCAACTAAACTGATGCTAAAATTCAGGCGTCATCGCCAAATGCAGTCATTTGCTTTCAGAATTGCCTCCTCTCAACAAAAAATTGATTGTGTACACGCCAAAAAGAGTGCATCTGTATTCTGTGGGTATTTAATTCAGTAATAACAAGGTTAAAACTAACCGGAAATAAGCTCTAAATTATATAATCAAATTTAAAAATCTGGATGAGAAAGACTGGAGTTCAATCGATTGATAATAATAACTAAGCAGGTTTACTAAAAATAAATTTTAAAGTCGCTTAGGATGAATTAGTTTTTTAATTATGATCGGTAATGAAATGTGTGCAACTAGAAACTACTTCAATACATGAGGCTACACTGAACAACAGATAAATAGTTATGTCATAACGAGAAATTCATGAAAACCTGGCGTAATTGAATGAGAACCATAGACGTAGTCCGCTAATGTAATAGGTCTAGCCGATATAATAATAGGTCTAGCCGAGATGCAGTCTGAAATATCAGCTAAGTGCCAACTAGTGATACGGTGAAGATTTTGGGCAGGTAAATTATAAACTTATGAATAAAAAACGAGACTTTATTTATAAGGCTTTAGGTATGTAAAAATTATTTTCCAAATCTCTAAATTCATCGTATTTTGTTTAGAAAAGGTCTTCCACACTTGGGTTGATTCGTGATTGTTTTACAGTTTACATCAACATCGATGTCAATGTGAACAGGGAACCGTTCAGTGAATTTATTAATCAATATTATCGTACTTTACCACCTTTTACACTCCAACTGTGTTATTGTCTAACCTAGTCAGAAAACCATCCAACAATTTGACAGGAAAAAAATATTGTATGCACAAATACTACACACAGTTTTGGCGATCTAAGGTGTTTTCGGAATAATAATTAATAGATGTTCGCCACGGATATACATATATCTATTTTTTATTTGCCGGAAAATAAATCAATATTTTTTATGATATGGTACGGTATTTTCTTACGTCAAATCATTGGACGATTCCCTGTTATACGATAATTTCAGTTCAGTAAAGGAGCTGAACAGTTCCTTGCAAGTTCGTATACTACAACCGAGATGAACTTTCACCTAGAAAAGATGGTAAGTTCAATTCTTAGGATATAAAGTGACCCGTTCTTGGGACCCTTCTGATTGAACAGTATTATTGATATAAACGAAAATATGCATAATTTGACTGTCGTCGTGTACTACCTATTCTTAGGCATATTGTTTAGTTCATAATTACACGTATCAAACTGATAACGTATGATTAAGGGTAAAATAAAACACAAGGAAGCACACATGTTTTATTCATAACTTATAAAACTGTTTACTCTTAAAACTAAATTAAGATATAAATATGATATTTCGTGAAATACAACTAATCAATCCAACTTCGATTAGTTTCGGAAGCTTCGAGCCGAGTTCGAGTAGTAAAATACTCGATCAAATACTCTAAGTTTCGAGTACTCGCACACCCCTAGTTATTTTCAATCAATCAATAAAATATCTTTAAACATATTTTTTTTAAATACTACAAAAATGTTATGTCATACTTCATTAAAATTAAAATAGTTTGAATAAAATGTAGGTTATAATACATTTTTAAAATGTGAAATATTTAACTAGAATCAAGAATTTTTATTCCTTATGTAGTCGGCCACATTTGTCTTGTCAAAGTTCGCCTTTCTTTGGCAATGTACGTTGCATTCAATTTTAGGTACTCTCTTCTTTCCATCTGATGTGAGTTATTGAATCTGTTTTTTTTTTTTTTTTTAGAAAATCAAATTGTTTGTGACTTTTGTTTAATCTGACTTTAAACGTATATAGCTTGACCTGTCGTCACATTAGGCTGGACAAACGAGGTTGTACTGTAACTCATATTGTGAGATTTAATTAGAGTGAGTAAATAAAAGAAACAGGTAGTAGCCACTGAGTTGAATTGCCTTATTATTTCTCACCCTGTTGGACTGTGACAATATATATCACATGAGTGCTCTATTAGATTTTATAACACATTCATTGTCTACAGTGGAATAAAGATATACAATTGCATGTAGTATTAAGAACACTGTCCTATTAAGCAGTCCTTCAAATACACTGTAATGACAAAGTCTGAAGGATTTTACATGGTACAACATTGCCAGTAAAAATAAAGAAGGCCTGATACATTCTAGATATTTATGGCAAATAGTACAGGTCCCATTTTAAGCAAAACAATTTTGAATCTTGTACAAGAAACATCTTAGGAAGACATAGGCAGTTTATTAAATACTTTAATACCAACGTTAATGAATGTGAGCTTGGCTTTAGCCAGAACAGCGTATTCTAAGTTAGTAAGGTACTTGATATCTAGTATTCATGATTTGAACCTCAGATTTTTTTTAATAAACGTTAAACTTTGAATAATAAAAATGCAAGGTACAGCAAATATATTGTCCTCTATAAAAATTGGCTTTCATGAATCATTAGTAATTATAATACAGTACAAGTAAACATCACACAACACAAATTTATTACAATATAAGCACAAAATACACAAATATATTACAAGTACAAAATGCACAAATATTATGGTGATCGATTTCTGTGAACAACGCTCGCCTTCCTCAGACTAGAGGGATTCACAAAAGAATAGAAAATGGTGTTCTACAACTCAATTTATAGGCCTATGATCATGTGACCCCATTGGCTGGAATCGTCAAAATGGCGGCTGCTGCGATACTATTGGTTAATCCCTATTATGTTACCTCTGTTCTTTTAGTCACTGAAAATACATTATTAAAAACTATTTCGGAATCAAAATTAACCTGTTCATTCATTAATTTATCACGATTCTTATATTTTTCTTTTAAAATAAATAACTCTTCCTAAGCATTCATAATACAAGCATTCTATTACAACAATTTAGAATATCTACATTTTCATCTATTTTATTTAAACTGTGGGTACAGTTCAGAAGGTGTTTAGCTACATTAGATCTTTCAGGTTTCTTGTTTTTAAAAGCAGAGACATGGTTTTTATATATTTTATTAAAATTTACAGTCTGACCTATGTAAAACATATTACAATCATTACAGTTAATCCTATATATTCCTGAATTATTGAATTTATATTCACTTTCAATATTCGGGTGTAAAATGTTGGACATGTCTTAAAAGCTACTGATAAATTGAATTTCTTAAATCTATTACCAACATTTGGTGTAAACGGTCCATTGTAATGGAGTAGTATTGCAGCAGCCGCCATTTTGACGATTCCAGCCAATGGGATCACGTGATCATAGGCCTATAAATTGAGTTGTAGAACACCATTTTCCATTCTTTTGTGAATCCCTCTGGTCTGAGGAAGGTGAGCGTCGTTCACCGAAATCGATCACCATAATATTTGTGCATTTTGTGCTTATATTGTAATAAATTTGTGTTGTGTGATGTTTACTTATATTGTATATATAACAACACTTATTATGCTAATTAAAAAACTATTCAATTATAATATAATTAAAAAACTATTTAATTATAATAAACAATGTGGGTATAGTTCTCTTTTGGCATAGAAACTCTTCTTTAGCCCCACTTGACTTGCCCTAGAGAAGAGTTCCATACAAAATATGTAACTGAAATAGTGCAAAATATAGGCCAGTTTGTTTCTCGAGGAACGGGACCGTCCCCCTCATCGAGCTTCTGCTGACCTCTTGCCAAATCAGCATTCATTGACCCAATTTTTGGAGAGTTCCATTATATTTAGCCTGACTTGCATGTTCCGTTTTGTTGTGTACTCTGCTGACCCTGCTTCGTTGACATACGATCCCTTCCTTCCTGAGCTAATGCTATCAGGATGTTCTACTCAAATTTACCTACTTCATTCCCTTTATTGTACTTCTTGTTGTATTAATAATATTTCATAGTTACTAATAATTTATATATTATAAATGAGGCGAATTAATAATTTGGTTAAGTAAACCACAAAGTTTAGAGCCTATAAACTAAACATACCATCTGGGAAAGGTGTGAAGTTGGTTGAACTGGCCTTGGAAGGGGGCGGGGACATACAAAAGAGAGGCTTGGTGTTGGTGCACAGATCCTTGTAATTCTGCAGCTCTGGGATGTCAGATAACAAGGCACAGTACTCAGGGGGTAGCAACACAGCCAAACTCTCCCAGTCACGTATGTGGCTGAAACCTAGGCCAAAAAAATACAGAAATTAGCTGACTCAGCAATTTGATTGGTCTAAAACAAATCTTGTAGTACTGTATGTATACAACTATAAAGATATAAAAATATAAATCATATTTTGTATGCCTTAATGAACATTTTACAAATACTATATATATGGAGCTGCAAATATACATTCTACTCAATAACTTTACTTCAAACAAGAAAACAGCAATCAGGACAATACGTATCTGAATGATTATAACAAAATTCCCTGTGACAACAAAGGAACAACAAGAATTTCATTAAAATTAATTTTCACTTCTTATGAATAAAAAATTAGTTAATTAGATGTCCTCCAAAAACAAAAGCATAAGTCTCCAATGGAAATGTTTACAAGAAATAACTCACTCTAACTAAATAAACTTGAAATATTTTGTAAAATTGGATTTATGACCAGAGCTCATTTCTTTTACTACAACAAACGATAAAAATGTCCTAATGTCTAAAAAAAACTTTCAAATGATCAACGATTAATGGGAACATGCACTTTATGAAATCTGTTGGTTTTTATAATTGATTTTTAATCAAACACAGCTACAAAGTAAGGTACCGACCAGTGTCAAAGTCCAACTACTCCACACAGTTACATTACATTTTAGTCACTTTCAATTCCTTGCTATTCTAAATGTTATGTTACTATTTCAGTTTAAAAATATGAATTTTTATTTAAAAATAATTTATTCATAATTAATGTGTTGAAAATACTACACTAAAATGATATAATGAAAATTCATTTTATGCTGTTAACACTAAAAAATATCTTAGAACTTAGGCTTAAGTGGCCGGTGTCATATCTAGATTCTACATTTTCCGGTGACAACCACGTCAAGTTACTATCTACAATATTTACAAGATAACCAAATGTTTCGCCCATTCTGTGATGTGGCATCCTCAGTGATTTCTCTGAGAATCTGAGGATGCCACATCAAAGTATGGGTGAAACATCTGATTATCTTGTAAATATTGTAGATAGTACCTTGACGCGGTTGTCACCGGAAAATGTAGAATCTACTAAAAAATATATTAATTTTATTTATGACAAGTTATTTAAAACCGTCTCATTTATGAAAGTTTAAAAGAACAATGGTATTTTAATTCCTCAATCAATAATCATAAACTTGATATGATAACACGATAGTACCTTTTTTTCGCAAATGCTCAACGTCAACACAAGAGTTGGGACGCTGTTTCTTATGAACGGGTGGAGGTGCTACTGTATCGATGGTGGGAGAGGGAAGGGGACTCCAGCCTGGGGAGAACTTGATAGGAGCCAAAAATATTTGTTGAAGATCCAGCTTGTCATCTCGAAGGAAGTCGAGGTTTGGCAGTGTGTAGTTAGGGTACATCACGTACACAGGTTGTTTGGGTTGTGGTATATCCTAATAAACAATATTTACAATTTATATATATAAAACTTTTTATATATATAAAACTTTTAAAAGTTTTATATATATAAAACTTAATACTACATGCTCTAGTATATCTTTATCCCTCTGTACACAACGAATGTAAGTTATAAAATCTAATAGAGCACTCATTTGATATATATATACAGGGTGTCTGAAAAGTCTGGGTACACCTTAATATTTAATAAACCATAGCACATAACATCTATAAACTTTGCTCAGTGTTATATGGCTATATAAACTATTTTTTCTTGCTATTACTATGACATGCCTACCATGGGGGGGGGGGGGGCAGCCCACAGAGGAAATAATACAAATCTCAAATGTAAGCATAGGTCAAATTGCATACCATTTTAAAGGTCTTAATTAGTATAACATCATGCCGCAAATTAGACCTCAAAAGGTTAATCCTAAATAAAATGGCGGCGCTCAAAACTTTCAATACTGATCTTATGTGCAAGTTCAAGAATGGCTTAATTTTATTATAACCATATCAGACCATATAACCATATGTAAAATACAACCACAACAATACTGATAATACGCGAGTCTTCTATAAAACTAGTTAATTGGATAAAAAAACTTCAGAGCAAAACATCTACTAGTAGTGTGCTAACGGACCAGTCGGCCATCCCCCCCATCCACCCACCCATACACGTACAGTGGTATTGACCCACCGGCCCGCCCATACACGTACAGTGGTACTTAAGCCACAAAACTTAACACATTATTACTGTACATAAACAACTACTTTAGATATATTCAATGTCCTGCTATTCCTCTATGGGAATGGTCCACTAGGAGTCCGTAGACAATTTTCAAAGTAAGCATAAGTTGATATGCACATCATTCTTAAGGGATGGTCAAGCAAAAAAGAATGCTGCAAACTGCACTTCAAAATCTGTATACGCTACAAATGGTGGCAGTTTAAAATCTTTGAAACCCAACCATTTCGTAACGGATAAAACTATTGACTTGCAGTTTGCGGCATTCTTTTTTGCTTGACCATCCTTTAAGAATGATGTGCATATCAACTTATGCTTACTTTGAAAATTTTCTACTGACTCCTAGTGGACCGTTCCCTTAGAGGAATAACAGGACACTGAATACATCTAAAAGTAGGTGTTTATGTACAGTAATAATGTGTGAAGTTTTGTGGCTTCATCTGATTTGGTTATAATAAAATTAAGCCAGTTTTGAATTTGCACATAAGATCAGTATTGAAAGTTTTGAGCGCCGCCATTTTGTTTAGGATTAACCTTTTGAGGTCTAATTTGCGGCATGATGTTATACTAATTAAGACCTTTAAAATGGTATGCAATTTGACCTATGCTTACATTTGAGATTTGTATTACTTCCTCTGTGGGCCGTCCTCCCATGGTAGGCATGTCATAGTAATAGCAAGAAAAAATAGTTTATATAGCCATATAACACTGAGCAAATTTTATAGATGTTATGTGCTATGGTTTATTAAATATTAAGCCGTACCCAGACTTTTCAGACACCATGTATATACCTGGTTTGGAACCCCCTTAATATTTATTTTATTAATCAACACAGAACAATGAAACTCTAGGATTACGTCCTCACTGTAGTTACTGACTTTTTGGTCATTTTAACTGTCCTTTTTCGTTTTAGGAGGACATCCTGTGGAGGGAATCGGAAAAATCTGAAAGGTAAGCTTAGTTCAAATTATACCTCATTTTAAAGGTCATTGTTAGAGAAACAAATACCTGCAACTCCGACTGAAAAAGGCATATTCATTTGGAAATAACAGCCTCTAAGTTTGGCCTCATTGAAACTTTGATAGGCTGCTACTTCCAAACGAATAGTACTTTTTCAGTCGGGGTTGCAGCAATGTGTTTCTCTAACAATGACCTTTAAAATGAGGTTCACTCGACCAATGCTTACATTTAAGATTTTTTAGACTTCATCCACAGGACGTCCCCCCAAAGCGAAAAAGGACAGTTAAGATGGCCAAAAGTCAGTAACCACAGTGAGGGCGTAATCCTAGAGTTTCATTGTTCTGTGTTTATTAATATTATATAGCAAAATATTAAGGGGGTTCCAGACTTTTTGAACAACCGGTATACACAGTCCAACAGGGTGCTAAATAATTAGGCAATTCAACGCTGTGACTACTACAATGTTTCTTTTATTTACACAAATAATTAAATCCTGCAATATGAGATACAATACAACCTCGTTTGTCCAGCCTAAAATGGTGACAGGTCAAGCTATAAACGTTTAGCCAGATAAAACATAAGTTACAAACAATTTGGTTTTCTAACAAAAAACAGATGGAAAGCAAGGGAGTACCTGAAGTTGAATGCAATGTAAATCGTCAAAGAAAGGCGAACTTTGACGAAACAAACGTAGCTGACTACATATTATAAAAATGTTGTGTCTCAAAAGACGTACATTTTTTAAAACAACTGTGTTTTACTAATTTAAAATTCTCACATCATATGTTAAATTACTGATAAGTATTTAGATGAAAACTTATTATGCAGTATGATTTTGAATGATTTTCACTTATTTGAATGATTTAAAAAAGATGCACAGTATCCACATTGTACTGTTCACTCTGCCACATTAAGCAAGACTGATAATGCAAAGGGTGTGTACATAACAAACTCTTCCACTTCACTATATGATAAATGGACTGTCAAAGCTGCTCTGTTACAGAAGTCAGCAAATTGCCAGCTTGGATCTGTTAGCACGTTATGCAGTGACGTTATGCACGTTATGGTAATGACAGTGCCTACAGTATTGAAAATGCAAAACTCAAATACTAGTGTTCATGATTTGCATTGCAAGGCTCATCGGCACTTTCACGTAGTGGTAATTTTATCAAATACAAATTTATTTTTGTCTGATTGTCAAGCCAGATAAATTAGATTTGGATAAATAAGGTTGATTTGTATTCACAAATATAAATTACGAGACACTATTTCAGTTATTACTTTCACTTAGCAATCACTAGTTTATGTTCATTCAATATCTACATCTCTTAGTTAACTGTCACTGTTTAGCACTTATCACTTTACTGCCACTAGTAAACACTCCACTCCAGTCTGTAGACTGACACTGTCTAGTCCGCCGAAGGGTGTCTTTTTAATAAGGTGCCGCTGCAATCCAGAAGATTACAAAAGTATAACAAGAATGGTCCTGACCGCTATTCTGGAAGGTTCTAATACTACCCAGAAGCCAATTAACTGCCCTACCGAAAAATTCATGCATTATCGGAGTGCTACTAGATTGCCTACTACTGAGAAACTAGAAGCAACCTGCCAAATCCCGCTGTATAGAGAGAGGTTCTACCTAAGTTTAAAGTCAGCATTGAACACATGCCAGTTACTGTATACCAGAGATCGGTAAATGGTTCTTTTCTAAAATGAATTTGGTTAGGGGAAGGATGTGGCCATATTTTAATTGGTTGGCATAAACTAAGGTAGTGTTCTACAGCGGCAATGTCGTTGGCATGGAGGATGTTTGTATAAAACAAGGTACATGTCATTGTAACAAGGGTGGAATCTGATGTAAGGGGTTGTGGTATATCCTAAGCCTTCAAAATCCTATTTAGACTATGTAAAAGAAAAACAGAGTCCAGTATTGATTGCAGTAAGAAAAATGAATAATTCTAAGAGTAATGATATTTATGGAATGTAACAATTTAATTAAAAACATAATTCATAGATTAGATTCTCCGCTATCACAATGCATCAATCTCTTATTAACAGAGGGAAAAATTCCCGATTCTTTAAAGATATCTCATATTTTTCCAGTCTATAAAAAGGAGCCGAAGGACAAACCACTGAGTTTTCGTTCAGTTTCAATCATTCACAGAGTAGGAAAATTAATTGAAATCCTGGTATATGAGAAAGTAATTGATTACATTGAAAAAAACAAATTATTAAATATTTCTCACTTTGGTTTTTGAAGAGGGTTGTCTACCAAAAATGCATTGTTGGTTGTCTACCATTGTTGCAGGTTAATCCAACAAATTAACCTGTAATTTGAAACAAAGACCTGTGCTCAGGCCACATTTTGTGATCTGAGCAATGATTGTGTATATTTTGATATTCTTATTACAAAATTGAATACATATAGTTTCCAAGATTCGTCCTTAAATTTTTAAAAATCTTTCCTAAGAAATCATAGGTTGGTTTTTGCAATGGCCGTGTGTCACAAGATAAAACTGAAAAAATGGGGTGTTCTTCAAGGCTCTGTCCTAGGATCCTTACTCTTTATAATTTATAAAAATGATTTACCACTTACAATAAATACTAAAACTATACTTAATGCAGATGACACCCACTTTCTTTCGTGTAACAATTAATCTAAATGAGCTACAAAAAATGGTTGATTTAACAATGACAAATGCATTAAAATGGTTTCATCCTAAGTGCTTATTGCTAAATGAAGAAAAAACCCTAAATTCTTTATTCACACTAAAACCAAATTCTGTTCCTGCGAGTAAAAACTGTTTTGGTGCAGCAAAATTTTTTGGTGTATTTAGTGACAGTCAAGGGTACTGGAATTCTCATGTAGACAACCTTTCTTCAAGACTTTCATGTATTATTTCCCTTTTAAGACGCTTCAGAGATCTAATCCTGAAAAACTATATCTGGACAGCTTATTTTACCTACTTTCACTCCATATTGCGATATGGATTGTTATTCTACGGTAATTGTAGTAGAATTAAAGATATATTAAAATTATAAAAAATTTATTAAGAACAAGAAGCAGACGAGATTCAAAAGAACACTGTAAACCCCTCTTCATAGAATGGGAAATCCCAACAGTGATTAATTTATATATATATATATATATATATATATATATATATATATATATATATATATATATATGACCATTTAATTTACATTTTGTAAAACCCAAATTATTTAAATTTGAAAAATCATGATATAATACTAAAAATTATATAAATTATTGGTTGTATGTTTAGTGGAACCTTTATCAGCTAAGAGAATGATAATACCAGGATTGAATTTTAAATACTGGATTGCTTTCTGTTGAGCTATTGAAATACAGTATTATGTGCTTTTGGTAGACTAGAGAAAAAGTTGGGGTCAATCACTTTTTGGAGGATAAAGTTTACATAGAGTTGGATCGGGTGGTCAGGAGATAAAGGAGGTGAGTCAAATTTAGAGAGAGATTAGAAATATGCCAATTAACTAGAGCTTAATACTTCATTGGTAACTGCCTAAATCTTCAAATATTGATAACTTAATTAATTTTATTACATCAACATATAATTTAACTGATCTTGTATAGCATTCGTAATATCTCTTTGTTGTTGATGCATATTTGACAACAGACAATTCTTACACCGTCAATAATGACCCTAAATTAAGTTCTTCCTTTTTTTTTTACTGTTCCAATGGCAATGTTTTTCCAATGCCAGCTGACACATGTTGGAGACAGCTATACTTTAAATCATTATTAAAAAAGTACAGTGATAATCAATATTTCTGATATGAGGAAATACAACAACAAAATTAATCTGAACTGAATAACTTGTATTCAAAGTTGGAGATAGTGTTTACTTTACCCATTTTTCACTGATAGATGATTGACAGTAATAAGATAATAAGAATCTACTTTCTCAACTGATTCGCAATTACGATTCAAAAATAAGAATCAACCTACAGCTAATTAAAACCTCTCTTTGTAGAATTAAATATACAGTACATTTTAATAATAGGAACATACAATCTCAATAATGGTGTAACTAGTTAACATAAGGTAAGATTAATGATTTTCAAATATTACTGGAATCAAAAAGTAACACAAACAATTATAGGTGAAATTATAAGCTATTAAGAATCTGATACCGTGAGTAAAAAATGAACTGCGTCTTATAGGTTGTAATTGTAATCGTCGGCACTGGTGGCGCAGTGCTGTAACCCAGCTACATGGGGACAAAGTGTTTGGGAGATTGTAGGCGATAGGTTCCATGCTCGGTTCTCTTAATACCGACACGGCGTCCGCTCAATAGTTGTCATCAACGTAGACACTACTAGAGAAGTCTGGAGTGTCCGTGTTGAATGGTAGTCAAGGTTCGGATGTTGTGTAGGGAAGAGAACTGAGTGTCAGACTTGTCAGTTAGCTGAAAATCAGACCAACACTACGTGGTTCGGATTCCACGTAAAGCTGTAGGTCCCATAGTTGCCCTGGCTATTGGGCTATTAATAAATAGTCCTTTCTGAGCTAAGCCGAACTCAGATAGTAACAATGACTACACTCGTTCATCTACACTCATCACACTCGTTCACTCCTCATATTCGCCCATATCTCTACGATCAGCATCTTAGAGATGAATAAAGAATAATAATGAATAATAATAATTAGAGATGGGTCGGTCCCTAAAGTCGGTTTTCGGTTCTATCGGTTCTTGACAAATGAACCGGAACCAAGAACCGTTGGGAAAATCTCGGTTCTACAGTTCCGGTTCTAGAAAACTGTAAATGGATAGCTTTTTCAGAAATGTTTCAGGTGTGAAAAAAACTGATAAACAGAACAATCAAACAACAATATCCCGCCACAAGACAAATAATATATCTTTGTCAGAAAATATCTGCCCATAGAAGGCCACTTCCTTAGCATTACGTGAATTGGCCACGAGATAAACAAAATATCTAAGTCAGAAAATATTCGCCCATAGTCTGGCCACTTCCTTATCAGCATGTGAAAAGAGACAAATAACATTAATAAATAGGAATTCATACGCAAAGGCAGTGAATTAAAGCCATTCAGTTTTTGTTTCAAGAGTCCAGCATTTTATTTTAAAATACTTAAATTTTATTTTAATTATTTTTTTAATCAACCACATAATTTGTTGATTCACTGGCGTACAGGTATTAGACAAATTTTCTGAGACTTTCTCAAAAAGTACTCAGGACCGAGAACCAATTTCAGTAAAGAACCGAACCGGAACTGAAAAAAAAAAATGGAACTGATCCATCACTAGTTGTAATATCTAAAGGGAGTGTATCCATCTCTAATCTCCTAAATGAAGATAAGAAATTCACGTCTTGTACAAGAACAACAATTCATGAACAGATCGATTTCCCAGAATTATTAAATAATAGATTTTATTTTAATTCTTATTCTTAATCTTATTAATATAAGAATTAAGAATTGACAAATTTTGTTTTTCAATTCAATCAAGGACCTATAGGGTGATTTAAATCTACACACTTGGCAAATAAATTTGTTAGTACTAAATAAATAGTTAACTCCCCAGTCATTGTTCTATGTAGTAAAATTAAAACCCCTCTAGTAAAATTTAAACATAAAAAAATACAACATTCCATATTTTATCCAAAAACTTTCAAACAAAATATAATTTTTTTGTAACAATTCTCAATTTAAACCTAAAACCAACCTTTTTGCTAGTGATAGTAGCTGAAGTCTGCATACTGGCATCTACACAGTGCATAGGACACTGAGTGGCAGAATTACGTACATGAGTTGGAACAGCTATCCTGGTCACATCTGTTGGGTCACTACTTGAGCTGGAAGCCAAGCTGGTATGTGTCTGGGTTGTCCTGCCCATCTGACACCTATTAACATGACATACATTTAGTTAAATCAGCTAGGTGCCAGTTTCACCTTTCTGGACTTTCAGGAAAATGACAAAAATATCACATTATTTTTACGTGAAAAAACACAATACTCCATGACAGACTTTTCTATAAAACGGCTACTGACTTTAATCCAATCATTCTGAAGACTGCTTTATTTGGTATCACGTCCAATGATTTTTATGAGTTTGTCACTGTTACTTGGAATATATTTTTTTATATATCTTGGCTCTGACATGCAATATGTAAGAGCTTGAAAGTAGGGCTAATTTTTGTTTCAAAAGCATTGTGAGCACCATTTTGTGTATACACTAATTGGTGGTCACAACTTGAAATATTTTTCTATTCAGTTTCCACCGTTGTTCAGTAACTTTAGTGTTGGGTAACCACTTTACCTAAATCTTTAATCAAGAAACATTGTACCAGTAAATACAGGTATAGCTCCAAAATTTGTTTGCATCATCACATGAGTATGAGACTGACAAGGTGCATATGAGAGGATTCCTCCCATTGTTGTGCACCACTAGTGTGCATGGGAGGGATTCTCCCCATCATGCACTTATTGTTTGGTATGGGACTCACAAGTGCATGTGAGATGATTACTCCCATTGTTGTGCACCACTAGAGTGCATGGGAGGGATTCTCCCCATCATGCACTTATTGTTTGGTATGGGACTCACAAGTGCATGTGAGATGATTACTCCCATTGTTGTGCACCACTAGTGTGCATGGGAGGGATTCTCCCCATCATGCACTTATTGTTTGGTATGGGACTCACAAGTGCATGTGAGATGATTACTCCCATTGTTGTGCACCACTAGTGTGCATGGGAGGGATTCTCCCCATCATGCACTTATTGTTTGGTATGGGACTCACAAGTGCATGTGAGATGATTACTCCCATTGTTGTGCACCACTAGTGTGCATGGGAAGGATTCTACCCATCATGCAATTATTGTTTGGTATGGGACTACTCCAAGGTGCAAGTGGGAGGTATTCCTACATTTTCAAAATAGCTGGAGGAGGGTTTTCCAGCTTCTGAGAACTTCTTCAAATCCAATTTTGTTATTTCCACACAAAAAATAATTAAAATTTACAAAAAAAAATATATTTTATCACTTGGAAAACTATATTGCATGAATTTTAGCAGTGAATGTGTTCAATATTTAATTACTAAAGAAAGAATTGTGTATGAATAAACAACTGATTAGCAGGTGTAGAGTTTAATTAATAACAAAGAAGCTGGGTTTACAAAAAAAAAAAAAAAAAAAAAAACTTACAGAACAACACTTGTCCTAAGAGAGTATATGGTTTTGGCAAATGAAAGGAAAATAATCTTGTACTGAATCAGATCTTTCTTCAACCTAATAATGCTTGTTGTATAGAAATTGGGGTTTGCTCTTATATGAACATTGTATGTTGTGCTGCATATATACGAGAAAGCACATTTTCAAGAGTAATATTGCAAGATAAGTCAATCATCACTCGCTGTCAAAACTCATATTTTAACATGTAATGTACAAAATCATAAAGGTACTTGGAGAGGTACCTTATATCCTCCCGTTCGAGGCTATTATTGTTGTTGCCGCTATTGAGCTGCCTAGAAGTATTTAGACTTGCTTCACAGCTACAGACAGAGACTGACTCACTGAGTCTCTCCACAGACTCAGACTCTGGGCCTTCATCTATAAGGCTATCTGCAAAGCTCTGGTCTACCCATGCTGATAGCTGGTTCTGGTTACGGTCAGATGTCACTAGATTCTTGTTAGGTCTTGATACACTGAAAAGTGACAAATT
The DNA here is from genome assembly GCA_035578905.1 of Stictocephala bisonia. Taxonomy (NCBI): domain Eukaryota; kingdom Metazoa; phylum Arthropoda; class Insecta; order Hemiptera; family Membracidae; genus Stictocephala; species Stictocephala bisonia. The sequence goes on along the minus strand of JAQJVL010000195.1, from coordinate 465,208 downwards.
TTATTCATAGGTAATATTTGCAGTTAATATTCAACATTTAAATTAAAAGAGCTACTTGAAACAAATTCTATTGAAAAAAGTGATAAAGCTTCTATCGATTCCACTTACGAAGTGGCAGCGTTGAAACGTTATTTACTACTAAATTACTTCTAATTAAATTTAAATTTCAAATATTATAATTATTCTTCATTTATTTAGTAATTTTTTAGATTGATCTACACATGTTTAATAAGACCTCTGAGGGTGGATCTACAAAATGTTATACATATTTATAAATCAACACTTTGTTTTACATCGTAAGTAAGCCATAGGCCCTACCACTAGCTATTTTATCTTGCGGATGGAGAGGTGGTTCATGTGGACAGTTCACTGAAGTCATCATGTAAACAGATTTGTCTAGGGGGGACGGTAACTTGCTTATCTGTGAACTTTGCCTGGGCCAGCTGTCTCTATCGGCTTTTCGTCGTTTATCTTAATGCAAATACTGACTTATGCATTAACTATCCCCCCCCCCAATCAATTTAACAAAGAATTCTAAAATTATAGCAATGATAGTGATGAATATAATGGTGTTAGAATATTGCTGGGGAAATCAATAGCAATGTTTTAAATACTGTTCTAAATTCTGGTCACAACAGATATCTCGATATACTTTAGAATTCTGGTTATATTAAATATTAACAAAGTCATATGACTTGCTAGTAATACGTATTGATAACTTTTTAAAGAAATTATCTAAAAAAAATCAAGTTGATATAAATGAGTCAGTTGTCTTTGAATCTTCAATAACAGACCATCAGACTGTCTGCTTACAAATATCTAACTACAGAACATTTCTGAATAGTAGATTAGACGATTATAATAAGACACTGGCAAAATAGATACGAAAAAATTGCATGATAACTGGAATAAAGTCATGAAATGTAATAATGAAAAATCTGGCTTCAAACGAATTGGTACATACTTCGAAATTTATACTTGCCTACAACTCTGAATATGTTACAAAAAGGGCAAAAAAACAAAAAAAAAAGCCCTGGATAACCACTGGCATTGTTAGGTTTATTATAAACTGCAACAAACTTAAGTAAAAAGCTCATAAATCAACCTTGTAACAAATTTTGATGTAATAAATAAAAAAGGTATCACAATATTTTAGATTCTTCCATAAAAAAAGCTAATTAAAATATTTTAAGAATAAAATTAATCTTGCACCAGGAAATTCTGAGAAATTTTGGCAGGAAGTGAACGAGGCAGCTGGTCTACCGGTGATGTGGGATGGGTTCCTGGTGGAGGCCTATTGCGAGCATAGTGACTCTGCCACACCACCAGTCATTAACCCTTTTCACTCAAAAGGCCACTGGCGTTGCCGCACCACCATCTTGCTTTATGCGTCAGCCATGTCGTCTGCCAGTTGTCACTGGGTCAGAATTGTTTTGTTGACACTCTGCTGATATAGCAAAATGGAAATTTAAAACCCCATGTAATTTACATAACTTTTTTTAATGTTAACGTTAAAACTAAGTTGTACCACAATAACAGTTTAAGGGAAATGAAAGAATATTTGTGAGTTTGTTTTGAGTAAGTTTCGGATACCATCTGAGTAAGTCATAATTTACCTCCATATTCAGTGAAAACTAAAATGCTAACGTAACTGGAACTTTAACACTAATATATAAATTATAATAATTTTTGAAAAATGTATGGCTATTTTATTACTTTACGACTGATCATTTAGCAACACAAACACCACGTAGCGGCTTGCAAGCACTGAGGCAGAGAGGTCAGATATATGGAAGATAACAGCTGGCGAAAATAGTGGGAAACTGACAGACGTTTGGTTTTAAGTTTCTCAACAGGTTACACCACCTTACAGAGGAATAATATTGAAAAATATATACTAAACACAGAACTGAATCGTGGCTACTGACAGTGGCCGGCCGTCTGCGTGTTCCCTGATTTTCACGCTGGCCACTTACAGTGGCCTTGTGATCTAGGAGGACATTTACAACAACAAAAATGACAAGCTGTCACAGAAATGGCTGTGGCCACTCACTGGCCATACGAACCCAGAGGAAATGTCTTAAAGAGCCCTCTCAAGTGCAAAGGGTTAAAGAAATTTGTGATTTGTTTAACAATTATTTCTCCTCTTTACGCACCCAAAATAACCTGCAAGAGATGAGGATGTCAATCACACCATGAACTCTGTTTTTGTAATGCGACCTGTTTCTCTGCAAGAATTATTCAAGACAATACTAAATCTTGAAGATCACCTGATCCCAACTCGTATTATTTAAGTATTTAATGAACCTTTATTGCACATTTTCAATATAAGTATTAGATATGGTGAATTCCAAAATATTAAAAACTGCCAAATTTTTTCCCACTTCAAATCAGGCTCAAAAGCTGTAATTAACAATTAGAGACCACAATATCTTTCCTAATAACAGTATCTAAGTGTTTAAAAAATTGTGTTGTTTATAAAATACCTAATTATATAGATCAAAATGAAAAAATTACAAACGTGCAATATGGGTTCACTAGGCACAAAAATACCTCAGATGCACTGTTTGATATTTTGAAATTAATTGTTTCAAATTTTGGTTAAGACCACGCAAATAAATATTAATAACTTTTTTAGATTTTGCTAAGGTTTGTGATTCTTTGGATCAACAAAAGTTACTATGAAATTAAGATATATTGAAGTACAAAATAATTGTTTAGGAGCTATTTCAACAGGAGGGAGCTGAGTTCACATTGAAGGAATTTATAGTAATTTAGGGTGATACTCTTGGACCAAGATATTTAATAATATCTCAAGAGTAAACATTAAAAGTTTGATTTTTTTCTGATAATACAGTTGTTGTAACAGTGACCAGTATGTAGGAGAAAGAGTGCTGCCAAGCATCTCAAAATCTGATAAAAAATAAAAGATGGTTTGACCAAAATATACTCACTTCTGCAAAATGACTCCCAATGTACTTAAAGAAGGACCTTGGTCCAGGTTTAAGAATGCAACGGTCTGATATATTTTAATTGACTCTTTTCTACTAATGTTGGTCGGCCATTGAAGCCTAAATCAACTACTAAATAATATAGTTAGACCTTTAAAAAATAATATACTGGTTGGAAATAAATTATAACTTGCCGGAAGGATTTTTTTAAAATAAGGCTATAAGTTACAAATATTTTTAAATACTTTCAGTTAACCTTTTGAATTCCACTACCGCAGTGTTGCTGCAATGACACATTGTGTTGAGTTCATGCCATTTTCACTATTTATCACGGACTGTCACGAAAAACTTCAGCAATCATCTAGACAGTTCAGCATTTGGTTAACATGTGTTTTGATTTCGCAAAAGATTTGGAACAGACATTTCTGGTGCTATTTATTTACTCATCTGTCATTTGTAAACACAAAATGGGGGAGTGATCACGTATATTATGCGAAAAAGAAATTAATCAATCTTTTAGTGCAGATTGTTTCAGCGCTTTATCTGAGTGTAGTGACGAAAGTGACAATGTAGAAGACTCATTTTTACTATAAAATACTAGTGACATAAGTATAATGAAAGAGAGACTTTTATTTTTGGACAAACTGGTGAAGAATTCTACTTGTGACAGGCTTCATGCTGACTATGTTAGTCTTAAAAAACTTAATAAAAAGTCTATTGAAGATTCAAAACTGGCTCATTATGCAGAACAAATAGAAAATTGTAGTAATAAGTGTAAGGCTGCTTGATATCCTTATAAAAGAAAATAATGTAGAACTCCAATTATCCGTACTCCAACTATCCGAATCGCTGATTATCCGAATCACTTTTAGAAGGTCAAAAAAAAATCTTAAAATCTTCAGTTTTTTATTTTGTTCTGAGAAAAAAAAACTAAAAGAATACAATAACAAAGAGTAGTGTTTTTAATTCTTAGAAAGATAAATCATACATATAATTACCACAAAATAACACATAATATGCCCCAATAAATGCTGTATACTGTAACACCGTCTAAAATGAATCCAAATTCTGCCAGGAAACATAATGCGATAGGAATAATGTATTTTCTACTCACGCTATTGTCCTTCCCTCGGTCAAGCACATCTAACATATCGAGCATATCTAACTAAGGTATTTGGTAAGCAATAACATTTGTTTACAGGATGGTACGTAAATACACACTATAGTACACTAGTATGTAATAAAATTGTAATTAATTATGTTATAACTACCCTTTCTCATTTAAAACATTGATTTATATCCCATTTCAACATATATGCATTATGTAATTAAATAAAATGGACTGCTTTTAGACAACAATCTGAGTATACGAATAGGATCTCATCCCAATTGATTCGGATAATTGGAGTTCTACTGTATGAATAACTCAACTTTTCAACCAGATATAAATATTAGTCCAGACCAGTTTAACAACTTTTTTATCAATTCAATTAAAGAAATAAAAAAATAGTATCAAGAAGCCTAATGTTGTTATTATGAGTTTAGTTATAAATCACCATATCGACAAAAATAATTTCTATTTTACACAAGTCTCAGTTGATGACGTCACAAAAGCCGTAAGATTAAAAATTTATGAAAGCAAGGATATCTATAATTTATCTAATAACATGATTAAGAAGATCTATCATATAATTTTGAATCCTTTAACTATATACATTAATAAATTTATGAAAAAAGGTGTTTTCCCAGATGAATTAAAGTTGTCATAAATACGGCCAGTTTTTAAGAAAGGGTCAAGAAAACTTACCGAAAATTATCGCCCTATATCTATAGTACCAGTGATATCCAAAATAATAAAAACTATAGTACATGATCAACTTGTAGTCGATCTAGAAAATAACAGTTATCTGAATTCATCACAGTTTGGTTTTAGGAGAAATAAATGTACGATTGATGCAGTTGATGCACTAATTAGGAAAATTATAAATGCTTTTGAAAATAAGGCCTTTGCTCAAGCCACTCTCTATGAAAAAGCAAGGCATTTGATTGTGTTGAACATGATAAGTTAATCTTAAAAATAAACTATCATGGTATTACTGGTAGTCCTGCCAAGTTTTTTCAGGATTATTTAACAAATTGCAGACAACAGATTTTTATTAATGTAAATTGGTCCAATGAATTATTGGTTGAAAGTGGTATACTCCAAGGATCAGTGCTGGGTACCTTGTTATTCTTGTTACATATAAATGACCTTCCAAGTGCTACTAAGACCAAATATTTTCTTTATGCAGATGATACAACTTTCTTGAATATCAACACAAACTTTAACACCCTACAAGATATTGTAAATAAAACATTTGAAGAAGCGTCACTGTGGTTTAGGTCGAACGGCTTTTTATTAAATGAATACTAAACTCATATATTAATCAGTTTAAGACAAAATGCTACAATCGGTATATCCAATGATTTCTTTTCTTGTGTTAAATTTCTGGGAATATTTATTGACAATAATTAATCATGGAACTCTCATATTGATATTATCTAGAGATGTTTTTTACTTAAACGCTTAGGGAATTGTGTGCCCGAGACCTATGTAAAATCTGCATACTATGCTTTTTTCCAATTGCTGGCCAGGATTTTCCAATGAAAAACATAGCAATACTGAAATACAGCAACTGTACCATAAATGTAATGCAGAATATTATAAGTATGCCACAATCAATAACTGTATCTCAAATTTAGAGCTTGCAATGCTCAAGATACTATACTGTTAGGCAATTGGACAGATGTTTTCATTTGTTGCCCTTATAATTTAGGGAGAAAAGATTGTTTCAAAACCAGATAATAAAGAGAACCGGATAATTCGAGGCTAAACAAATTGTGTTGTGCTACATACATAAATAATCAAAATAAATTTAAAATCATTCATAAAAACATGTCAAACAAACAAAACACTACTGAACAAATGTACATTATTTATTTTTTTTAAAAATGTGATAACTATAAATCTAATTTTGTACTAAATAGTTGTCAACATTGTATTTCAAACATATTTATAAACAAAATTAACAAAAAGAGGAAAAGTACTTAAATTTTTTATGAATTTATTTTTGAACACAATATATATCCCTTGGGTCCATGACAGTCCATGACCGTCAACACCCATCATATCATGCCTTTTGAGAAACAAAAAATTAATACTAAATGAATAAAGGACAATTTAAAGAACAACATAAATTATTTTAAAAAATATGAGCTTTCACTCAGAGTGAAAGTATAATACACTTTTCTGTATATTCTTACTCATAGAAACAAACTACCTGTTATCACAGAGTTCAGTGGAACGAATGATGGTAGGGGCACAATCTGAGTGTGCCATGGCACAACCACGCTGTTTGATAAACAACCGCACCAAACTGAGACGACAGTGCTGGCGGTCAGAAGACAAACTGCTGTCTGATCCCGACACAGATGATGAGTACTGAACGTCATATAATTTCACACAGCCACCACCTGGGACAGTGGAAGAGAAATGTAACATAACACTTCTATATTTTTACCTAGATTTATTTTTATTTCTAAAACACATTTTCACAACCTACCACACAAAATGCTTCATACTTAAATTTTCTAACAAAAGAGCTGTCTATCATTATACTAACTAGAATTTTGACAGATATTGATTTAGATAAAACTTAATATATAAATCAACTGATAAAAATTCCAATAATTTAACCTAAGCATGTCAAAATAATGAAAGAGAGAGAGAGAGAGATAAAAATCCATTTATTGACCAAGACCAAGAAAATATTTACATTCAGTGTTTGCAAAAATTTTAGGGACACCCTCACTAAAGCAATCACGTGGAGTATGGACCCGGAACGAGATCAAAACTCAAGTCCTTAGAAAGATTAAAAACTAAATTAGCTAAAGTTTCTAATCATGTAACGTACCTCACAAGATGCAAAAATGAAGGCATATTACCTAAAGGATTGCAGGTTAAAACACCATGTAAAACACGTAGGGCAAAAACTATCACTCTTGCAGCTGGTAACAAACTTTTTATTGAAGTACTTAAAGATAACCTTAGAAAAAAATCCTCTTTACAGAATCAAATAGAAACAAACACACAACACCTTAAGGACATATTAAGAAATGATTGGGAAAAAATACTTTCTTGCATAAATGCCACAGCACATCAAACAGACATAAAAACTAAGCAAAACCATATTAAAAAATGTAATGCTTTCAAACAAACCTACTCATCTAACATACCTACAAATTCTTTGAACCTTGACTCACAAAATGGAATTCACCAAACATCACAGATAAATAATATAGTTAATATCTCCAGCAAAACACAAACTAAAGAAGAAACTGATTTACTATCTAAAGGGCTAAATTTTTCTGTTGTTACTAAAAAGACCTAACGTGCTGGATTTCATTACTGGAATTGAATCGGCTGCTCAACAGCTACCTGAGGAGGATGACGATCAGTTCAGGTGTGAGGCCAGTATCGCCTTAAAGAAAATCCAACCCACCAAACCTAACCTCTGTAAAAGTGAACTCAACGCTTTAAAGGCCCTCAAAAGTGAACAGGACATAAAAATTCTACCTGCAGACAAAGGAAATGCCACAGTCATATTAGAAAAAACTACATACAAACACAAAATTCAAGAAACGCTTAAAGATGGAAAATACACACAATTAAATACAGACCCAACAAAATCTTTTGAAAGGAAAATTGAACAAACCCTAAGAAAACACAAAAAATACATGCCCGATAAATTACGTAGTAGGCTAACATCACATCACTCCAAAACACCACATATGTATGGCCTACCCAAAATTCACAAACCTAACATTCCCCAATGGCCTATTGTTAGCTCCAGAGATTCTCCTGCCCATGAATTTATGCAAGTTTATCTTTCCCATAATCACTCCTTTGGCCAACAACACATCACATGTAAAGAATTCACTGAAATGACAAAAACCATGACCATAAATAATAATGACATTCTTGTCAGTTTTGATGTAGTTAACTTGTTCACTAATATTCCGGTAAAAGAAACTCTAAGAATAATCAAAAACAGGCTTGACCAAGACACTAAACTTTCAGAATGTACCAAACTGCCCATAAATGTAATATGGAACTTTTACAGCTTTGCACTGAATGTAATCACTTTGAAATAGAAGATCAAATATATCGCCAAGATGATGTTATGGCAATGGGTTCCCACTATCACCTATTTTCACCAATATCTACATGGAAGAGTTTGAGGAACAAGCAATTGCTTCCTCAAATCTCAAACCTAAGGTTTGGCTTAGGTATGTGGATGACACATTTGTCTGCTGGAGTCACGGTGAACCAAATTTAGAAGAATTTTTAAAACACTTGAACAATGTTTCACCCACCATTAAATTCACCATGGAAAAAGAAGTAAACAATAAACGATCATTTTTGGATGTAAATGTAGAAAAAACAAAACATGGCCTTAAAACATCAGTCTACAGAAAACAAACTCACACAGGCAAATACCTCAATTTCAATTCTAACCACCCACAAACTGTTAAAGAAGGTGTAGCCTTCTCTCTCTTTGATAGGGCCTGAGCCATATGCTCAGACAAAACTAAACTAGATAATGAACTAAAAAGTGTCTCCAAAGATCTCATAAACAAATGCAAACAAATAATAAAACGCAAACAAACACCCACTGACACAATGCCTGGAACAATGAACACAGATTTAACTGGGATAACACTAAAATACATCACAGGGAACCAAATTTTTTTTAAACGTAAATTCATCGAAGGTGCCTTTATGAAACTAAATAATGAACAAGTAATCAGTAGTTAGACCCATGTGGGTTCCTTTACGTAAAGAGTTCAGTACACTAATGACATCATCTAACCAGAATCCTACTCCACCTGCACCTACAACAATAAAACACCCCATGACCCTACGTTCCCGTACCTGAGTCACTGCGTTCCTGGCGATCTCAGAGCGTACATCTCTGACAACGTCAGTCTGTGGATAGTTCTTGTGAAGTGTAGTGTGTATGTTTGTCTTGTCCCGATGTTTTATGTCTAGACAAAAAACTTGTCTAGACGCCATCGTCACTGCGGGTCGTAAGGCTTCATCATTTTGTAATATTTGATTATTGTATTGTTTTATTCCTACTAATTGTTGTCTTTTCAGGTTAAAATATAATTGTAATAGTTGATTAGATAGTAGTCTCAGTCTTCCCGAGTACATATCTCATTATTGTGCATGCTTAATGTTATTTTAAATTAATAGTGTTTTTCAAGTACCATATATTTATTTTATTTATGCTTAGTTAATGCAAATCTCATTTCAGTCTGATTGGAATATTAATTTAACTGTGTTTTAACATTTTTTCGTTGATATCCTGACCTTGGCAGCGCCTAATTGGTTATATTAATTTCACCTTGTTAACATTTTTTTATATTTAGTAGAAGTTCATTTTGTTGTACCCCATTCTAGGATCTAGGTTAAAATGAAGATAATTATTAATGTAGATAAGTTTATTAGTTTAAGAACGTAGTTTTGTAACATGTTTGTGTAGATGTAATTTAGTTTTTAGCATTTGAAAAAGATTTGGGTTTTACCAAATCGAAACGTCGTGATTGGCATTTTTCCAACAACCATGACAAGTGAGTTGATTGGCAAATGTCCAACAACCTTTATCTTCCTCATCTGTACTAATGTGTAAACAAACTTGAAAGTCACAGGCCGAAAACACAGGAATCGGAAACAACTGCACGTTACAGCGAGTTGGAACAACTCAACATGCTCACCGAATACGATGTTGCCATCAGTCTGTGGCAACACACCGCGGTACTGTGTGACGCCCATTTGCTTTATGGACCTTTACCCGTGGAACCACAGGGCCCACACTGAATGTGTTATCTCTCACCGACAGTATATGACATTGCTAATACACCGTGTTCTGTAATGACAGTAAGACAAGTTTACTTGAGAACGTATTTAGTGTATTTATTTAGAATACCAAGTACTACACTTTTTTAAGAGCTGACTTTCAACATGTTAAGCTTCTATGTCATTTATCTAATCTGTTTCCCACTGTATAGTTCTGAAGAAATATTAAATTTGTTAAGGCGTATACAGTTAGTTCTTCTGGCAGAAAGATATCTCAATTCTCCTAAATCAATATCTTATAAGAAAAATGTCAAGACATGTAACTAACCCAGTGCTTTGGCGTGGTGTTCTGTCGCAGCGGTGGACTGATTAAGGCGAGCATGTGCACGGGTGAGGTTTGGTAGACTGGCTGTAGAGTGCCGCATGCTGCTGTTGCGATGGTTATGTAGACTGACCACCTTGCACCATGTGGTACGGGGTGCGTCTGAACTGGCCATTTGACCACACGGCCCCTCACTCGTCCATGTGCCACTACCGCTTGTGTTGCTTTCTCCTGATAGATCAAAATTTAACTTATATTTCAAATGAGCCAAAAAATTTAAAGTTTTAGTGATTTATTAATGTACAACAAATTCATAAACTGTAGTATATTTTTCTATAAGCTTAATCTCAAGATATGTCCAATAAACACTAACAAAAACATTATAAACTTAACAGCTTTTTATTGCCTCATTTCAAACACGATTGTATGAAACTGATCTTTTTCTCCAATTCCAAAAATTAAAAATGAATTTTATCAACATGATATATATATAACACAGAATACAATTTTTCACTATCGTGATGTTTCACAATCTGTCGGTGTTCTGATGATATCATTCACAATCTGTAATAGCAAATGATATCACCACACTTAACAAGAAAAGTCAATGACGCAATAGGCTACTCATTTATAGGTTTGGAATCTAAGATCTTGTCAGCAGGCAGCTTGCAGATTAGCTGCCAAATGGTCTTGCCAATATGTATATGACTTAGGTTCTCTCACCACTCCTACCTAAGGTGCTTGTGGCTCTAAAAACTATATAATCTTGTATTAGAATTATCGCATAGTAAGGTTGGCCAAACTGTTGTGACTGCTGCTTCGTTCACTCCTACACAAGCTTTCACCGAGATACTTGATAGCCATTGAGAAAGGGACTTCTTTTAAAAGGTAGGGCCATGTGCAAAGTTAATGCAGTTGTTAAAAGCAAAAGAGAGTTGAGTTATAGAAATTTAACATGAATTTATGGACATGGATGTCAAAAATGCACAGTGAAGAATGGTGACAGATAAGGCAATCACAATGGTTAAGCAAAACTTATGTGAAAATGGCAGATCACTTTGGATTATCTTTGAAGTTTCCTAAACCACCATTCAAAGTGTTTGATTAAAAGCTGAAACAATCAGAATGTGTAAGCAAAAAACTTACAAAAACACTGACTGAAGAACACAAACTACAAGTTGATTCTTCTCAAAAATGTTGTACTACGATGCAATGAAGGACAACTTTTGGGTTGAGTAGAACAGATCACAAAAAAACTTGGTATTCCACTTTCTCAGTTTGGCGGCACTGACTGTACACAGCAGAGCGGCGCCACTGTTCTCTTCAGTCAGTCAGTCTGCTATTGTTGCTTGGTGGAGTTAGATCAGCATAGTGTTATATTTGTTGTGGTCGCGAGGACAATTATATGAGTGTTGTGCTGTCTTTTTTACAACATAAAATATGACAGATAAAAGGAAGAAAGTTGTCACCATGCAGAAGACATTAGAGGCTATTTTCCGTTTAGATAAAGATGAGACACTTTAAAAGATTGTGTCTGAGTTATGAAGTAGGTATTTCAACAGTACGTGATTTTAGGAAAAATAGACAACAAAATTGAAGGTTTCTGTGTGAAGACAGTTGTTAAAAAGGTTTAGGAAACAGAAGTACAAACCTACTTTTTCGTTTGGCTAAATATGTAATATTAGACGAATGTTTTTTTATATGGTTTAGACAAGAGAGAGAGATTGTGGTGTTCTGATATAGGGCCCAATATTACAAGAAAAAGCATTAGGTTTCAATAAAAAATTAAGCGGTGATCCAACATTTACTGCTAGCAGTGGTTGGCTCCAGAGGTGGAGAGAATGACACGGTGTACATCAGATCTCTGTAACTGGTGGAATATTGTCAGGGGATGTTGAAGGAAGTGAAAACTTTAAATTAAGTTTTCAAAATAATATTTCAGATAGCAACTTTTCCCCATCACAAATTTACAACGCTGATGGAACTGGTAACTGATATTATTTTTGTTACCAAATGTTCTCTAGTTTTTAATAGTAAGCCTACAACTTGATTGTGTGTAATTTAATTGTAAAATATTCATACTATCTCATTAACATTTGTGTGTATTACTGTGTATTTTTTATTCTGTCTCACAATTTTACATGCAAAAAAGTTCAAATTTGGCTTATCCGGAATTTCACTTATTCTGAACCTCTCTGGTCCGATCAAATCTGATTAAATGAGTAAAACCAACTTCAACAATAAAGTTGGGTAAGGATAAGCTTAGTTAGGTTAGTCTATATTTACTGTGACACAAATTGCTGGCCTATTTTATCATCACATAAACTAACCTAACATAACATGTTTTATTGAATGTTTTTTTTTTTTATTGATTTCATATTCGTGTTTACAAGAAACACTAGATTGATATAAAATACATTATTTTTGGTGTAAACATTGTTTTCATTTTTCGCCAAAAATTGGTAATTCTTCTGAAAAATTCCTATGGATTCGTGTTCGTTCATGGGGTTAATATTGACTAGTTACAAAAATTATGAAAATCAAAAGAAACTCCTATGTGCCAAAATAATATGGTAAATAAAACAACTGTAGTAATTATAACAACAGTTTTGGTGTTGTAATCAAGAAGTTACATGAATCACTCCTTATACACAGTGGTTTGTAACTTTTAACAGGATTTTGAGGTCATCACTAATAAGATGAGATCCAGGCTTATGCTTGTGAGGTAAAAATTATGAACATTTGTAGTTGGTGGTTTTGTTATATCAATTGGGAATCTGCAAAAAATAGCATTTTCAAGCCATGCAGGCTGCAACAGGCTCATAACAAAACTGACAGCACTACTATAATGAGATTGACTTATCAAAAGACATTTCTATAGCCTCTGGTTTTCAGCATGTACTTGTGACTATCACATGTACTTTCTTCTTTTGTTATAGTATATTGTCATAAAATTAATGGGATTGAGAATATTCTCCTATACAACTACCCAAAGAAGTTTAGGAGGGATTGCTACTGCGTTACAAAAATGTTCCCCACTTTTATAAACTCTACAGACACTGAATATCAACGTGATCTCTCTCAGCATTTTTATTTTCATATTTACTTTGTAATTTGGCATACGTCAAGCTCTAAGCATTACGGAATAACTCATGTCTATAATAGACAAGCGAGAGGTGTTAAATGCTGACTAAGTGCTAGAAGCAGACCTGTATGATGGCAGTCAGAATCATCTCCCATGAGGGTGCTACCCTCAAAGGCTATAGTGTAGTTGTCTTTGTTGGCCTGACAAGTGAGCAAGATGTCCTGTTCCTCACAGTCCAGGGAGTCCACACTGTAGTTGGGTCCTGCTGAACACAACGGGCTCTCCCTCACTGGTGAGAACAAAGGACCTGACTTGCACATTGATTCACACTGCCCTTCCTCCTCCTCCTTAAATAGATTAAAATTAAATAGATTAAAGTCCATTATAGACACGACAGATTTAATCTATAGATTATGCCTTATACATTATAGCAATAATACAGGGTGGGAAAAAAATATAGAAACGCTTTCACAACTTTTTTATAACTTCACTTGTAAAAGTGAAATCTTGTACATGATCATGGTTACAAAGAACATACTTTTTAACACCATTAGCGACATTTCATCTTTTCAGGGGGATGGCCTACGAGGAGTTGTACGAAAATCTTCAGCGTATGCCTAGGTCGAGTTTGGTATCAAATGAAAGGTCTATTCAAGAGCAATTAATTGCTGCAAACCAGACTTCGAAATGTTTATCCTTTTCAGAGTTGCGGTCATTTGAATTTCAAAGTAACTAATTTGAACAAAATTATTTCTCTGATTTTTAACTGTTTTAAGTAAATTATTCTGATCAAAAATTAGACTTTATAAATGACAATTATTAAAAAAATTTAATTATCAACTTAGGTATTGAAAAAAATAACGTTGTTGTGAAAGTGTTCCCATAATTTCCCCACCCTTATAACTTAATGACTGTATACCAACAGAATAAGAAATAATCAATTCAAGTAAGTTGCCAGCCATCAAATGTTTGAAGCTAATTGACTGAATAAAAAAGTTTGTGATTATGCTTTACCGTTTTTGTAATTGCATTATAATTAATTTTTAACAGTTAAAATTTGCTTGTTCAGATAAAAAAACTCTAGTGTTACATTTTTATCAATACAGTAGATGCTTCAACCACTGATTAAGCTGTTTAATTTTTTTAAAGATTTCTTTGTATTGTAAGCCTATAATACAAAGAAACTAAAAACAAACCTCAAACGCTACACATTAAAATATTATTTCTCGATATAATGGTTAATCATTATATATCATAAGCCTATTTCCAGACTAACATAACCATCCCAGTTATTAGCCAAGTTAGGATTTACATTTAGGTTGTTTCTTTCAACAGAGAGTAGTTCAGAGGTTGGATGTTTTTTCAGTATCTCTCCCCCCCCTCTCTCTCTCTCTCTCTCTCTCTCTCTCTCTCTCTCTCTCTCTCTCTCTCCCCTCTCTCTCTCTCTCTCTCCCCTCTCTCTCCCTCTCCTCCCTCTCTCTCTCTCCCTCCCTCCCTCTCCCTCTACTCGCCTGAAGAAAATACCTGTGGTGTTGAAAATTTGTGAGATTGTGTCTATTTTGTGTTTGTTACTACTACTCTGATGTTAGTGAACTTGTCTTTTAAGGTAAGTTTGCTGATGTCCTATCTCTCTAATGTACTAATTCCTGGCCTAGTGCCCTTTAACCTAACCTGTATTATAGGTTAATAACCTTCAATCTCCCAGTGATCCTGTAAATCCTCTTTGATTACGCGTTTCGGCTTTTTATGCCATCATCAGATCCTTAAAAACTTGAAACGTTTTTCTAATTTTATTCTTAATGGTCTTGTTAACATTTTTTTTAAAATAACTCATAAATAATTGTCGAATTTTTAAATAATTGTCGAATAAAATTAGAAAAATGTTTCAAGTTTTGAAGGATCTGATGATGGCATAAAAAGCCGAAAAATGTAATCCAAGAGGATTTACAGGATCACTGGCAGATTGAAGGTAATTAACCTATAATACATTAAAATGCATAAATTTATGACCTGTTGCAACAAATTCTTGTTGAGAGCATGTGCCCTGGAAATGATTAAAAATAAGGAAAAGAGACAAATACATTTGTCTTGTACAGAAAAAATAGATCTTTTCAGTTACTTGTAATCAGACCAATGGCAAGCGTATTGAGTTATCTAATTGTTAGGTTACAAACGTTATACAGTAAATCATAAATAATGTAATTTTGTTGATCATAATAGTGGTGTACACACCCAAACAATTGAAAGTACAGTGGATATATACAGCGCAGTGCAGGACCAGACGTGCAATGTCAGACTCCTACTTGTACAGGTTCATATGATACGGCGGCATGTTGGAAAGGACATATTTAAGGAGATACTGTGCAATATCACTGAGTATTGGCCTTCTTCATAAAGTAAACTACTTAAATATTTTATATATTTATCTCTTAAAACCAAAGAAATTGACTTCAAACAGTGGTGTGTGTGTGTGTGTGTATATATATATATATATATATATATATATATATATATATCTATATATATGTAACTGGAAAGAAAAAATTCACTCTTTAAGTATGTACAAATTTCTTTTTAAACACTTCAGCAAACTTACCTCAGAAGACAAGTCCACTAACACCAGAGGAGTAGTAACATATACAAAAAAAAAAAAAATACATTATCACAAATTTTCTGTACAACTGGCACTTTCTTCAGGTGAGTAGAGAGAGAGACTGACTTGGCTTTCATTATTGCTTGGTAGGTGGCAGTGGTTGAGGTGTTTAGTGGTGGGGGTTGTACATACATAGAGCAACACTCAGGTATTGATGCAGTTTTTTCAGTTGGTATATATATATATATATATATATATATATATATATATATATATATGAAATTTGCTGATGTGGCAGGAATTGAAGGGATGTGGCCTATCTTATGTTCAGATTAGGTGGGTCACAGGACTTTTTTTTATCCATTGGTGTGCTAATTCCATCCTTCAAGGTTGGGAACTATTGGCATAAGAAGGAAGGGATCTGATTACTTTGGTGGTGTAACACTGGTCAAATTTTGGTTATGGAGAACAGTATGGGCAGAGAGAGGTTTTACAGGATTTTGGACTTAGTAATCATCATGTCTATGGCCATTCATGTGTTTTCAGAGGGTTTCACTGGTAAGGCCAATATATTGGGTAGGACAGTGCTGGAGGACACTGGAGTTGATAAATTAAATTGGTGGAATCACATGAGTTTGCATTACCTCTGTTTCTGACATTAAGAAGAAAATTTCTTTGTCAAAAAATAGTCCTATCGATTTTTTGCAACAGAGCTCTGTACCCCCAGCACACTTTGAATTCAAAACAATTTCTATTGATCACGTCATAAATGCAGCTAAGAGGTTGAGTAGGTCAGACAGCAATGATATATATAATATGTCAAACAACCTTTTAAAAACTATTATAATTAGTATTGCTGAACCATTACAAATTGTATCAATCTATGTATCAGGGAGGGATATTATCCAAATCAATTGAAAATATCACGTGTTTGTCCTGTCTATAAAAAGGGTTCTAAATACAAACCCGAAAATTATCGACCTATATTAGTAATTCCAATTATATCTAAATTGTTTGAAATTTTGGTATTTGATCAGATTAGTTCCTTCTTTGAAGAAAATATATTCTAAGCAACTCACAATTCGGTTTTTGGAGCGGTAAATCTACGTCACACAATGGATAAACTCGTAAGAGAAATCAAAAAAGCTTTTGAAGATAAATGTTTTGCTCAGATCACATTTTGCAATCTGAACAAAGCTTTTGACTGTGTCAACCACTCTGATCTTCTATCTAAATTACAGTATTATGGCATTAATAGCTTAGCTCTAAATTTGTTTCAATCTTATTTAAATAATAGAAAACAAAAAGTTCTTATTAATGGTCTGTGGTTACAAGAAGCTACGGTATCGTTTGGAGTACCACAAGGCTCAGTGCTTGGGCCTTTTTTATTCTTAATCTCTATAAACGACCTTCCATCATCTGTTCCGACACCCACTGTTCTATACGCGGACGATACAACTATTTTAAATATTAATAAAGACTTCAATGATGTTAAATTGTTAGCTAAGAGTACACTGACAACTGTTTCTGATTGGTTTAATTCCAATGGGTTCCTTTTAAATCAGGAAAAAACACAAAATGTGTTATTTAGTACCAAAAATACGGATGAGGATGATTCGTCAGATTTCTCATATTCCAATAGTGTGAAATTTCTTGGAATTTTCCTGGATAGGCACCTGACCTGGGATTGTCATGTAGAATATTTGAGTCGTAGGCTCTCGAGGGTAATTTTTCTATTGAAGCGTCTACAATCCTGCGTTGATTCTAACTATGTTAAAATTGCCTATTTTTCTTATTTCCAGTCAATTATTAGGTATGGTTTAATATATTGGGGTAATGCGAACAGAATTTCGGAAATCCTTATCTTACAAAAAAACTTTAAGAATAATTAACAAATCCCATAACACAGATCATTGTAAGATTCAAGATTCAAAATATCTTTATTCATTACATACATACAATTGAGTACATTGAATAGAGTCTGCTATAGCTATAAATATCTAATTTAAAACACATTAATGTTGGTACTTATCATAAAACTCTTCATAACTATAAACTGTGTTATCAATTAGAAGAGATTTTAACTTTTTTCTAAATACATTTATGTTTTGTTCTTTTCTTATAAGTTCTGGAACATACTTTAGAAACTTTGTCCCAATATAAATAGTTTTTTTTTCATAAAATTGCAAGCGGTGATACGTGGGTTTGATATCATTTCTGCCTCTAGTATTATATGAGTGAACCCTATTCAGAGAAGATTCTTGAAAATATGTTTTAAGGTACATTATAGTATCGAAAATATATTGACTATATACTGTCATAATGTTCAAACTTTTAAAATATTCCTTAACTGAAACGTCATTCTTTAAATTTAGCATATTTCTGATTGCCTTTTTTTGGCTTTTGAGAATTAAATCTAAATTTGATTTTTTTGTTGAGCCATATAGACAGATACCATACGTTATATGAGAATGTATAAAAGAAAAATATATCATTCTCAATGTTGTGAGGTCACACAGTTTTGACATTTTTGATATAGCATATAACTCGGAATTTATTTTAGATAACACTTTCTGAACATGTTTATCCCAGTTCAAATTTTCATCTATTATTAACCCTAAAAATGTTGTGCAGCTTTTTCTCTGAATTAGCTCATTGTGTCCAATGATAATTTTGATTCTTTATCAACTCTGTTTTTAGATGTTTTAAAGCAAACAAAATTTGTTTTATTTATATTTAATTTAAGATTATAAAAATTCAGAAATCGTTCAATATTACTTAATTCCATACTTGTTATCTTTTCAATTTCGTCTATAGAGTTCCCTGAAACTTTTAAATTTGCGTCATCTGCATATAGACAAAGATTGTTTTTGGGCAACTTTTCTAAATTTAAAGAGATATTTTTTAAGTAGCATACAAAGAGCAACGGGCCCAATATTGAGCCCTGGGGAACTCCAAACTTGATGGGCTGCCAATCAGAGGTTATTTTTGAAACTTTATTTTTTTTGAGTAGTATTTGTGATTTCTACAAACTGGTACCTGTTATCTAGGTATGATTTGAACCAGCTTAATGAATTATTTGTAGCTCCCAGTAATTTTAATTTTTTAATTAGAATTGATTGTTTAACACTGTCAAAAGCTTTTGTCAGGTCCATAAAATTTCCAAAAGTATGTTCTCCTTTATCTACTGAATCTATAATACCATCAAGAAATTCTACTGCAGCTGTTACCACTAATCTGTTGCTACGGAAACCATGTTGATTGTCATCTATAAGATCGTTAATTTCTAAAAGCCAATCTTCATTAAACTGCAATTACAGACAATTATTAATCTATATATATTTGATATAATTAACTATGTTTTTAATAATAAAGATATACTACATCTTAATAATACAGTGCATAGTTATAATACAAGGCAAAAAAGTCAAGCAATTATTGGTTTTAATAGATTGAGTAAATCTATTATTAGTCACTCGGTTATTTGTTTGAGGATATATAATTGTTTTATACCTATAATTGAAAAGTATACAGAGAAAACATTTTTAACAAAGCTTTATACCTGGCTGTTGAATAATCCTTTTTATTCTATTGATGAGTTTTTCAACTTGAAAAACATTGACTTTTAACATTAATAATATATCTGTGTTTTAACAATTATGTTCTGTAGAGTTTACATTGACATTTTTTATTCTATTTGTGTATAGAAATAAGAAATTATTGATATATTTTTGGACTTAGCATGTATGCTGTACTATGACTTTGTTGATACTGTAATATGTAACATGGCAATAAACGATTGACTGATTGATTGATTAAGTGGTTTCCAGGTATCTTGTAGTTAATGAGGTAGTGGAGCTGGTAAAAGATGTGGCTGGGAGATGAATAGGGCAGGTTTTGCAGAAAAAAGGTCAGGATGTTGGGATCTTAGATCCAGGATATTAGTGGACTTGTCTTCTAAGGTAAGTTTGCTGATGTCCTATCTCTCCAATATACTCATTCCTGGCCTAGTGCCCTTTGACCTAACCTAAATTAGGAATTCTTTTAAATGTTCCAACTATATAAAGACGATTGATAAATTAATTAAGTGATACAATGTCCAACAGCATAAACGTTAATGAAGCACTAATGTCACCACCATGTCAACTAACCTGAGAACTGGAATGAGGGCTAAATGAACAGTCAAAATCAAATTTGACCATCATCGAACCAGACACACTAGCAAACATCTCCCCTCTGCGTTCACACTGCTAACAACAATAACAAGCATTGCATCATCAACAGCAGGCAACAAACTGGTCACTCATGCAAGGGATAAAAACTAATATGCAAAAATATGCTTGGCTCAAATTGAAAAACCATAATTGGGAATTTCCTTTCTTTTTTAGTTTATGCTCTAACTAGTCTATAAAACCATAGACAATCTGTCTCAAAACCTTTACTTTGATTTCTGTATATCAATGTACATCAATTTTTATAATAAATTTCAATATAAAGGACTTAACTATAGCCTCAAGGATTCCTATTGTCACATGGAAGTTATGTAACGCTTGTGTTTGTAATTCTCTAGAACTTAACAAGTTTTAGATATAAAAGAACATGCACTGCTTCACTAACAGGATCATGTACACACTATTTCCTTGAAACAGCAAAGACTTAAATAAAAATGAATTGATTATTTGAATCTTGGCAGAATAAATTATTAAAAATCTGCTTCAGTTGTTTGTCAAAGAATTGTCTCTACAATAAGAAACCATATGAATGCTGTTTCACTGATTTATTCAAGAGATGGTTCCAATGTGTTTCTCTGTACGGTAGATCAACCATTCTGTTCAGACAAGTTGGATGGTTCAAAAGAGTACCCTATTTGTATTTAAGAAATCGGATTAAAAAAAGCATATTTTACTATTTATTAAGAGATCGGTTCCATGGAACAGCTCCAGCAACAAATATTACTTCTAAAAGCCACTTCTGGTTTGTAATTAGTACCATTGATTTTACTATACATAGAAGATGGTTCCATCCAATGTTAAATATTGAGGCACGGAATATGGGAGCGACCGTGCTGCAACCTGTCGTCAATCAAGTTAAAGAGGTCGAAATTGCCTCCAGTTTCGACTGTTCGGTTGCACAACCTGTGAGCAGTAAAGGAAACTCATACCAAAGTGCGTGTATGGGTGGGCGGGTGGGTCAGTACCAAAGTGCGGGTATGTGTGGGTGAGTGAGTGAACACCAAATTGCGTGTATGGGTGGGTGGGTGTGTCAAAATCAAAATGTTTGTATGAGTGGGTGGGTGGGTCAATACCTAAGTGCGTGTATGAATGAGCGTACTGTACGTGTACGTAAAAACGCCTGCAAGTGATTTTACGCAAGTAAGTTCGTTGAAACGGGTGCGTTGAAAATATGTTATGATTTTGTAAATGACTTTTTTCCTGTTAGTTTTATTGATTTGAGTGTTAATAGGATTCTGATAATGCTTTGTAAACTGTATCAGAAACCCAATTAGGTGATAGTCAGCAGAGAGACAAACATCAATGACTAATTTCAAGGGGAAGTAAATTCAATCACTCCCTCTCATTCCCCCATTCTCTTAAGATGCTCGTCCGGAAGTACTTGTCTACTGTCGCCCCTCCACCTGTCTACTGTCGCCGATTGGCCTTGATAGTGGGTCAAAGTGGAATACTATTCCGTGCTGTGGTTTGTCTTGCACGGAAAGGAATCGCGATCTTTTATTTAGGCCTTAGGGGTTTGTGAATATGAAAAATGTTTGGGGACATATTTTTGTTATTTTGTCAATGTAAATAACAATGTGTTACAGATGTTTAGTTAAAACATTATGCATTATCTAAAATGATGTAAATACTGCGTATTGTAAGTTTATTGATATTTTAAGTAATTGTATATTTAGAAGTAGCAAGAAAAATGGTGGTAGTTCTAAATTGTTAAAGGCTAAATTGTTAAGTCCCTGGATAACACCAAACATTTTACATAAATTTGAGAGACGTAAAAAAATTATATAAAATTTCTACTACGAGAAGAACATATGACAAAGTTTTTCAAAATTATTTTGCAAAATATACTAATGAATTAAATAAATAATATGATCAATTTTACAAAAAAAATTATTATTCAACATTATTAGAAAACTGTAAAGGTGATGTATCTGACCAGTGGAAGGTAATAAATAACTTAACAAGTCGTTTTTCAAAGAAAATAGTTGAGCTAATTGAATTGCCAAATGGCGAAGTTATGCGTGAGCCTTCCACCATTGATAAGATAAACAATCACCTTATCGCAATCCAGTCTAGCCGTCCAGAGGTTGTACATTCCAATACCCTTCCACCATTACGTACTTACTATCAACATTCTTTCTTTATAACTCCAACAGATTTAGATGAAATTAAGAGTATTGTTAAGCTTTTAAAAAATTAAAAAATAACTGGCTCTGACCAAATTAATGTACATTTACTGAAAAATATAATTGATGAGATTACCATTTTTAGTTCACTTAATAAACAGTAGTTTTATCAAAGGCATTTTTCCTGAGAGCCTGAAGTTAAGTTCAGTGGTACCTATTTTGAAGGACAATAACTCTATAAAACTAGATAACATAATACCTATCAGCTTGTTATCTGTATTCTCTAAGGTTTTTGAAAAAAAAACAATGATTCAAAGACTCCATAGTTATTTATCTAAGTTAAATTTTCTTGTTGTAATTAAAAACGCCACAGAGTGCGGCTATAGTTTATTTTATTATTATTTAGACTATGTAGTTACTTAAAATTAGTTATTTCTTATGTTATTGCTGGTCACGCTACTTGTGAAGTGTTACTAGTGTAATTCTAGTGTCTTTTCCAGAGAAATTGAAAATATAAATAAATTGCAGTTTATCCATACTTTCACATCTAGTAAAACAATAGACACATGTATGAAAAACAGATATGATAACTTTAATTATATTTGCCTTAGACAGACATACTTTTTACAGTGGTCTGATTCAATCAATGTTATTGAACGGTATTTTTGAAAGGGGGACATAAACAAAATTTATAATAATTTCAACCTGATTAAAATAATAAAAATTGACTCTAAATAATCAGTAGTCTAGTTATATTCTATCACGATAATATTTCCTAACCAATTTCAATTAACATTGAGATTGTTTTTCTCAAGAAGTATTAATAGAGCCACAACTCTTCACGATTCAGAAAAAAAAATAAAAACTGACCATTCACCAAACAATGAAATATTTTACAAACAATCATGCAATTACTTGGAACCAAATAATATATTAATGTTACAGACAGTAATAATAAAACAGACGTTTATTATAAATTTAAAAATAATGCTATTTTAAATTAAATGCCTATACACAGATTGTCTGAATCAGGCCATAAGATGAAAGCTATTTTCATCTTGTATAGAAGTAAATTAGTGGTTTTGTTATGATTTTTTCTAACCCTATCATGAAATTTGAATCTCACCTGGGTTTTATATTTTGCCCAGTATTATTCTGTATAAATATCATAGGCCTATTTCAATATTTATTTTCTCAAAGAAATAAATAATGTAAAATTTTTTAATATTTCACTATATTATATATTCCTGGAATATTTGCAGCTTAATTTCATAATTGAAATGGGAGTCATTGATTGGATTTGAAAACAATTTATTTTTTAATCAATTACCGAATATGAAAAAATTAATGATTGAGTACAACAGTCGATTTAATCACCTAATCGATGGTTAAAATGCAATAAATAAAGATTTTTCAGATGTGCTATATGATATGAAAATGTTTACTTAAATCAGCAGTAATTATCGCCAGCATTGCCGATAAGTTAGCGGTCTATTCAAGTGTGTCTATTTACAAATACACGGTGTGTTAATCATATAAATCAATATGGTGTTTTAATTTATTCAGTTATAAATATTTCTTTATCCAATATGAATGTCACACTGAGTTTTACTGTAATAGTATCAACACAGTATTCTTTATTATTCGAAAGAGATGCAAGCAAATATAAAAACAGAGAACCCGGATAAACGTTGGCAATATGGAATAACGGAAACAATTATCTAAGCAGGACGTTGTTTGTGTGTGGGACCTGAGGAAGGAGAGGGCGGGGCGGCTGTCTGGAGAATGGGAGAGTGGGTTAAGAGGAGGGAAGTGAGAGAGAGTCAGAAGAGCGTGCGAGAGAGAGAGAGAGAGGAAATAGGGCTATGCGCAGCGCAACGTGGGGCCTCAAAACAGTTTTGGGGCCTCGCCACAACTCTCCCATATGGATGGAGTATCTCTTTATATAGTAAAATCAATGTTAGTACCTATCAGCTCTGACAAAGGACTTGTACTAAAAGTATTCCATTTGATTGCAAAATAGTACGGTCTAAGTTATGAAAACTTTTGTATGATAATATGAAAATTTTATTACACTAGACTATTTTTTAAAATCATGATAAAAAAACGTCTAAACAAAATAGTACCCAATCTGTAGGAATGTTTGCTACAAGCTTAATCTAATAAAATAACACAGAACTTCAGTACTTATTGATAGTTGGAAAAAATACTTAATCCAAGATATCAAACATAGCCTAATCATATTCCTTATAATTATCTGATTTATTATTATAAGTGAAATGGTGGTTTTTCAGTATAAAAAATAAACAGTAAATAAATTTCAGAAATTACATTTTTTGGCAGATAAAATTTAAAGAACTAAAGAAATAAAAATTTGAATTAACATGAGGTATTGGTTCACAAATGCCTGGTTTGGTCATTTGTTTAGATGGATCTAGATAATGTTTGGAGTAGAGGTGTGCCAAACAGCACAAATGCGGAAACCAGCTGCAACTGTGACGGTGCCAGCCGCGAGACAGTTCCAGTTCCAATCAGTTCCACGACTCATGAGACACTCTCTGTGGTACTTTTAGCTTTGATGGTGTCAGTTCTACAGTACCACACTGGAATAATTTAAGTTCCAGCTTGGTACTTATAAGACAAACATTTACTACTATTTACTCTGTTAACACATGTTTGATTTTAATACTACATAAATATAAATATTCGTCTATAACATCCATTTTTATGGATATATTGTTTAAATGCTTAGGATCATGCATATTAAAAAAAAATATAATCTCAGGAATAATAAGATTAAAAGAATAAAAAAAGGATCGTATGATTTATTTTACAAAATATGCAGCTAACATTTTTGGCCTATATTTGAACAAAATATTAAATATAGCCTACTTTTTTACATAATTATAGTTCATATTTAAATAGACGAGTTCCCTGACTTTTGTAGTTTTCAACTGAGTTTGTCTTTCATTTATAATTAAACCTGTCTTCGAAAAAAATACGGTCACAATGGAATAGACGTGGCAATGAAACATAGGTATTGTTTAGCCAGAGTACTTAGTGATGGGTATAATAAATTAGTACTAATATAAGATAACAATAATACTATAAAGGGCGAATACTATGATTACCAACAACGATAGCACGCACGCAACTGTTTAGTTTTGGCTATTAAATTATTTTAAGAGTCTACAGAAGTACAGATCGAGACTTGTTTCATTTCTAAGAACTGCACAGTCTGTGGGAATGGGTACTGTTGACGTTGTCGGGACTGTATCACTGGCGCTGTGGAGTTGGAACTGGGAGTTCCAAATGTTGTAGCGGAACTGTCACAGTTACGAGCGTGAAACAGTACCAACGAGATAGTTCCAATTACTTTGACTCACCTCTAGTATGGAGCTTTATTGAAACTAAAGACATTAATCTACTTTTGGTAAGGAATGGCTAACACAATTCTACATGATTTATCCTAAATCTCAATATCACAATACCTGTGTGGGTAGGTTGGAGGGCCAATTACAGTGTAATCACAGTATCTAAATCTCAATACCACAATACCTGTGTGGGTAGGTTGGAGGGCCAATTACAGTGTAATCACAGTATCTAAATCCTACAACTGGCAATCGCATAATTTGGCTGAAAGTGATCTTTAAATTATTTTCATTTAAACATTACTAGGAACATTTTAAATTTATTTAAGTTTAGGAATGATTTGAACACTTGCAAATCAGGATGAGTTTGAATGAATCCACTGAAGATGAGAAAATAAGGGGAGAACATCTGATTATAATGTGAATATTGCCTTAATAGACCTATATCGGAAGAAATGGATTATAGTTAAATCACAATGAGTATGTAACAAAAGAAACATTATATCAACTACTTAAATTGTTTAAAATATTAGTATTCTACAGCAACAGTAAAAAGTTACTATGCTAGTTTTCTATATTTTTTTTTTTTATCAAAATCACTTTCAACTCTCACTACCTCTACAATGCTGCCTATGGCAATTCAAACTCGCTTAAGTACCTGAAGGTCTTGGCAACACATTACAGGCAACGTTGTCAAAATATCCTCTGCTCGGAAGTCCTCCATGTCCACTTGAGCCAGCTGGGTATCAAGGTCACGGGCAAGGTCGTCATAACAACCTTCTTCATAGCTGGCAGATAGAGACAGAATGCTGCGATGCTGAGTTTCTCGATACCTGTGACACAATGATGATTGGTCTACTTTCTATCATGATCAAATTTATTTAAGATAACAAACCTACTAATGCTATTTTTTATTTATTTACTTATTTTGTAGTCTTTAATAGCAAATTGAAAGAAACCAAATTTTAATTGTAAAGTAAAAACTAAACAAAAGCCACAACTTATTAGGAACGTACTCGATGCCTTATGACTATTAATGATCACCATAGAATTCATAGAAACAGGAAAGAGTCAATTAATCTAGCTCTCTGAATGTTTTTCTGCACAAATCATTCTTCTACTGGGATTCTGTGGCTAAACTGAATTACTTCTTCTGATTAGGCTTTGTAAATTTG
The DNA here is from genome assembly GCA_035578905.1 of Stictocephala bisonia. Taxonomy (NCBI): domain Eukaryota; kingdom Metazoa; phylum Arthropoda; class Insecta; order Hemiptera; family Membracidae; genus Stictocephala; species Stictocephala bisonia. The sequence goes on along the minus strand of JAQJVL010000195.1, from coordinate 438,452 downwards.
TATGTAGGCCTAATCATGTTTATAAAGGAAAGAAGATAGCCAATTAATGATAGACCAAGAGTCTGTTTATGTTTAGCTGGTACAAATGTTTAAGATGCACAAGATCAAATAAATGACAGAGTCGGTGGGTTTACTGACATGTAAACCCACTAACTACTGTTTCAATATTTATTGTCACTTGTTAACTTATTTTACCTTCATTCAGTCTAACCACTGTTTCAATCTGAAAAAAAAAAAAAAAAAAATATTTTGAAAAGTCTTACAATGAACTCTAAAAAGAAATTTCCTTGCTAATAGAAATAAAATGGTATTCAACGATAGTTGCTTGGCTATCATAGATTGCCTCTATTAAAATTGACTTTTTATTTAGTTCTTCTAGGTTTTAATGCACTTGAAAACATGTTTTGTGATTAAAGTAAATTTATGGCCTTATTATATTATATAAGACCACTTTTTCCTTGATTAGAACAGTTAGGAACTATGTGAGAAACACAAGAAATGCCCATTTTAACATTTAATTAGTATTCGCTATTTCAACTTTATGGCTATTTTTGTTATATCTCAAATAGTATTATTACCCAGTTATTATCGTGTTAACATTTTTTTCATTATGGATTATACTCCAAGCTTTAACATTTCTTGATGATTTGTCATTTCAAATTTTTGCTAAGTTAAAATTTGTTTGAAATACAGTTAATGCTTAAAAGATAATTTAGGCTACTTTTTAAGGTAGAGAACATTTTGTTAATTTCTTCATAACTATTTCCAAAAAGTACCACTCTTAACCCTTCGCACGCAGAAAACGAATCTATGTCTAGCCAAATGTGGTTAATGAACATATCCCAAATGAAATATTTCTATCGATAGTGTAAATGATAGTTCCTAAAACTTCCGCTAGTGTACAGCATCAACTTAGTTAGACATGTCTTTGGCCAACTCCCTCAGCCTATCAAAAACGTATATCGCATATGAATGAATAGGAGTAGGGTGGCCAATCAGAGTGTGTATGAGTACAGTTCTATCTCCTGCCTTTGCATATGTGCAAAATGAAAATATCCTCGGTTTGTCACTTCACCCAAACACATTGTTTTCAACACTTATCGTTCTTTTTCTCTGTTTTCTAGTTTTCAATTATTTTGTTGTAGTTATTATTAAATGAAAGGTATTGTTAAAAGTTTCAACTAAAATGTTGAACATTTTTATATTTATACTTTTCACTATAATTTTACATCTACAATAAAATAGCATTAACCCTATAAAGGTCGCGCGGCGTCAAAAGTTCCGCGGCCCTCCATTTTAATTGTTCCACTACGCAGGAGAGTGAGGTATCGCGATGGCGGTCAGGGTATTCCCCCTCCACGTTCTCCTACCCCCGCCGGCAAAATATCGATCAGTCTGCGCTGAGCATTCGATCCGTGCGTACGTTTGTTTGTTGACCGCGGTCGTTTTGACGCCATGCGACCAAATTAGTTTGTGTCAGTGCGGGATTTTTGACGCCATGCGATCTGATTTGTAACTTTTACAAGATTGTTTTTCTTTAGTTTAAATTTCATATATTGTGTATTTTAACTGTCATGGCCGATCAAGAAGAAGAACGTAGACTTCTGAGTTTACTTGACAGTGTAGAAAAGGAAGAAAGTGAAAGGGAAAGGATAGGGATTATTGAAAGAGACATTTTGCGAAGGCAACTTTTTACTGGAGAGCCCAGTCAAGAATTTGTAGACAACCAAAATGCAGAAATAGAAGGGTCAGAGGGCGAGGAGGGAGAAGATGTAACTGAAAGGAATGAACATGACTCAAATTCGGAAATGTCAACTGAGGACTTACTGGAGCGTGAAGAAGAAGAACCTGAGGACGCTTTGCAACCTGCTCAAGAAGAGGAACCTCAGGAAGCTTTGCAGCCTGGTCAATCACTTCCCTACATTATTGGTAAAGACGGGACAAAATGGACGGCGCATGCAGATTCAACGCTATTGAGAGGTAGAGTTCGCCAGCATAATATAATTAGAGCAGAACGATCAGGAGTACGGTTACCATGCCCAAGAGGAATTGCTCGTACTGTTATGTCTCCAATTCAATCCTGGAAGTTGTTTTTCCCCAATGAATTCGTTGACAAAGTGGTTGAATTTACAAACATATGGATAAGGGCAAATAGAGGTAACTATAATAGAGAAAGAGATGCAAAAGAAACCGATAGAGATGAAATTCATGCGGTTCTGGGGCTTTTGTATCTTGCTGGTCTGCACAAGTCTTCGCACACAAATTTGGAAGAGCTTTGGGCTGCAGATGGTTTTGGAGTACACTATTTTCGTGCAACTATGTCCCTACATCGTTTTAAATTCATTTTGCGTGCAATGAGATTTGACGATATAACAACAAGAGGACAACGACGGGCATTAGACAAACTAGCCCCGATCCGTGAAGTTTTTGAAGCATTTGTTAGTCGATGTAAAGAATACTATGCCATGAGTGAATATATTACGATTGATGAAATGCTCGAATCGTTTAGAGGGCGCTGTTCCTTCAAACAATACATCCCACAAAAGCCAGCCAAATATGGAATAAAAATGTTCGCCTTATGTGATGGCCGAACATTTTATACCAACAATTTGGAAATTTATGCAGGGAAAAACCAAACTGGCCCTTATAGTTTGAGTAACTCTCCTAGGGATGTTGTACTGAGACTGATAAATCCAGTAACTGGCACAGGGCGTCACCTAACAATGGACAATTGGTTCATGTCAGTACCGTTAGCTAAAGAACTGTTGTGTAACCATCGATTGACAGTTAACGGTACACTACGGAAAAATAAGCCAGAGATACCTCCTTCATTTATTGAGGGAAAAACTAGACCCCCACTTACAAGCCTATTTGCTTATCAAAATGACTGCTCTTTGGTGTCGTATATGCCTAAGAAAAACAAAGTAGTATTACTGCTATCTACCTTTCATCACACTGATGAAATTGATGAAGAAACTGGCGAGAAGCAAAAACCAATTATCCTCACGAGTTACAATAAATACAAAGGAGGAGTTGACACAGTCGACCATATGAAGCAGGCGTACTCTACAGCACGTAAGAGTAACCGGTGGACCTTGAGAGTATTTTTCTCTCTTTTAGATATTGGTGGTATCAATAGTTTCATAATACTGAGAAACTATATTGAGGGCGACGTGGTCAAGAATCGAAGAGTGTTCATCAAGTCTTTGATAGCTGATCTTTGTAAAGAGCATATGAATAAAAGGTTATCTATCAGGTCAATCAAAGTGGGAACTCGAGATATTATCAGAGGTATTCTTGGACAACCTGTGAGACCTGCCTTAGAAGAGGAGGACAACCAGCCACGGTCTGGAAGATGCTATGCTTGTGGTAGAGTAAAAAACAGGAAAAGCACAACAAGATGCTCAAAGTGTAGGTATTTCATTTGCCGAGAACATACGAGATTTACTTGTGTGGAGTGTGCTGGTGAAATAGTTGCTCAACAACCCTCAGATGATGACGATGTGTGAACCTTGACTGAAATACTACAATGGATCATATTTTTGGAAGGTTAGCAAATAACTAGATTTAATTTTTTTAAATAATAAAATATTAACTAATAATAAACTAATAATAAAATATAAGCTTTGTAGATATTGTGTGAACCTTGACTATAATACTGTACTGACTTAAATTTTTTGTAGCCTATGTTCAGAAATAAATAAATTTCATTTTTATAAATAGTAAAATATTAACTATGTAGATATTACATTTTGTCAAAATAAATAAAAATTGATTTAAAATTACGATTTGATTACTCTTTTACTGCAATATACCCCAAAATCCAATTTACGGTCATTTTGACGCCATGCGACCAAATGTGTTGTAAACATGTATGCGACTTCTGTAGGGTTAAAATTATAATTTTAACTTTAAATATAAATTTATATATTTTTTTGTGTTCCTTTATGTTGTAAAACTTTAACAATAAAATTAACTTCACATTTCATTTAAATTATTTTTTTTACATAATCACGTATTACTTTAAAATAGGGTAAAATAATTTCTGTGTGCGAAATGTTAATAGTGGTCCACCAATAGTACTAGGATGTAGATATTTCCAAATTCTGACTGTTTAAGTGTGCAATGACAACCCCTTGGCTGTCTCACACAGGCAACACGTTGATCAACTCAGCTGAGACAGGAGTGTTGCTGATACTGAATCTTATGGAGCTTATTAGAAGTGCGACACTGATGGCAGTAGTTGAGCAACACCAAAAGTTAGTTGCTGAGCTCGATGACTGTCAAACAATGGTTGCCAGGGGACAAGTTGTAGGTGAGCTAAAGTATATGCATGAGCATTGCTTTAGTATGGGGTCTCTACTAAAAATCTAGCTAGCATCTCAACTAAAAATGTTTGCAAATTTTTAAAAACAAGAAAAAGCATATAACCTACCTTCATTCTGTTGCACTTGAAACATGTGCTTTAATGAAGTAGTGTTTATGTTTATATGCCTAACTTTAAGTCTTCAGTTAACTTATATAACATCTTTAAAGAATGGATATTAATAATTCGGGCGGACATTGGAAGTTTTGAGAAGAAAGTATCTACTGCAGTAAATATTTTTTTTAGTGAAAATAGCTATTACAGTTTACTAATATTCTTCAATTAATCAATATTTAACCATTTGAGAAGTCCAATAATTATACCATAAGCCTTCAATTTGGCCACATGATGGGTGATACTTTCTTTTGATGGCTTTCGGAAAGTTGAAATAGATAAAAGACGCCTTATATTTCGATGAAGTCCTTTTTTTTTGCAATGATGATGTTAGTGGAAGACCGGCATGAAAACTTGCCGAGCCAATTATCGTGAGTGGAGTGTTATTTACAATATTCTTCAGGATTTGAAAATTGTCGAAAGGCATATTGATGTCAATAGTATCATTAAAGATTACTTCCTCTTTCAGAAGGCTGCTTAATGCTTCATCAAGTCAACAATTTGTGGTAAGTAAAAGAAGATTTTAGGGAGATATTACAGACACTCAGCACCATCAATTTGAATGAATAACGTCATCTCCTTTTGAATAGGTATTTAAGAGGAAGAAAATGATGGATTGAGAATGGCTCATCAGTTGGCTAAGTGGTTCTTATCTTATGTCCAAAAAGTGCATGACAAATCCTTAATAGCTCTAGCAGAAGCAGTAAGATGATCATTCTCCACACTCCTCAAGGTGCAAAATCAACATGAAGCCTGTTACAATCATCAATAATAATGAACTCCGTGGAACACACTGACTCCATAGATATTACATCATTAATGGAAAGAGAGAACATATCGTAAATAAGGAGCTTAATGGTAGGAGGGAAAGAAATCATCAGTTCAGCAATAACTTGTTACTAACAGTCAACATGACTGAAATAAAGATCACACACAGGAGTTATAACTTGATGAGATGAGGGACACCAACAATACTTCATTTATTGCTAGTACAGTAGAGAGTCGATTATCCGAAACAATTGGGGATTTAGGGTGTTCGGATAACTGATTTTTCGGATAACCGGTCATTGACGGGAAAAATGAGCCAAAATACTATAAATTGTTTTCAACAACGTCAAAATTTATTTTTACAATACTGTACTGTACATTTGTTTCAAATTTACATTTCTATTTTATTTAAATGGAGCACTTTATCTAACACAATGGTACAGCCAGAATACAGAAAACAGAACCGAAATCAAAACTACAAAGAGAACAAAACAGAAACAATACATGTACTGAAGCAAAACATCAAAAAAAGTCCAAAATAGATTTTTGTTTGAGTCCAGAGACTCGTTTTTTTGCTGCTAGATTTCGCAGTCGTTTTAAAGACAGCAATTGAACCGGATCACATTCTTCTTGCTTTTCTAACCACAGCATTGCAGTCTCAAGGCAGTGAAAAGCTTCATCGTGGGATGGGCCCTTTTCTTCATCGAGGTCCATGTCACAATCCTCTTCTTCTTCATCTTCATTGTTTTCTTGGATTTGGGCTATGATGTCGTCGTCAGTCATCACCTCATAACCAGAGTCATCAATATCACATTCCAACCACTCATTAATATTCTGACGATCACAATCTTCAAATCCTGGAGTCTGATTCATGAGTCCAACCAGTTCTGACACAAATTGGCTCGGGGGCTCTTCAGGTGTGGAAGCAGCCTCATTGGGGCAAAGCTTATTCCAAGCTTTCTTGAGGGTGGTTTCCTTAACGCAATCCCAAGCTTCTGCAGCCATATAAACAGCATCCTTCATGTTTACTGTGTTGTAAAGTTGAAGAATGCTTTTGTCCTCCTCTTGCCCAAGCAGAACCATACGAAGCAAAGATTTCCTGTAGTACCGTTTGAAGCTTTCTATAACCCCTTGGTCCATTGGTTGGAGGACTGAGGTTACATTCGGGGGCAAAAAAACCACTTTAAATTTGCCATTTTCTCTATCCAGTGAGAGGTTTGAAGGATGGCTTGGAGCATTATCAATCAGAAGTAAAACCTTTCCAGAACTCCCAGTTTCAATCTGTCGCTTTTTTACCTCTGGTATAAATACTGTGTCATACCATTCAACAAAAATGCTTGTGTCCATCCATGAGTTTTTTTTATTTTTATAGGTGACAGGTAATTTTACGATTCCCTTAAAGCACCGAGGATTCTTGGACTTCCCAATGAGAAGCAACGGGAGCCTATGGCTTCCAGTTTTGTTAGCGCATACCATTGCTGTTATGCGGGATTTGCTAGCCTTAAAACCAGGAGCAGACATTTCTTTCTTTGAAACTAAGGATTTTGTAAGCATTTTTTTCCAATAAAGTCCAGTTTCGTCTGCATTGTAGACATTGCTGCTTTCGTAGCCTTCATCACTAACCAAACTTGCAAAGGAATCTGTAAACTTTTCTCCTGCTTCAGTATCAGCAGAGAGCTTTTCCCCTTGGATATCTAATTCCCTGATACCATGCCTGGATTTAAAACGTTTCAACCAGCCAGTTGATGCCTTAAATTCAGTGCTACCACCAAGTTTCCCATTCATTTCCAGTGCCTTCTCACAAATTAAAGGGCCACTTATGGGTTGTCCTTGCCCACGTACCTGCATAAACCATGTGTACACTGCTGTGTCCAAGTCCTGGTTCTCTGCCATTTTCATGGTTTTTCTATGAAGACTTCCATCTTCACTGTCGAGAACACACGCAAACTTTGTTATTGTTTCACTTTTTTTCTTAATGTCGGATATTGTTGCATTTCCGACACCATATTCCCGAGCTAAACTCGATCCACTAGCACCGTTTTTTAACTGTTCTAATATTTTAAGTTTGTCTGAAACACTAAGCACTACACGTTTACGTTTAGCCGACATTGTCTCACAATTGCAAAGCTCAACAGAAAACGGAACGAACTGTCACTGACGACTGCCCACAGGCAACTGACTCAAATGAGTAACTGCGTTTGCGCGGCACTATGGCAGTGGCGCGAACTACCATGGCGGACGAGAGTTTAGTCACGTAGGCAGCCACGCCGGCGCGGTGACGTAGTGCATCGGCCTGTCGCTCGCTGAACTGAATGCGCCCCGTGCTTGGTGGGCGTTACAGTAATATAGATTACTGTATTTGGTGTTTTTAAGCCTTTCGGTTAACCGACGTTTCGGATGACCGGGCTTCGGATAATCGACGCTCTACTGTATTAGGAGATCCAAAAAATCTAAATATATTTTAATTAATAAAACCATTGTACTTGCCAAGAAATCATTAATTAAATTAGTCTTAGTCAGCATAACGTTATTACGTGCAAGTGAACAAAAATAAAACTAGCTTATTTAACACGTTTACTGCGTCTCGAGATTCCGGGGTCTTGTGTCGTAGGATTACATTCACACGGTGATGAAATATGCATTTAATTTTTTATTTGCGTTTGTATATAACGATGTAATTAACGCATTGTTGTAAGAGTTGAACTCTATGGAAGCATTCTTCTTTGTGAAATTAAAAGTAACTTAAATCTTACATGAGATCTATAGCACCATAGTAATGACTTATTAGTTATATGCAGTACGAGACCTATAGACCTCGTCGATGACAAGGTAAACTAAATGTCAATATTAGCAAACAGATTGTCAGCTTTTGTTTGAAAAGGTGGACGTGGTTAATGAGTCGTCTGTTTATTTACAACATAACCTCAATTTCTCAGCTAGAGTATAATTTATTACAGTACTTCCTTATATGCGACACAAGATCCTGAGGCCTCGTGCTTATCTGCTATATCCACACCCAGCATAGCACTTATGACGTCAGAAACTTCATAGTTCTAAAACAATAACCTAGAGTGCTCTTCAAATGATGACGTAATATTGTGCGCAGAACTTCTGTTGCACAACGAGATCTCAGGATCTCGTCCCGCACTGAATTGATGATATGCAACGAGACCCCGAGATCATGTGATGCACAAGATGAATGGCTGAGAAATTATAACAACGCAGAAAACGTATTAACTTACTTCAGAGTCCATTAAAGTTTTTATAATACACAGACATGTCTCCTATTGAAATTTATAGGTTTTTTCAACTGAACTTTTTTATGAGTGTCATTATGGAATTTTATAATAAGGCCAACTTCATAGTTTGTTAGGTGATCATTTTGCTCTGACCTCAGATTAATCAGAAATATTTGCACAGTTGTAGTCTTACCAGACAATATGGACATTATTTCAGACAAGGATAGATCAATTCCAATAACTTCCTTCTGTTTATATTTTTAAGGGAATAAAACTGTGATGTCTTTATTTTTAAGGACCATCATTAAGGACGAGTGTTAGATGTAGCAGGTTTGCCAATGCAATAGAAAATGATAAAATTATTTAAGTTTGTTAAAGCACCAAGAATATTTTCTATTATTGACTTGTCACGATTCGCCTTGGTTTGAACAACATATTAGAAGATTGAGGAACCTTGAAAAGAATGGCACTGGCAAATCTGATTACTCCAAACATAAGTGGTATTTTTAACAGTGCTAATTGCTGATGGTTTAAGAATCAGCAATTTGAGCAAACAGCGCCACAAGATTCTTTTACTCATCATCAATCTCCGATTGAATTCATCTTTAATGGCGAGGGAAGAAAACTTATCAAGCAGAGCAGTAACATTAGTGGAAATTACTGATAGTGTATCCAGAGAGGGAAGAAAACAATCCAGTCTGTCACACTTCTACTTTTTATAAACATCAGTTTCATACCCAGATTACTCAGGCCAGCCCATTTAGGATTGTAAACCTTTGACGTTTACGTAATTGTTACACTTTGTATAAAATTCCCTCAGAAGTATTAATAATAATAATAATAATAAATTAAAAATGAATATTATCAGGAAAATTAGACAGTGGTTAGATTACAACAGGAAATGCGGTACAGGAAATGGAGTTGGTAAAATTTGAGTAGGGCATCCGGCGAGTGTGAGATCGGGAAGCAAGGGATCGGATGTCAAGGAAGCAGGGTCAGCACTGTACACAGGATGACCAAAATATTAAAATTGAGACTCACCAAAATTAGGCCGATGAACGCTGAGGCGGCGGAGATTCAGCAGAAGATCTGGAGTACCGCCCATCGCGAAAACGGGCCTATAGGGTGATCCGTAATAGGACCACGGAGAGTAATTGGGTGGTTCCGAAATTGTAGGCGTGTCCAGTGAGTGGCAGGGGGAATGGGACACTAGGGAGAGAGTTGGAAAAGAAAAGGGAGTCTAAGGAGAGTTCGGGAAGAGAGAGGACTTCGGGAATTAGATCAATAGGGAGGACCAGCACCTAGTGGTCCAACTACCTAGACTTCGTCAACCCGCCCTGCAGAGCAAACACGGGACGATCTAGACGGAGGACTTGGAGCTACGGTCCAACCCCTGGCGATATCAACCCCCGGAGGACTTCACGAGCGGCCAACCTGAACCTGAGGGACGACCGGACTTGCAGCCCATCCTGAGGACCAGAGCACTCACCCCCAAGGGACTACAAGCAACTCCAGACCGAACCAGCCCACCTGACCCGGAGGGACAAGAGGATGCCGAATCCACTACGGCCCGTGGACACCCCATACCTGCGGTAGACGAGTCCAGGGGTATGTTAAACCGTTTTGTTAAACACCTCCAAGGGTTGATGGGAGCAAAATTTAAGTTGTAGGGGAAAGGAATTTTGTAAGGTTCACTTACGTTTGCCTACACCAAAACGTATGCCGACAGGCAGTAAATTAGTCCGATGAGACGGTCATAATAATAATTATAATTGAATGATATAATAGAATTAACTGTTTGAGGGAATTTTATACAAAGTGTAACAATTACGTAAACGTCAAAGGTTTACAGGATGAAACAAGCCACCAGTGTTTCATTAATAGAAAACGGAGATAATAACTGACTACGACTGCAGTTAACCCGTATCTTCCCACTGTCGACATTTGTTGACGTGAAAAACAAAATTATCGTGAGGGATATTTTGACTGAGTACAATCTTTTTTGGTGGCTTCCTGGTGTCATGTTGGTATCCCTGAACTAGCAGACAACGTGCCATGTCAGTAGTGTGCTTGTAGTTGTTGTGCAGTGACATCTTATGATTGACTGTCCGTGTCATCATGGAACGGGACGAAAGGTAAGTGTATTACAACATCATAAATAATAATACTAGTTTTTTACTATGTGTAATGTGTTATTAGATAAGTGTAGATTCGTTTACCTTTTTATTGGAATAATAAACCCGATTTCAGACCCAGATTTACGAGTGCAAATATTGATGTCGACAAATGTCGACAGTGGGAACGAGCGGCAAGGCCTAGGCTCGTTATAACAAATAGTATTTTTTTTTCAGGTTGACTGTAGCTGACATCACCAGTATCTTAGAAGAGTATGAAGATATTATAGATCCAACATTTTTTATTGAGCCACCAGAAAATCAGGCAATTAGTAAATGTGATTCTGATGAAAATGATACGGGAGATATAAATCATTTGTCTGGTAACCAGCTTCGAGCTGGCGGTGTACTGACCAGAAAAAGAATAACTCAAGAAGGATTATTTACAGTAAGAATTGGTGAAATACCTGAAGAAATTAGCCAGAAAGAAATGGAAGACGAAGAAGAAGAAAATAGTAGAGCTGAAATGGCTAAAAAAACTAAAAAGAAAACTAATAATAAGCATGATGTGAGCATACCTAAGAAGGCCAAAATAAATAAGAAGATACTTGTATGGGAAGAAAAAGATATTTGTAACAATGCTGCTCTAGAGTTTGCTAGGGCTGATTTCTTGTTACATGATTATTCTCCTGTACAACTATTTGAATTTTTCTTCGACGATGAAGTTTTAGATTACATTGTTAATTTTAGTAATCAATATGCCCTAGAGACAGGAAAAAAGAATTTTGTAACATCAAAACACGAATTACGCTTGTTTTTTTCAATTCTTTTTCTATCTGGTTATAACACCATGGCTCGTTATCGAATGTATTGGGAAACGGCAGAGGACACACATCATGAGGCTGTTTCCCGTGCAATGTCACGGAACCGTTTTGAAGAACTCCTGACGAACATTCACTTCTGTGAAAATTCTAAATTATACAAAAATGACAAGTTTACCAAAGTTCGCAATGTTATGACCTTGTTGAATGAGCGATGGCTGCAGTACTTCCCAGGGGATGTCTACCTCTCCATCGACGAGTCAATGGTGCCATACTTTGGAAGGCATGGCGCCAAACAACACATAAATGGGAAGCCTATCCGATTTGGATATAAAGTGTGGATACTCGCAACAAGACTTGGCTATGCTATTCAAGCAGAGCCGTACCAGGGCAAAGCAACTGGAGCTACGATTCCTGAGCTTGGTGTGGGAGGCTCAGTTGTCATTGATCTCATTTCAGAGCTTCCCAAGGACAAGAAATATAGTTTATTTTTTGATAATTTTTTTACTTCATTCAAACTACTAGAATCGTTCAAATCCCATAGATGTGATAGCACTGGCACAATAAGGGTCGACAGAGTGGAGAATGCTCCTCTTCGTTTATCACAAGATTTAAAAAAAGAACCGAGAGGGACATTTCACCAATTAACTGAAAAAGAGACTAACATAGCACTGGTTAGATAAAAGCACAATAGTGTCTTTACTATTGCATCTACAGCAATTGGTGTTCATCCCCTGGGAAAAGCAAAACATTGGTCATCTAGCCTAAAAAAGCATATACTCGTACCCCAGCCAAGCTGTGTTAACTGGTATAATATGAACATGGGTGGAGTAGATAGGTTAGACGAGAACGTTTCTACATATCGTATTCACATTTGCAATAAAAAATGGTACTGGCCAATGGTAGCATATATGTTGAACGTCAGTATGAACAATGCCTGGTTATTGTATAGAATGACGCCTAAAGGAAATGATGACAAATTAGATTTACTTGGATTCAGGTTAAGTGGAAGAAGGGACTTTCTAGTCCCAACTTCGCCTGGTTAAATAAAGACGTTTTTCATTTCATTTCGTTTTCATTTCATTCACACGCTCTGTTGTGCGAACTTACTTGGAAACATGTACAATCCATCGTCCTACCTCTGGACGACCAAGTCAGAAAGTATCCAGCAGGGTTTTGCCTGAAATCCGTTTTAGTGGAAAATATCACCATCTAGAAACAGTTGACAGGCAGATTCGTTGTGCACTATGTTCCAAAGCAACAAGGAAACGATGTAAGGCGTGCCAAGTTGGGTGCCATATTCTTTGCGCTGAAGCTTTCCATACACCCTAAATAAATATTGTAAAAGTGTAATGTCATTTTATGGATGTAATTATAATCCTGACTGTTGCTAATAAGGCAAATAAAGAATTAAGTATGTTATTAAGCGTCTTGTTTTCCTTTTTGTATGCCCATTGCTGATAAAAGTGCTTATATATACTACAACTACATGTGCCCGTTCATTCCCACTGTCGACATATGACGACTTTCTCACCTGTGCCCGTTCATGCCCACTGTCGACATGCTGTAATTTGATTGTTTGGCAAATTTTTATAAATTTTAATGTTATACTATAGTAAACAAGTTATAATAAAGCATAAATTAACTGGGATTTTAAAAAATCCAAAAAAAATTTATTTGGGCTGAAACGGGTTAATATGGTGATAATGTAGATAACAATTATCAGTCACAAACGCTTACAGTTTAATGGCAAGTTGCAAAACAAAGTAAGATACACATTTAGCAATACAAATAAATGTTATAGATAGTTTTATTACTCAACCAAAATACAATGATTCAGTTCAATTAGCCAACGAGGAGTACATGCTTATCAAGAGCAAGTGAAGTGTGGATCGTACAGATATGGTTTAAGACCTTGAAACTATTGAATATGTGGTCATTTAGTTAGTTACTATATATAGTGTGTTTTTTTTTTTTTTTTTTGTCAGCTACCATATTTTTTAATTTTAAAATTAGATAAAAGCTGTGTTTAACTAGGAAAACTCCAAAAGTCACTAGATATTAATATAAATAAAAATATAAAGTAATTTCCTGTCACATAGCTAAATCCAATCCATCAAGCCATTTAAGACCTGCCTCACTGATCCTATTTACGCTAGCTAATCCCTCCGTAAAACAGCGCGAGTGGTACTTTGAAACTATGTGATCTATTGTTTGGATAGACTCTAACCAATCACATGACTGATCTACTGTCAATCCCCATTTGTATTTCCAGGCGTTACAACTGCTCACTCCAGTTCGGAATCGATCCAATAATGTCCACTTCTTACAATGGAGGTTCATCCCACCTACAGGAACTTATTTACGTCCGTCAAAACTGTTCCATGTTATGGCCCAAGCCAGTTAGTTGCTGAATAAAGTGCACACATAGACCTGCGAGTGTGCACATATTTGTATCAAAATAAATACATTATAAGACAAAATATATTATTTTACCCACCCATAATCCAAAAACCATTGGTAATCTGAGTTGTCTTGTATGAAATCAACATCTTGGGATGAAGTATTGCTCAGATAACTTGCAGTAGAATCAAGGTTATTGGAGTTACAGTCTGACTCAGGGCTGTGCACCATGCCTAGCTTCTCTTCTGTGGTCATGCCTCGTGGCTGTCCTGCCACTCCTGTAACATTTTCAGGATAAAACTTGTTAAGTGCAATACTGAAATTATTAAACCACTTTGTTTGAAAGTAGTTAAAAACATATAGTAGTATATAAGAAACAGGATAGTTTATTAACCTTTTAAGTGCCAAAAGCCAATTATAAAATGACATTTTGCTGAAAATCTGTTTTTAAACAGTTTCATTATTTGTAAATATTATTAAATAGCTATTATTTATATCGTTGTGTTCTAAAAGTGTCTCACTTTATTTGTTGTAACTTTGATACCTTTGGAACACCGGTGAATAACACAAAATTACTATAAAAAACATTGCAGGTCGAACAGCTGAGATTTCCGGCTGTCTCTCTCTGTCCCCGCACGTCAGCTGCTTCTAGCTAGTTGACATTGCATTAGGTTTGTTATTGACACTGTTAGTAATTGAAATATAGTAAAGTCCCGAAAACTCGACCTTCGAAAACTCGACATTCCGTATAACTCGACACGCTCGGGGGAACAAATAAATCAACCCCCGTCGTCGCTCGTTGCCTGCCGGCGAGAGGCCAGGGGTGAAAGCGAGGTGTGAAAAGGGAGTAAGCAGAAGTGGAATGACCTCTCTATTGTTAGCTAGCACGTTCCAATGCTAGTGTCACCTGTCACAGCTTTTGTCATACCTCTGCCTGGCCAATGTCTCGTCCCTTCCGCATGTCAGTCAACTCAGTTCTGTTCCGTTCGTCTTGGCGTTGTGTTGTTCATTATGACTGTGTTTTGGTGGCCTATTGTGTTTATATAGTGCAGTTTCGCGTTTTATTTTTAAGTTATACTTTTTTAGTTTGAAATTTACAGTGCAGTGATTACGTGACTATGGCATTGCAAAAGAAAAGAAAACAGCTTAACGTGTCAATGGAGATGAAGTTTGAAGCTTTGAAGAGATTAGATAAGGGTGAAAGTGTCAATAAAATAATGTTGGAGCTAGGTGTTGGGAGAACAACATTGTTGGGCTGGAAGAAAAACAGATCGAACATTGAGTTGTGGTGCTCAAAAAGACTGTGCAGTGAATCTGTAAAAGGGAGGAAAAATATGAAAGGAGGAGAATATGAAAAAGTTAGCGAGGCTCTTTATTTGTGGTTTCGGAATCACAGAGAAAGCGGAACTCCTATTTCAGGCCCTTTGCTTCAAGAAAAAGCCCTCAAGTTTGATGAAGAGTTTAAGGAGGGCGAACCTGGTTTCACTGCAAGCATTGGTTGGCTTGACCGATGGAAGAGGCGGTATGGTGTCAGGCAACTCAACATATGTGGGGAAAAACTTTCTGCAGAAATCGAGAGTGTAAATGAATTCAAAAAGAGGTTACACTGTTTGATTGAGAAAGAAGGTTTGAGTGGTGACCAAGTTTACAATTTTGATTAAAGTGGTCTGTACATAAAAGCGCTTCCTACACAGACACTTGCATCACAGCACAAAAAATCTGCTCCAGGATACAAGAGGAGTAAAGAGAGACTGACAATTTTGGCGTGCAGTAATGTGACTGGGGAACACAAACTGA
Organism: Stictocephala bisonia; assembly: GCA_035578905.1. Taxonomy (NCBI): domain Eukaryota; kingdom Metazoa; phylum Arthropoda; class Insecta; order Hemiptera; family Membracidae; genus Stictocephala; species Stictocephala bisonia. The sequence continues at coordinate 422,830 of JAQJVL010000195.1, read as the reverse complement.
AACTCTGCCTGATTGGTAAATCTAAAAACCCTCGTCCTTTTAAAAATGTAAAAAAATCCTCTGATGACAGCTATGACCTTCCTGTGTGGTATAGAAACCAAAAAAGTGTGTGGATGGATGGATATACGTTTCAGCAGTGGTTTTCTCAACAGTTTGCCCCTTCCATAGAAAAATTTTTAAAACAAAAAGGTCTTCCCAGGAAAGTGCTCTTGGTGCTCGACAATGCTTCGACTCATCCTGATGTTGAACACTTGCAAAATGGTGAAATAAAAGCACTATTTCTTCCACCAAACGTGACATCTTTATGTCAACTAATGGATCAGGGTGTTTTACAAACAGTAAAGAAAATATACAGACGGAAGCTTCTCTCATCTATAATCCAAGCCATTGATGGAGGAATGGATGTGATTCACAAACTGAAGAAAATTGATTTACTGGATGTTGTTGGTTGGATTTCTCAATCTTGGAAGGTGGAAGGCCAGCCATGACCTTTGTCCGTTCATGGAGAAAGCTGCTTGATCATGCGGGAAATGAGTTTGAAGAAAAAAAAGATTCTGAAGGCGACTTGAACTTAGTGGATTTGTTGAGGAGGGTCCCGGGCGCTGAAGAAGCAACAGAAGAGGATGTGGAGAATTGGATGCAAGAGGATGGAAACAGTGAGCCTTTAGGAGACAGTGAAATTGTTTTGGCTGTGACTGAAAAAGATCGAATTGAAGATGGTTCCGAAGATGAAGATGGCGATGATGTTGCTGAAGAGAAGATGAGTCACAGTGATGGACTTCAGACTGTGGAGGGAGTGCTGCGGTACTTCGATCAGCATGGCGCATCAGCAGCAGACATCTTGTTTTTAAGAAGATTACGTGATGATGCAGCGCATCGCAGATCTCAATCGGAGAAGCAGTCCAAAATTACATGTTTCTTCCTCTCACAATGACATTTTGCATACAACTTTTATCAAGTAAGTGTTTAGGCTACATAAGTGCATTATGTATTTATAGTACAGTATTACTGTCTAGTATTCGATTTTAGTTTATTGATATATTTACTGTACTTTTATTCTATTTTTAATCTTTTATTAACATCATTATTGATTGTGACTTTTCAACTTTTTCAAATAAACATTAGTATGCTTTTAGTTAATACGTAGCCTATTTTATAACAGCATTAAAACAAGAAACAACATTATAGACCCATTATATTGATGTAAATAGTTTAAATTGTACATATTAAACACTTTTGCATACAAGTTTGTGTTTTGATTGAATTTTACATTGAATTCCGGCAAACTCGACATTCTTAAAACTCGACACCCTTTAAGTCCACATTGTGTCGAGTTTACGAGACTCTACTGTAACATGTTTTTACTGTTTTAGGTTATTGCTTAGTTTATAGTATGTGTGTTGTAAATATATGTTATTCTTTGATGTGAAAGTAGACCTACATAAATTGGCATCACAAAGTGATAGTGAGGAGTTTAGGCCTATTGAATGACGAGGGAAGTGACATTTCTAAAGTAGGTAGTGAGGCTGAAGATCATGCATCATTGCTTGATTTTTCATCTGGGAGTGGTGAGCTTCAATCTGAAATTTGGAATTTTTGCACTCTTGAGGATTTATGATGCTGTAGGCTATGTTTGTGATTGTAATCATATTAAATGTTAAATACTAGATTGTTACTTGTTATATATCAACATTATATAGGATTTATGAAATACAACAGTGGTAAAATTATTTATTTTAATGTTTAATGTACAACAGATAATATTTTAATGTTTTATTATTTTTTTTTAAAAATCCTTGCAAAGCGCCTAAGAGGCCCGCCACCACAGAAAAATGTAACAGCCAGTTCTAGGATTAAAATAGTTTACTACAGTGCAGCTTTCATAAAAAAAAAATATTATTATTTGTGCTATTGACTAAATATTTAGTTAAAAATGCACTAATAGAAAGGAAAAAATTAAAATGTGAGCTTTTTAAACACATTTCGTCAAATATCCTTTTTCACATCTGGCTGATATAATTCTGTAGCAAGTAAACAATTTAATTAAGGTTATACTATTATATATTTTCTTATTAATGATATCATTTACAATAAAACAGTAATTTTTTTTAACTAAAACAAAAGTAATTTTATATATATAGGCCTACAAATGTTTAATGGCTCAAAGAAATGTCTTAAAAGTAAGACTACATGAAGAACATTTTTTTAATTTCAAACAATTCCGAGACATACTATCTCCAAAATAACTAGTTTTGTCATTAAATTTATGTTAGTGAATATTAAAGATAAAAACTCAACTGACTACAAAAAATAATCAGTTGCAAGAACAGAATTCTAGAATTTTATTGGTACAAAAATAAAATTAATTTGCCAGTCCGAAAAACGCATGTACTTGAAGACAAAAATGCCAATACAATGATGTAGGTTGCTTTTTCCAAAAAAAGTACCCTGTCAAAACAATGTGACACAATTGAATACTGTCCAGTCATACTAAAATGGCGCACATATGTGACGATTATATTTTACTTCAACAAATTTCTAAATTAATTTTGTAGCTATTTTTACATTGAAAATAATCATTTTTAAACCAATTTAACTTGGAGGAGTGCTGTGCTTTTTTCTGAAATACGTTTTTACAGCACAACATAGAAAAATTATTGTATAAATAATAAAATATCGTAATAAATGCATTATTTTTATACAACAATGTATTCACAATCAAACAGGAACATGAAAAATAATATATTGAGTGAATATTTAAACTTGATAAAGTAGTAGGCCCACACAACATTTCCCCCCCCCCTTTTTTTTTATTACTTTACTGATCACCACAAATACACTTACTACATATAACAAACTACAAATTTCAAAAGAGCCATTAAAATAGAACGTTATAATACATAAAAAAAAGAAAAAATCAATGAGACAATAATAGCACCTGACACTTAATACATATTGCCACATATGTTTGAGCTGCACAATTTTTTCCAACAGCTGGGGGAAAAAATACCATATTACCTCTGTATAATTTAGTACTATAGCAAACTTTACACTCCCTTACTAGTACTAATTTTAACATGATTATTTGCACATTTTAACCGAGTGTGTGTAAATAAAATGTGTATACGATAGTGCATATGACACTCACAATGGGCGCAGATCTGCATGATTGTGTGTTTTGGCATAGGGAGGGTTGAACCTCAAATCTTTCAGAGTAAAGTAATGTACCTACTTCATTAGCCACATAACCACGGGTTTTTATACATCCAATAAAAAATATTTACACTATAAACCTAACCTCTCTTTGGGGGCCATACAGAAATTATGTGTGAAATTTTTACCCTCTCAAAACGTGACAAAAATGGAATAAAAAACATACCTCCTGAAAATATAGTCAATTCTTGACCCACTTCAAGCAAAGTAAAGTAAAGTTTTCAAATTTCGTTTGGTGGAAAGAAACTGCATAGCCTAATCTAAGTTTTTACCAAATTTGTGAAATATAACGAAATCTGGCCAAATATTAAAACCTGACATCTACAGTAGGTATGGAAAGAATATGTTGAAAATATAATAAGTATGAAATTATGGAATTTATCTCAGAGTTAACAGTGTTTGCCCTTTTCTATATATTTATAGTAATAGACTATATACTATTTTAAAACGAACATATATTTATGTTTTTTTTATAAATCAACATCATTATTAATTCTATAAATATATGGAGATAATATAGTAATCTATTATTAAATTATAAATCAATTCAGTAAATAAATTATTGTTTACAGTTCGACTACAGTCTTTGTAGGCTAGTGTTATTATGTATATTTTCAAATTTGTGTTGCAATATTGACTATGCCTATTTCTTATGTGATTGATCAATCACCAGAAACTTATTGATAAGTTACTTATGTAATATAAATTGTCAAATAGTTTTGTAGTAACGTCTTAGAAAGGATTTGCTATGAAATAATTTTTAAATTCACATTAATGATACAGGTTGCATGTTTTATTTCTGATATATTAAATATTCCTCCTATTTTTTGTACTTCTGTTTTTTTAATCAAAAAGGATTAGGATGTTTATTGAACTATTCCATTCTCTATGTCCAAGTCTAAGTTGATGTTAAAATTTTCACAGTTTGCAACAACCCAAATAACACATTATACAAAGTGTCTCTGAACTCTCTGATAAGCTCTCTTGGTTATAGTTTCTGGTTAATTTAGAGTTACAAATATCATATTTAAAGTGTCCAAAATACCTTGGTTATCCTTACAGCCACTATTTTGTTTTTCTCTTTTAAATTTGTATCTCAAAAACCAAAAAGTGTATTAAGCTGCAATTTTGCATGGTTCTTTATAACATACCCATTTCAGGAAAAATTATAGGTTTTCTGTATCAAATGTTTCAAAATGGCAGCCATTTTAAATTTAAATCCTAAATAACTCCTAAACCAATAATTATTTTAAAACTAACACAAATTTAATTACAGTTTAATTTAGCAAATTTAATTACAAATCCAATGATGTACCAGTTTTAAAATCGGATTAAAAATAACAAAAAAAGGTAATTTATGTGACTGTATATACAGCGCAATATGCCTGTATAATGTGCAACACACGTATGTAACAGCTGAAAATAATAAAGTTATTTGTGATAGTCTTAAATCAGATGTGTACATAAACTTTATTGTTGTACTCGTTAGCTGATTTAAGACTATGACAAATTAGGCTATTTTATTATTATCAGCTGTTAAATCTGTGTTGCACATTGTACCAGCATATTGCGCTGTACATAATGTCACATAAATTACCTTTTCTTTGTTATTTTTAATCTGATTTATAAAATTGTTACATCATTGGATTAGTAATTAAATTTACTAAATTACACTGTAATAAATTTGTGTAAGTTTTATAATAGTTATTGGTTTAGGAGTTATTTAGGATTTAAAATTTTAAACGGCTGCCATTTTGAAACTTTTTATTTTGAAACTTTTTAAAGAGGAAAACCACTAATTTTTCTCATAATGGGTGTTTATGTTGTAAATGCCCTTTCAAAATTGCAGCTTAGTACACCTTTTTTAGATATAAATTTAAATGTGAAAAAAACAAAATGGCGCCTGGAAGGATAACCGATGTGTTTTGGACACTTTAAATATGATATTTGTAATTCTAAATGAACCAGTAACAACAACCAAGAGAGCTTATCAAAGAGATTAGAGACACCCTGTATAATATGTAAATAAATGGCACTTTGACTTCAAAAGTTTTTATTTCATTTTAACTTTCTTTTGATTACATAGAAAAGAGCCTATATAACATATATTTGTATTTGACAAATATATGTTGTCCTCTATTAGCTCTACGAAAGTTATCTCAGTTAGCTTTATTAACTGTAATTGTGCACTTTTTGGTAATCATGCTTAGTCTGAAACATCACAAATTTGACAGATTTTCAGAAGATAAACTTTCCATTTCATAAAAATCAAGTTTTGGTAACTATGCACTTTCTTGCCACCTCCGATTTCTTGTTGAAAAAGTGGTGAAATATGAGTTTATCTCTTGAGAAGGTTGATTTAAACCGCCAAAACTTGTTTTTACGTAGATTTAATTTTTATTGTCATATAAACTTCGAAAAATAGACTTTTCATTGACCAAACCAAACATAACCTTACTTATCTTAGTTAGTTTCTCAAAAAAAATTCTTGATTTTTATTAGATTCGGGTTCCTGGCATCAGGCGAAAATATAGGTGAATTCGGTTTTAGTGGTTGTAATCAAAAGATGGTGTATATAATGATGGCGTAATGGCCGCTAATCACGATTCGCCGCGAAAGTATTTTTCCAAAATATGCTATCTCGAGAAATAATTGTTATAGACCAAAATAGTTTTCAAATTCATATTCAGTGATAAAAAAAGATCAAAATAAAAAATATGATTATGCCTAAAATATCATTAAATTTAATGGAAATATATCAAAAATATGAAAAATTATGACATTGGGGTTTTCAAGTTTTTCAGTACCTAAACTACGTAATTTACTAGGAATAAGAAGCAAATCACCTGAAAATATAACCAATTCTTGATCCATTTCAAGCAGTTTTCAAATTTTGTTTGGTGGCAAGAAACTGATTAGAAAGAAGTTTTTACCATAAAATTAAAAATCTAAGTTCACAAATTTAACATTTTAGACACAAGTTAGGCCTACTTCCGTTATTTTAAATGTATTTTTAACATCATTTTTTGTAATTATGCACTTTCTTTCTAGGCGCCTCTGAAAACACAATTCCTTATAGAAAAAGTGGTGAAATATGAATTTACAATTCATGAAGAGCTTGATTACTGCCGCGGAAAACTAATTTTTTACCTAAAAATCAAAAAAGGTAATGCAATAGGCCAGTGGAAAAAACCAAATTTTTTTACATTAAAAAATTTGTTTTCTACTCGTTTTATAATGCTGGTCACGAATATAAAATTGGTTGTTTGATAAAAATCAACTGGCCCGAAAAATACACTTTTTAATTACCTAACCTAACTTATCCTAATCATCTATATACTCAACAATAATTTGTATTTTACATTAAATTCGGGGAACAGACTAGTTTTTTAACTCTTTACAAAAATTTGGAAATGGTTTTGAACTAAGCCTATGACAATTGATTTTTGAGTCAGAAAAACTACTTTTGCAGAAATTATGTCAATGTTTAGGCCTAGCCTACCAGCCATTTGTTGGTAATAAAAGCAACAAAAAGGCTAACCACAAAATCCAAATTTGCATAAATTTTTGCTCGAGGAACAGCTGGCAGGCCGTTGTAGATGCTAAGAACCCAAATTTAACATACATTTTAAATTCATGTGCCGGATATGTTAAAAGTAAGGCTGTGTGAGGGTAGGTTAGGTTGTGGTCGTGACAATTGCACTTATAGGTAAAAATAGGCATTATTTTACTGCAAAACTAATTGGGTACGTAGGCTATTCAACTTCAACATAACACATTTTTTATCAACAACAAAAAATTGCACTAGGCTTTTAAGTCCTCGGCTCTAATTTCTTTTTACTACTGTAGTGACGTTTATTTTATGTTGATAATATCAGGACACGCAATATTTGTTGTCACAAGAACCTAATGTAACTTAAATCACATGTGATTTGGCTGACAGATTTTAGCCAATACATGGGTAAAGTTGAACAGAGCATCCCAAGGAATATCCGCTACTTTTGGAGCCATGTAAAATGCTCTCAAAAAGACTTCCTCGATACCCTCCCGTCTTGTCTACAACAGCTCATTTGCTAAAGGAATTGTTTAGGCATTTCTTTTCCTCTGTCTTTGCTCGACCAACAAGAGACCTCAATGTCAACAACTTCGACCATCTTGGTGACTCTTCTTCTCCTCGTTTCACGCCACAAAAAGTTTTTGAGAAACTTAGAAAATTGGATGCGACAAAAGGCTAGGGGCCCGATGGAATCCCACCTAAAGTCCTGAAACACTGCTGCGATTTGTTAGCAGCCCCCATATGTGACTTATTCAACGCCTCGATATATACGGGCGTTTTTCCTGAAGCCTTTAAACAAGCTTATGTAGTCCCAATCCACAAGACGGGGGCTGTTGATGATGTTTGCAACTACAGGCCAATCTCTATTCTCTCTTCCTTATCCAAAGTATTCGAAGATCTTTTCCTTGACAGAATCAGACATAGAGTGGCTAGCATTGTTTGCCCTCAGCAGCATGGCTTTACAGCTGGCAGGTCTACCGTGTCAAACCTAATACTTTTGCAAAATAAAATTCAAGAAGCTTTCTCCTTAAATAAACAACTTGATACCGTTTATTTGGATTTCTCCAAAGCGTTTGACACGGTTGACCACTCACTTCTCTTGAAAAAAATGCAGGAACAGGGATTTGGAAACTCCTGTGCCCGGTGGTTGGCAAGTTACCTTATCAACAGACGTCTGTATGTCAAGTTTGCATCGTCCCTCTCTTCTGAATTCATTGCCTACTCTGGGGTGCCCCAGGGATCTTTCCTTGGGCCTTATGTTTTCTCTCTATTTATTAATAATCTTCCTGAAGTGCTACTGAGTGATGTCCTTATGTTTGCAGACGATGTAAAAATCTTCTCAATCATAGAACCTGAAGATGACTGCCTTCGGATACAGAGGGATCTATCAAGTCTTGACCGATGGTGTGCAGACAACAAAATGACCCTTAACACAAAGAAGTGTCAGGTTATTTATTTATTATTTCAACGGCAGTAGCCAATTTACATTATTACAATATTTTCATTATTACAGAAGATGGCGAGGCAAAATCAGTGAAAATGTGCATAGCAACAACGTGAATAATACGAGTATGATAATATGATACAATGACGAATATTGAGACATACTTATTAATATAACAATTGGTAAAGGAATAATATTGATAAATAGAAGGTAATTAAATATTAAAGTACAAATCGAAAACAACAACAATAACAAACAAAATACAATCTCAATAATAGTACGAACAAACCACATAAATAAACATAAACTACGATCACGAAACAAGTGACAAAACTTAGAGTGCGAAAACACCAAGAGCCAGTTCCTTCCTGATCCGTTGGATCACTGTCACAGAAGAAGTCACATTCTGGAGCAAGCTGGTTCCCCAGATGGACGAATCTTGCAAAGGGACTATTCAAATCGAAATTTGTGGAGCGATGTATTCGACTGAGAAGACTGTGAGACCTGGTGTTTGTTGAGACTTTAATGTCCAATTCAGCTAGGAGGTTCGAGCATTGCATCACTCCATTCATAATCTTCCAGAGCAAGAGAATGTCCGCAACGTCACGTCTTGAAGCAAGGGATGGAAGATTTAGCTCCTCTGAAAGAGTCTCCACAGGAACCTCCAGATACCCATATCCAAGCCTGACACCAAGCAGACGGACGAAATGCCAGTGCAGAGCCTCAAGTTATCACGTTCCATCGTTGCCAACTCCTATGAACTTCAGTTATAGAGTGCGTAATGAGTCCATTGCTCGTGTGGAGCGTGTTAAAGACCTAGGTGTTATCCTGACCCCACCACTGAACTTCGATGTACACATACATGACGTTTGCGGCAGAGCTAACAGAATGCTTGGCTTTCTATCTCGTTCCTCGAAACAGTTCAGGGACACAACTGCCTTAAAGTTTCTGTACTGTGCCTTAGTTAGGCAAATTCTGGAATATGGCTCACCAATATGGAACCCTTATCTGAAATCTCATTGCTGAACTGGAGAGAGTCCAACGAAGATTTATTCGCATGGTTGGCTTTAAGGAGGGTTATCCATACTTTCAAGTTCCAGTTGAAACATTATCTATTGACCTTGAATTCCAACCACTTGAGCAGCGTAGACTCTTTGTCGATATGGTGTTGCTACATAAGATCATAAATGGAAAAGTCGACTGCCCAAACATACTTCGTTTGATCTTGTACAGGGTCCCGACGAGTACCAGGTCTGATGACCTGTTCATAAGACAACAGCATCGAACTAGCTACGCAGCCTACAGCACGATGGCCCGACTTCAAAGAGCTGGTAACAAGGTTGCCAAACATGTGGACTTCTTTCATGATAGCGTGGTAAGAGTAAAAAAGATCTGTTTGTTTTGCACTTTGTAGTATTTTGCATGTACTTATTTCATATTATTGCATTGACCTGTTCTATTTATATAATTATTGGTCTATGTAAATCACGCTTGTACTATTTATTGCTATTATGCGTTATAATTCAGTCTTTGCATGGCAATCTTAGCTGTAAGTCATACTTTGAGACAATTGTCAAACTTATGTTTCATTTAATGTAAAAATGGAGATGTCCGTTGGTATAAATAAATAAATGTGGTGTGCCATCATTAGTGACAAACAGTAAGTACAACTTGCCAAAACTGGCCAATGTGCTCTTCTACCTAGGATACTCCATACTCTTCTAATGAAGACTCAGTCTCGGATTATTAAAATAATTGGTTTCCGGTCTTTAATTATCATCATTTACATTTTAAGCCTATGCTAGCAGCATAATACTATACAGCCTAGCACATTTTGTCATAAACCTAAGAATTTTAGTAGTAGGCCTAGGCCTAATTGGTTTCTGATCTTTAATTTTCATCATTTATTAATATTTAAGTTAAAGTTTTCAGTATAAAACTGTGTGATGGTATCATCTTTCTAATAATCTTAATCATTTACATCACTTTAGAACACCAACGTTTCTTGAAATGGAAAATAGGCCTAGTGACTAATTAGCCTATCAAGTTATCTTCTGAAACCATAACCTCTTAATGTGATCAAAAAGATTTAATGCCTAATACCAATAATAATAATAATATAACCACTAATTATGATAGTACATTAGCTCTGATAATAGAATTTTAGAATAATTTAACATACCATTGCCATCAAATGTTATCTTTTTAACCATTTCATTTGGAGAAGAATTTACCACATTTCGTAGACGTTGGTCCTGATAAACAAATTTTATCATTACACATTTCTTTCCGTAATCCAACAAACGCCAAATTAAAAAAAACACTATCTCACTGGTACATTAATTAACTGTAAATTATCACAGTATTGTATTACAGATACGACAGTCAAGTTGATCTCTACACTCAGAATTTACCTTGTGTAAATTTAGCTGACTCAGCTGTTTGGTTTTCAATTCTTAACAAGATATACAACATCAGCTGGAGGCTAATCTTTTGTCCCAGTACAGCTTACCAACTACTGCCAAACTGTAATAATTCGATATCATACGATAATTAGAACAAAACAGGGCGTATTTTTTTGTATAAAAATAAATAGAATAGAAGGGTAAATAATAAATATCGTTTAAAAATCTAAATTATTTTTGAGAATCCAGAAATGTATTAATAATTAGACATAGATCTATGTATAAGATTTTATGTTGAAAAACGATTACAATATGCTTACATATTGTGTCTTCTGGTTCAATACTAGAGTTTAGTAAAATTAAAATTATAACTACTCGTATAATAATGGAATATAACAATTAATAGTTTGAATTTATAATGAATTATAAGTGAATTATAACAAGAATCATTTATAAATAATTAACAACTTGATAAACAATTATATTTAGTAATCGCCAAACAATGAAAATCCACATTATACATTACTAAAGAATGAAAACTATGATTACAATACATTTTATGAAATAATTAAAAACAAAAACATATATTTATTTAGATTTTTGTGTTCATGCAGGGGCGTAACTACAGAGGAACATTTTTTTGGAGCAGTATTAAATTCACATGAATAATGTGGCCTTAATTAGCCACCAGCTACATAGCATGCGTAAAGTCTCATTGTTAGCAGCAACAACAGAACGGACCAGTTTATTTAATTTGTGTACTTCTCTAACTATCGCAGACAGGCAGTCACCACAGGCATTAGACAAGAGTTGGTACCCCATCCATGGCAGTTGTGTGTGTCGTGACTCGTGAGAGAATCGAGTTCGTAAGGAGTGGGGGCCAGTCACTGAGGCAGGGCCATCCGCATGTGTTTGTCTCTGTATATCTGGACGCGTGCGGGCAGTATCAGAATATGAAGGCTCACTATCGTAAATTATGTTACACGTTTGGGGCGTGTGGAATGTCTAAACAACTCGATACAGTTAGAACTTTAATATTACAAAATATAATGTAAATTTGCCCAATCATACAGACATCATTTTCTATATAGCAATAAATATTTGCATTTAAAAATAGAAAATATTTTTATTTTAAAATGGCTGACGGTTTTACAGGCAAATTTTGTCACAGCTTTTCAATAGTTTTAGTGATAGGGCTATTTCAAAATAATATGTTAAAGTTTTTACGAAACAGTTACATTGGCAATTGACATCTCTTTTTTCAAAAACCTCCTTCCAATTTTCTTAACTTAATCTGTAACTAAGTTCAAGAATGTTTTAAAGAGTTATTTTTCTGTTTTATTTTTTGGTTTGTTGTTATGTTGACTTTTACCAAAAAAGATTTCAGTTTTTCAAAACTATTGCACGGTGGTCTGATATGCAAAGCTGGGAGGTTTCCCCATGAACATTTCTAGCATTGGTTGAAAATTTTATTTAAAAATTGTGATCTCAGTCAAACCTGTTCAGAACATCAATAGCCAATACCAATACAATACCGTAGCTTTACTAGGTCTTGAGATTTTCAGTTCTGAGATTTTATTGGTGTCTATTTTTAAGTCTGCTCTTATAATTATATGAATATTGCTATCTTTCTTCAGAATTTCTTGAATATGTCCATCTAAAATTTCTAAAAAAAAATGTGTTTTATTCATTAGGTAATCTTTACAAGCTACTACTAAAATTTTATTTTTTGTCCAATATTTTGATTTTTATTCTGTGCATTAAAAAATGTGTTCTATTTCTAAATCTCTACCCCTAAGTTACAAGTAACAAAGTATAAATTTCAAAATTATTTTTTATGAAGACAGCTACACCACCCTTTCAAAAAAGATGTAGAAAATATCTATTTTCTAATGAGTAGTTAACTAGCTCAGCAAACTAGAGCAGTACTTTATCCATGTCATTGTCAGCTAATAAATGTATATCAAGGGTTTTATCCTCTAAAAATAATTAAAATTGACCAACTTTACTAGTTAATGTCACTGCATACAGTTTTAAAAAATCTGGTTCCACACAATGATTATTTTAAAAGAAATATAATTTTAATTTGCATTTTAAGAACAGTTTTGTTGGATATATTGAAAGAGCAGCCAGTAAGCACAAGTAAATGACTATGAGTCTAGCTAACAGTGTACAAACAATTGTAACATTTGAACAGAAAGTCAACTTTAAGGTTTTTCATATGAAAATTGTTAAGTATACAGATAAATGCCTGCAGAAAATTTGAATATAAATTTGAATGAGCCGTCCTCATCCTATTAAATCTACTACGGTACCACAATTTACACAAAATCAAATTTTTGCAAAAACTGTAGTCAAGCAGTTTTTGAATATTTTTATATTCCCATCCACCACTTTGATATTTCAATTTCAAAATGTTATAGATAAAAATGCATGTCTAGTGATTTTGTTGGTTAAATTATAGTAAAAACAACAAGGGTGCAGGTCATAAAGTTTCTGAACTATCTAAATGGTGTCTCTCAGAATTCCAGACAATAATATTTACTTTAAATCAAAACTGGAATGAGAAGTACCATTTTAAATAATGGGAAGTAAAAAGCCGGTATTTCCTATTAAGTCAGGTGCAAGCTTGCATTGAGTTAGATTGAAGTCTGCAATAGTGGTATTTATTGATTGTTGTAGATATTATTTTTTATTGATTATTGTTAACTGAAAGAAATTTATATAGATAATTGTTTATGGGACCAAAATAAATATGAAAATACATGTCATCAACCTCTTGATATCAGCCACAGCTTTTAACTGAATTCTTAGTTTTATAGTCTATTAACAGCTTGCTCTCGAGTAGAAAATACATGTCATCAACCTCTTGATATCAGCCACAGATTTTAACTGAATTCTTAATTTTATAGTCTATTAACAGCTTGCTCTCGAGTAGAACATCAGAAGACTTTGTATAAACATACCCTAGATAAAAGAAGGAAAATGTTGTTTATAAACAAGTACTGGAAATAGAATATTTTTTCACTAAAAATGTTTACCTCTTATATCTTAAAGTTTATATCCTTTTATTCCAACTACCACATGATCTCATATAAACTCCCTGACTGAAGCCAGACACCCCTGCTTGGCGCTGTGTCCCATAATGTGGTACCATAAACAATTTGTCAATTAAAGAATGACCAATTAAAGTAGGTACCAACCAACATATCTGAGTCTTAGTTATCTTAACAAATTAGTAATTATAGACAGTTTGGTAACAAGATTTTGTTTATGTACATTCCATTTCAAAGTTATCTAAAATAAAAAATGTTGACTCTGGCTGGTGTAGTTTCATATGAATCCTGCATATATCTTAAAAATAATGAAAACTATTTTATTAAAAATTATTTCTATCACAACAGTTCTACCAGAAGTGGCAAGAAGTTAGCAGTTGTACGCCATCATACTGCTGCATTTAGGAAAGGACAATATTACACCTGTATGACCATGTTCAATAAACTTTGAAAAACATTCCAGAAAAAGAGCAGGCCTTGTGTATTTTTTTTAAGTTGGAGGACTATTTCATTAAAAAATTAATTTTGTATGTATATAATTTCATTGATATCATGTAAGACTCATTGTTTACATAAAAAAAATCAGTTGTTCAATGTAAAAACAAGAACAATGTACTCATAAATAATTTTATTTTATTTAAGTTTATACCAAGGAGTTATAAAGAATCTTCTTGAGATTGTTTATTTGATGACAAAATAATTATTCCTCTCTTTTTTATTACTATGAAATGAAATTAAAATAAATGTTACTCTCCAAACATGCAAATGTATACATCAATCAAATAAATGAGAATATTTAACACAATAACTGTATATTAAATAATAATACAAATAAACACCAAACAAATTGTCAAAAACTTAAAAATAAAAATTGTACAGTAATTCATTTTACATGGGAAAGGCCTACATGAACATACTGCCTGTGTGTAGGCTGAGTTGCAAGTGTTATAATTAAAAAGGACCTAAATTGAATTGTTCTATTGCAATTTATTATAAGAACATATATCTTAAATGTCTGTCTATACTACTAAAATATGCATAAAGTAAGAATCAAAAGTAAAAAAAGAATTGTAAAAGAAGGAAAAAATATATGATAATAATAATGAACTATGAAACATGGAAAAGTGGTAGCATAAATTAATTAAATAATAATAATAATCTTTATTTCCATCATTAACAAAACATACAATGATACAAAAATAAACTAGAAAATTAAGCTAATCACTTTCACAGTTGTGCGATTAGCAAGAACGTTAGAATAGTTACAATTAGAAAATAAGAGAGTCTGTCTAATAATTTATAAAAACAGTCAACAACGCCGCTCTTCGTGGTGCCGCTGCATGCTGACGCGTATAATAAATAATAGTAATAAAAATTTTTTAATAATAATTAAGTTGTATATGTGTGTAATAGTACTAATGAAAATAATAATTGAAAATTCAAGACACAAAATTGTTTAAGCTTGTATACAATATATGTTAAATAGAAAGGACACAAAATTATATTAACAAGGCTCTGTCTTGTAATAGAATTTACAGTCTAATATAGTCGAACAATCAAGAAAATAAATAACCATTATTAAAAATAACAGATTATATTGAATTTTAAAAATTAACTATACTAACACAATTACTGTTATATAAACCCTTCCCTAGGTAAAAATAATAATAAAAATAATTTTAGAATAAATACACCAATAACTCAAATTACAAACACATCCAATACCAATTAGGTGGATGCACATTAACACATGTGCACAACAATACTTAAACTAATAATAAATACACCAATAACTCAAATTACAAACACATCCAATACCAATTAGGTGGATGCACATTAACACATGTGCACAACAATACTTAAACTAATAATAAATACACCAATAACTCAAATTACAAACACATCCAATACCAATTAGGTGGATGCACATTAACACATGTGCACAACAATACGTAAACTAATAACACCTAAAAGTCTGTCAAATAATTGACACTTCATTGACGTTATCGTTGCAACTCGGTGAGCATCGTGTAAGTACTCACTGACACGATGGAGGTGAGGCAATTATATCCAAAAATTAATTATTGATTTTAGGTCAGCTGAGGAAGGCCTAGAGAATCAAGTGTATGTAGAAGCCAGGAGTGGCCTTGACCGGAGGGTTCCGACGTTATTGCAAAATAACGGAGTCAAGCAACATCGAGCGTGGCTGTTCCTTGGATGGGTGACCGTCTGAGGGATCCCGTCCTTGCACGCAGCCCGCCTGCCCGGTCACTGGTGGTGGTTCGGATGTCACCCTTAAGCCGTTGGTCCCCCGGTTAAGTGTTAGAAGAGAGAGCTTCTTAGCCCTAACTTAGCCTGGTAAAATAAAACATCCTCTAACTTTTTTAACATCCTGAGAATACTCCACTCATCCTGTTTCAACAAAAGACCTTCCAAGCAAAGGCCCACTCATACAAGTATCGGCAAAAGTCTGCTGAGTGGGGAGAGGGGCAAGCATCAAATACGTCCGTAGACACTCGTAATGACATTCTCTGCTCCTTCCAAACCTCAGATCGATCCAATCTGTTGACTGTTTTAAGTATAGATATTAAAGGAAAAAATAATACATTAACCCTTTTAGTGCCAGAGGAATTTTCCAAGTTACTCTCAGCAAGTACCGGAGGGTTTCTATCAATTGGTACAGTGTGGCATCAAATAATTCATATCTCTGTTATTTATAACACAAAATTATTAATTTTTATACGTAACTATACATAAACAACCAGTCTATTAAAATAAAATATTTAAAATAGCATTACACTGTATATGCTATTTTTATTAAAAATAAATTTATGATATAAAAAAGTTTGTTGTCCCTTTTTTTACTTTGGGCATTCTTATGACTATGATAAAAATAGGTGGGTTCTGTTCTTTCACTTTACTTTGAACACAATTTAATTATGAATATCGTATTGAAATTTCTCAATAATATGTTGACAAATAAAAGTTATAGTACATTTTAATTTGTTCAAAACAGCTGTAAAACAGCTATTTTCTAACAAGTTTTGGAACCATTTGTATCAAAATATTACTAAATATTATACAAACATACCAAAATTATGGTTTTTATGTAAAAGTATATGTTATGAAATGAGAAGACAATCCTAAATCTATAAAATGTTTATTTTTAAATTGTTTTATGAATTTTGTTTGTGACGTCCTGTTAACAGGACCTTCATACTAAAATGAACGTTGGGATAATTCTGTCGGAGATTTAAAATAATTGAATGAGCTATGTAGGCTGGAGTATACTTGGAAATGATTTATTTATGTAAATTTAATCTTTTAAACCAGTTCACTGCATTATTTATTGCTTTATATTGGTCAAACTGCAGTTTTTCAGTACATTTCCCTGGCTCAACTACTGTCGGCGCAGAAATTATGTGCACCCGAGTTTCAAGGTTGTTTTCTAAGGAACTAATAGGCCTACGAAAACTCCAATCATACTATTGTTTTCATTGTTCAATTGTGCACTATAAAATACGCATTTCACAATGTTATTAGAAGTTCTAATAATTTTTATCTTAGTTTGAACAAAAAAGTACAGGAATTTTAACTAGTTTTCATTGTACATCAAATTTACATCGTTATTACTAAAAAACCCGTCCGTTCATGTAAAGCATTTACATTTTAATACGTGTTTGATAGGAATGTTTCTTATAAGTTTTATACATTTTAGAGTTTTATATTTTTAAGAATAAGAGTTCTTATCAATTACCTGAAACGTTGCTCTCCTGGTTTCTAGAGGTGGTAAAATTAATTACTTGGTCTTGTTGTAATCCTTATTAAATATATAGTTACGATACATAATTTTCATACGTGTAAGTAAATGCAGTGCTTTTATATTGATTTAAATCAATTTAGTTATTTAAAATTGATTTAAATCGATTTAAAATGATTACATTTACTTACACATATGAAAATGGTGTAGTTAAAATTCCGGAACTTTTGTTGTCCCAACTAAGATGAAAATTACTAGAACTTATAATAAAATGTTGCAATTCATATGTCATAACGTACAATTAAACAAGGAAAACAATGATATTATTAGAGTTTACATATGCCTCTTAGTTTCTTAGAAAACAACCTTAAAAGTCGGGTGCACATAATTTCTGCACTGAGAGTAAGTTAGTATCATCTGCGTATAATATTGATATCAAGGTATTTTACTTGGAAAGTCTTTTATTGCAATTAGAGACAGATAGGGGCCTGTTATGACTTTTCACTATAACTATTCCACGTAAAAATTGTTGTTTCTTGTTACTGTATTCTCAATTCACATGAGTTGTGTGATTCAACATTAGTCATACGACGTACTCAATACTTGTGGCTTCTTATCTTGAGGTTTTGAAATTGCAGATTTAAATGATAAGATATGGATGAGGCGCTTTATTTGCAGAAGTTCTCCTCAGTTCGACTGTCCAGTATTTCTACTGGTCAGCACCTGACGTAGACAGTTCTAGGTATCAAGTACATTCACTGCAGTGGAGTGTGGAATATGCACACATTAACAAAGAAGCAGCAGGCGTCAGCCTTGGGGCCCAATCACGTCAGTTAACTGGCTGTTTCCTACTCCGGTGGGTAGAACAGGAACCCGTACCAAGTCTTTGGTACAAGGAAATTTATAAATAAGGAGATGTAGAGTGAAGGAAAGGAACTTCCTTATTACTCCATTTAGCACAATAACGATTCCAATATCAATGAGAGTAAGAGGCAAAAGCATTTTTGAAATTTTTATTTGGGCCAATTATTTTGGTTAAATTGTGTATGAGCGTTTAATATATTATGAGTTTACGGTTAAAAAAACAAAAAATGCAATCCGACGCATGGGACAGAGGTGAAGAATGCTGTGTGTTCCCAAGCAGAGTTACTTGATGTCCGTTTGGAAGAATACTGTGTGTTCCCAAGCAGAGTTACTTGGTGTAGGTTTGGAAGAATACTGTGTGTTCCCAAGCAGAGTTACTTGATGTCCGTTTGGAAGAATACTGTGTGTTCCCAAGCAGAGTTACTTGGTGTAGGTTTGGAAGAATACTGTGTGTTCCCAAGCAGAGTTACTTAATGTCCGTTTGGAAGAATACTGTGTGTTCCCAAGCAGAGTTACTTGGTGTAGGTTTGGAAGAATACTGTGTGTTCCCAAGCAGAGTTACTTGATGTCCGTTTGGAAGAATACTGTGTGTTCCCAAGCAGAGTTACTTGGTGTAGGTTTGGAAGAATACTGTGTGTTCCCAAGCAGAGTTACTTGATGTCCGTTTGGAAGAATACTGTGTGTTTCCAAGCAGAGTTACTTGGTGTAGGTTTTGAAGAATGATGTGTGTTCCCAAGCAGAGTTACTTGATGTCCGTTTGGAAGAATACTGTGTGTTCCCAAGCAGAGTTACTTGATGTCCGTTTGGAAGAATACTGTGTGTTCCCAAGCAGAGTTACTTGGTGTAGGTTTGGAAGAATACTGTGTGTTCCCAAGCAGAGTTACTTGATGTCCGTTTGGAAGAATACTGTGTGTTCCCAAGCAGAGTTACTTGGTGTCCGTTTGGAAGAATGCTGTGTGTTCCCAAGCAGAGTTACTTGATGTCCGTTTGGAAGAATACTGTGTGTTCCCAAGCAGAGTTACTTGGTGTAGGTTTGGAAGAATGATGTGTGTTCCCAAGCAGAGTTACTTGATGTCCGTTTGGAAGAATACTGTGTGTTCCCAAGCAGAGTTACTTGATGTCCGTTTGGACGAGTACTGTGTGCTCCCAAGCAGAGTTACTTGATGTCCGTTTGGAAGAATGATGTGTGTTCCCAAGCAGAGTTACTTGATGTCCGTTTGGACGAGTACTGTGTGCTCCCAAGCAGAGTTACTTGATGTCCGTTTGGAAGGATGCTGTGTGTTCCCAAGCAGTTAGTTGGTGTCCGTTTGGAAGAATGATGTGTGTTCCCAAGCAGTTACTTGGTGTCCGTTTGGAAGAATGATGTGTGTTCCCAAGCAGTTACTTGATGTCCGTTTGGAAGAATGATGTGTGTTCCCAAGCAGTTACTTGGGGTCCGTTTGGAAGAATGATGTGTGTTCCCAAGCAGTTACTTGATGTCCGTTTGGAAGGATGCTGTGTGTTCCCAAGCAGAGTTACTTGATGTCCGTTTGGACGAGTACTGTGTGCTCCCAAGCAGAGTTACTTGATGTCCGTTTGGACGAGTACTGTGTGCTCCCAAGCAGAGTTACTTGATGTCCGTTTGGACGAGTACTGTGTGCTCCCAAGCAGAGTTACTTGATGTCCGTTTGGAAGGATGCTGTGTGTTCCCAAGCAGTTAGTTGGTGTCCGTTTGGAAGAATGATGTGTGTTCCCAAGCAGTTACTTGGTGTCCGTTTGGAAGAATGATGTGTGTTCCCAAGCAGTTACTTGATGTCCGTTTGGAAGAATGATGTGTGTTCCCAAGCAGTTACTTGATGTCCGTTTGGAAGGATGCTGTGTGTTCCCAAGCAGTTACTTGATGTCCGTTTGGAAGGATGCTGTGTGTTCCCAAGCAGTTACTTGATGTCCGTTTGGAAGAATGATGTGTGTTCCCAAGCAGAGTTACTTGATGTCCGTTTGGACGAGTACTGTGTGCTCCCAAGCAGAGTTACTTGATGTCCGTTTGGAAGGATGCTGTGTGTTCCCAAGCAGTTACTTGGTGTCCGTTTGGAAGAATGATGTGTGTTCCCAAGCAGTTACTTGGTGTCCGTTTGGAAGAATGATGTGTGTTCCCAAGCAGTTACTTGATGTCCGTTTGGAAGAATGATGTGTGTTCCCAAGCAGTTACTTGATGTCCGTTTGGAAGGATGCTGTGTGTTCCCAAGCAGAGTTACTTGATGTCCGTTTGGAAGGATGCTGTGTGTTCCCAAGCAGAGTTACTTGATGTCCGTTTGGAAGGATGCTGTGTGTTCCCAAGCAGTTACTTGATGTCCGTTTGGAAGGATGCTGTGTGTTCCCAAGCAGTTACTTGGTGTCCGTTTGGAAGGATGCTGTGTGTTCCCAAGCAGTTACTTGGTGTCCGTTTGGAAGAATGATGTGTGTTCCCAAGCAGTTACTTGGGGTCCGTTTGGAAGGATGCTGTGTGTTCCCAAGCAGTTACTTGATGTCCGTTTGGAAGGATGCTGTGTGTTCCCAAGCAGTTACTTGGTGTCCGTTTGGAAGGATGCTGTGTGTTCCCAAGCAGTTACTTGATGTCCGTTTGGAAGGATGCTGTGTGTTCCCAAGCAGTTACTTGATGTCCGTTTGGAAGAATGATGTGTGTTCCCAAGCAGA
Organism: Stictocephala bisonia; assembly: GCA_035578905.1. Classification (NCBI taxonomy): domain Eukaryota; kingdom Metazoa; phylum Arthropoda; class Insecta; order Hemiptera; family Membracidae; genus Stictocephala; species Stictocephala bisonia. The sequence continues at coordinate 401,859 of JAQJVL010000195.1, read as the reverse complement.
GGTACTTGTTGTCCGTTTGGAAGAATACTGTGTGCTCCCAAGCAGAGTTACTTGATGTCTGTTTGGAAGGATGCTGTGTGTTCCCAAGCAGAGTTACTTCCTGTCCGTTTGGAAGGATGCTGTGTGTTCCCAAGCAGAGTTACTTGGTGTCCGTTTGGAAAGATGTGTGTGTTCCTAAGCAGAGTTACTTGGTGTCCATTTGGAAGAATACTGTGTGTTCCCAAGAAGAGTTACTTGGTGTTGTTTGAAAGAATGCTGTGTGTTCCCAAGCAGAGTTACTCAGTGTCCGTTTGTTTGATTCCACACAATGAACGCGTGGGAAGCGTGACGACAGCGGTGACAAGGCTTTGAGTGGGCACAAAATCATGTTATGTATTCATTTTCTTAATACTTGTCTTTTAAACAACAATGTTAGTTATGATATGTAGATAATAGAGATTTCTAATGCTTTGAGTGTTTAAGAAACAAACACAACGTTTCGACTGGTATACCAAACCCCTCCGTCTTCAAGTATACTGGTTTTAGATGTAGTCTTCAGGTATACTAACTTAGCCTGCATCTAAAACAATTTTTTTTCTTATCCCAGACTAAATCAGAAAAGACTTAATACTACATGCTAGATACTAAAGATTACTGTTGAAAGTCAAAAGTTCTTAAAAAACTTTCACACATAATATAATTATACAAAATATAATACGGTACAAAAGAAATGCAAAATACGAAATCAGTCAACAAAACACAGAGAAAGTTATTAAATAAACCAAATACTGTTTTGACTTACAACAGTAATCTTTATCATCTAGCATGTAGTATTAAGTCTTTTCTGGGTTTAGTATGGGTTAAGAAAAAGCATTGTTTTAGATTTAGCCTAAGTTAGTAAGTTAACCTGAAGACGGCAGGAGTTTGTTATACCAGACGAAACGTTATGTTTGTTTCTTAAACACTCAAAGAATCTCCAAATATTATCTACATAGGGATGAACAATCCAATACTAATAAATAACTTTCAAACAACATGTAAGTTGTTTTATCATTTTTACAAAATGGGAGTCTTACTTGGTCATGATACTGACTCCAAAGTAAATAAATATTCTAATTATAAATTCCCCTTCTACTTATTAAATTGTATTGAAAAATCCATTCCTATTTATTTATGAAACACTCAATTAATTATAATGTTCATATTTTAAACAAAAACTTCATGATGAATATATAGGTTTGTTTAATCTTTTATTTCTGTTCGACGTGAATTAAATATTCCGGGTTGTAGGCCATAAAATATGTGTACAATGAGTAAACCCACATCACCTCTGCCTCACCCATCAAGAAGGCTGTTTCGGTCCTCGAAAATGCCTAAAACATGACTTTCTACTTCGACGATTCGCTAAACTTGTTCTAGTGAACCATAATATTATAATGGTCGTATCGCTAAACTTGTTCTAGTGAACCATAACAGTATAATAGTCGTATCGCTAAACTTGTTCTAGTGGACCATAACAGTATAATAGTCGTATCGCTAAACTTGTTCTAGTGGACCATAACAGTATAATGGTCGTATCGCTAAATTTGTTCTAGTAGACCATAACAGTATAATGGTCAACTTGTTCTAGTGAACCATAACAGTATAATAGTCGTATCGCTAAACTTGTTCTAGTGGACCATAACAGTATAATGGTCGTATCGCTAAACTTGTTCTAGTGGACCATAACAGTATAATGGTCGTATCGCTAAACTTGTTTTAGTGAACCATAACATTATAATGGTCGTATCGCTAAACTTGTTCTAGTGGACCATAACAGTATAATGGTCATATCGCTAAACTTGTTTTAGTGAACCATAACATTATAATGGTCGTATCGCTAAACTTGTTTTAGTGAACCATAACATTATAATGGTCGTATCGCTAAACTTGTTTTAGTGAACCAATACCATTATAATGGTCGTATCGCTAAATTTGTTCTAGTGAACCATAACAGTATAATGGTCGTATCGCTAAACTTGTTTTAGTGAACCATAACATTATAATGGTCGTATCGCTAAACTTGTTTTAAAGTCAAAGTCAAAGTCAAAAAATTTAATTGCTGTTGACAAACTCAATTGCATTAACAAAGGTCAATTTCTTAAAAACTAAGTATAAAAACTACAGGGTAATACAATATAGAGTACAATGATACAAAGATACAAAAGAGAAAATATAGATAAATAAATAAAATCATGTCTCATCATAAAAATAATCATCCAAACTATAATACTCTCTCCCCAACAAAAACTCTTTCACATTTCTCCTAAATGACACTAGGTCTTTAGAAACTTTATATATTTTTGGAAGTTTATTGTATATTTTTATACAAGAAAAGAATGCTTGTTTTTCAAAAAAGGTAGTTCTATGTTTAGGAATGGGGATAATATCAGGATGACGGAGTTTATAAATGGAGTTATGGACCGGAAAATGTGTCTGTTTTTATAAACAAAAGCAGCACATTCTAGAATATATAAGCTCGTGAATGTTAATATGTTGTGTTGTTTAAAACTACCAACACATGACTGAGATTTTGAAAGGCCAAGTATGATTCTAATAGCCTTTTTCTGTAGTTTGAATACATAACCAGTTCTTGTGGTCTCGTGGCCCCAGATAATAATGGCATACATCATGAACGGATAGAAGCAACCATAATGTGCTAAAAGCAAGGAATTCATATCTGTAAAAGTGGCTAGCCTACGAAGTAAGAAAATGCTGCTGCTTAATTTTTTGGTAACTTTTTCGATATGAGGGTGAAAATTTAAATTTGCATCTATTTGAATACCTAGAAAATTGGTGCCATAACTCGGGCTCAGAACTGATTCGCCGAGGAAGATATCAAAACAGTCAAAGTCAGAATTCTTAGACGACCTAAGGTAGAACTCAATAAGTTGTGTTTTACCAGGATTTGCAAATAACTTGTTTTCACTCAGCCATTGCAATATTGAGCTTCCTTGTAGAAATAATTCTACCTCCAGTTTATTCCGGTCCACATTAGAAACGCTAAACGAAGTATCATCTGCGAATAGACATAAATTTCCACCGGTTATGCAAGATGATATGTCATTAATAAAAAGGATGAAGAGTACCGGCCCAAGAACGGAACCTTGTGGTACTCCCGTCATGGTTGTTAGTTCATTAGAACACATCCTTAAGAAACAGCCTGAGTCGTCAATATAGGGAATAGTTACCGTTTGTTTACGGTCAAGTAAGAAAGATGAAATCCAATCACTAGCCTTCCCCCTTAATCCGAGATTCCGGAGTTTCTCAATAAGGAGGTTGTGAGGAACAACATCAAAAGCCTTGCTTTGATCCAAGAACAAGGCACATGTGTGCTCATGATTGTCGAGTGAAGATGTGATTTTGGAAATAAAATTAAATATTGCGTCCGATGTTGAAACATTCTTTTTAAAGCCAAACTGCTGCGGGTAGATTACATTGTTGGATTTTAAAAATGATTCCAAGCGCAAGAGAAATAGCTTCTCTAAGACTTTAGAGAAGGTAGAAAGTATTGCTATAGGTCTATAATTTTCCGGATCTTGAGGAGAACCTTTTTTAAGCAGAGGCCTGACAGTTGCTTTTTTGAGCCGTTGTGGGAAAACACCATGTTCAAAGGAGGCATTTATCAAGTGGGTGAGAGGGTGAACGAGGAGGTCAGCACATGATTTTAAAGTGTTGGATGAGATTCCGTCAGCTCCAGCCGAGTTGCCAGGTTTAAGAGACTTAATAACTTCTAAAACCTCATTATTGGACGTTGGTGACAGAAACAAAGAGGAGCTAACACCCTGAAAAACTCCATAGGCTTGAGTTGCAGAAGGAGAACTGGATGAGTTACAAAGCCTATTACTAACTTGATTAAAGAAGGTATTGAAACTATTACAAACTGATTCTGGCTCTTGTGTTAAAGATTTATCATTAGTCATGATTGAAATCGGGGTAAACGGTTTATTTCGTTTACTTGGGTTTAAGTCATTAATAATTTGCCAAGCAGCCTTATTGACATTATCCAAGCGAATCAACGTCTGAAGAGTTGAGCTTGACTTGGCTGATCTGATACTATCCCTGAATTCCTTTTTGAGATTGAGATATTGTATTTTTAAGGGATCACGAGAGGTGAGATGTTTTGTTAAAGAGTACATCTCAATCATTCTTCTTCTTAAATTCAAGAGTGCTTTGTTCAATTTTACTTTTGTGGGGCATGATTTGGTCTTCCACTTTCTTTTCATTTCTGGAAATGCCAGATTAAAATAATAAGTGACTAAATCAAGAAAAACTTGAAACTTTTGTGACACATCATTGATCTCGAAAACCTCTGACCAGTTCTCCTTCTGCAACAGAAGTCGGAAAACCCGTTTATTATCTTGTGAAAAGAACCTAGTCATCTTGAAGCGAGGTGTGATCATTTTAGGGCACTTCAGTTTTAGGTCAGCAACTTGTGCATGATGATCATCGAAGCCGGTTATCAGTACAGAGGTGTCAATAAATTCTGAGTCGATATTTGTGAAAATGTTATCTATGATAGACCTCGAACCACCGTATTCCCTTGTATAAGAGAATACGGTCCTCCGAAGCCCAAAAGAAGACATTAAGTTTAAGAATCCCCTACACAAATTATCATCATCAGATACATCTACATTAAAATCACCCGCAACAATAGCTAACGAGTTTGGTTTCAGTAACGCATCGAGACAATCAGAGATGGAGTCAAAAACATATTTACTTCTTCCTTAGAGTAAATGGTCGGCCTGTATACAGCTAAAATAATATACATAATATCAGACAAATCAACTTTGACGGAAGTGAACTCACAAATCCCCTCCAAGCAAAAGGAGCTAACATCAATAGGTTGAATCTGTAGAAAATCCCTTGAGAGTATACAGACTCCACCCTTCTGCATTTGACTCCTACAGAAACCAGATGAGAGCGAGAAACCGGGAAAGCATAGGGTGTCTAATTCAACTTGTCTGAGAAAGTGCTCAGACAGGCACACAATGTCGGGATTAGTCAGTTGAATGAGGATTTCCATCTGCTCGAGTTTGGAGAAGACACTTTGGACATTTTGATGGATTAGACGAAGCTTTGATTGAGCTTTAGGTGCGTTTGATGCATCAATGTTAAGGTCAGTGTTATCTACGGCCTTTTCCTTTTGGATCGGCTCATTCCTAAAAAATATTTTTCATTTGTAAAAATTCTAGAACTAACTCTGTTTGAAGAATGTTTACTGGAGGTCTCACTAGACGCTAAGGAACTCTTTTCGGGAGCAAGGCAATTGGCAACCAATGTTTGGGGCTGGCTCTTGCCTAAAAAATATGTTTTATTTGTAAAGACCCGTGAAACGACTCTGTTTGAAAAATTACCACTAGAGGACTCAATAGCCTTTAATGATCTCTTTCTAGAAGTAGGGTGGTTGGTAACTAATGTTGAGATTTGTAGTGGATCAGTTGGATGAGAAACGGGAAGGATTGTTTCATGGAATATTTTAATTATTTCCTTTTTCCCAATCTTATTAAAGTGTAAGCCCCTTCTTGTGTAAAAACGTTTCCTGTATAATGTGTTTAGTTTTACAAATTGGACATGATTCCACAGGTTAATCTTTTCAGAGATTTGAAAATTCACTCTAGAAATTAAGCCATTTAATGAGGGTTTATCAAATCTGAGTGGAATGCTAACAATTAACAAATTAGTGTGGCTAGTAGCTTCAATCAAGCAACTGATTTGTTCGTTCAAAGAGCAATCATCAGCTATGCTTTCTATGTCGTTTGTTCCACTAAACACAATCAAATAATCCGTCTTATTCATTGATTTTGCAACATTTTCTATATCACACATTGTTTGGGTAAATTTGCTACCTGGCTTAACAATACCAGTTACAGAAAAATAATTACGACATTTTAGAGAAAGTTTCTGACCCAGAGAGCGGCCGTGACTATCAGATAGTATTGTTATTTTAGGCTTAGCTACAGAATGAGAAATAGTACTAACATCCAAGCTGTTGGAAATAACAGAACATGTTTTTTCAACTCTCATTTGGTCACAATCAGTAACATCGATGCTGCAATCATTTATAATGTTGCTTGGGACATCATATTTTACAATCTTGTTACCCTGGGCAGTAGCATTACGTTTTTCTACATTATGAAACTTATTTCTAGATTTGTGCTTAGACCAACTATTACTACTCAATGGTTGACCACCTGAACCCCTAGCACACTTAGAGGAAGTATCTACATTAAAAATACTGGAATCAGAACATTCAGATAAGACTGAAAATGAGTTAGAGAGTGTTACGGGATCACAAGTTGGAGATTTTACACTCCGATGATCTCCGCCCTTTACAACTTGCCACTCCACATTACTAGATTTTTTTAAGGTAACCTTCAGTCGTTCAGGAAGGGGGGTGGAGATCGGATTGGTTACAGTAGGAATTATTGGAGTGGTTAGATTAGGAGATGTTACAGCTGTGTCAAAGGTGCGGTATATACCTGAGTTAGATCCCAAGATAACATTGTTATACCAGGTTGAGAAAGAGGTATGACTAAGAGAGGCGTTTTTACAAAAAGCCTCGCTAATCAATTTTGCATACATTATGACATTGATGCCACATTCATAACTATTATTTTGTTTGCAGCAATCTACTTCAAACAAGCTATGTTCAACTCTAAGTTTTTTTAACGTAGCAATGGCACAATGGTGATTTTTATTTGCAATGGTGTCAAAGTGAAAAGCTTTTTTACCAGCCATATCCAGGAACAATAAGCTCCAATGTGTCCCTGTGTCTGACTTTGATACGTCCATTTTGTCACAGATACAAAAAAAGGAGTAGTCAGACTCATAAAGGGATGCTTGCCTCATATTCTCCGAGACATCACTAATGTTACCCAGTCTGACAAGTTGAGTTAAGGAAGGTCCAAAGAAAAGTGTTTTGGATTTTAAGTTCGATATGTTTTTATTAAAATCGTCAAAATATGAGTCTAGAATTTTATCATCCAGCCACCTGGTGAACCATACCATTATAATGGTCGTATCGCTAAATTTGTTCTAGTGTACCATAACAGTATAATGGTCGTATCGCTAAATTTGTTCTAGTAGACCATAACAGTATAATGGTCAACTTGTTCTAGTGAACCATAACAGTATAATAGTCGTATCGCTAAACTTGTTCTAGTGGACCATAACAGTATAATGGTCGTATCGCTAAACTTGTTCTAGTGGACCATAACAGTATAATGGTCGTATCGCTAAACTTGTTTTAGTGAACCATAAAATTATAATGGTCGTATCGCTAAACTTGTTCTAGTGGACCATAACAGTATAATGGTCGTATCACTAAACTTGTTCTAGTGGACCATAACAGTATAATGGTCGTATCGCTAAACTTGTTTTAGTGAACCATAACATTATAATGGTCGTATCGCTAAACTTGTTTTAGTGAACCATAACATTATAATGGTCGTATCGCTAAACTTGTTCTAGTGGACTATAACAGTATAATGGTCGTATCGCTAAACTTGTTTTAGTGAACCATAACATTATAATGGTCGTATCACTAAACTTGTTCTAGTGGACCATAACAGTATAATGGTCGTACAATCGCCATAACATTATAATGGTCGTATCGCTAAACTTGTTCTAGTGAACCATGATATCGGTAAAATTGCTTATGAAGCTGGTAGTACCTATATTTATGGAACTGTTGGTATGTCCATCAAATCATAATATCGTGCCACCAAATAAAACATTTCTTAACCAATAATGTATTACATAGATTTGCATCATAAACTAAAGCCGTGTTTAAGTCCTAAATTATTGTCAGAATGAAAAGTAGCTGGTAAAACAACTATACGAATGGAAAGGTATGGGGACAAATGAAGGACATTAACTTAGTAACGCGGCCGGGTTCTTGTCCCTCGGGTCTAACGAATTAATATTTTTCATCTCTCCGACTTTGGACTCAAGGACAATAAAAGCTCAAGACTGCAAGAGTAATTGTTCAGAGAGAGATTGTTCGTAATACACAAGTCTATCACTTTGAATCGCTGAATTTATTTTTATTATTCAACAAAGACCTAATTAAAAGTAAGAATTAAACTTATAACATAAATATTGATGAATATTTTTTCGATATTTTGAACTCTAAAAAACCTAAAAACATAATTTTTCATACGAAAATTGTGAATTTCATATATACATACTGGATGTCTAAAATGTCTGGAAACACCCAAACATTTTCTATACTAGTCGATAATAGAAATTCGAAACTTTTACAATCTCGATAGGTATTAGGCACCTACTTTTTGGAGCAATGTTTAGTCATTTCATACTAACGGGGTACGTCTTGTCGAGGGTATCGTCGATATTCTTTATGGAACCCTATACCTTGTGATACATCACCTTAAAGGTTATAGTGAACTGAATGGAATGCCACAAACTGCATCTCTAAGGAATCACTCTATCAGAAAAACTTTGAGTATTGCAAATTTGCCTGTGTTAAACAATTTCATTTCAACTTCATTATCAAACTGAAGAAGAAAGATAGTTGAAACAGTTACTTTGACACCAAATGGTGCTAAAAGGTTGTAATTTTGTTAAGGATTAATAGGGAACAAATTAAAACACAAAAGGGTTTGGAACAGTATTAAGCATTTTCTAACACTAAAAAATTTTCTAGTGTTAGAAAATTTATTTTCTAACACTACACATAAAAAACCTATATAAAGAATAGGTTTTTTGCATGTAACAAAAAAAATTCCTTATTTTTATAAGGAATTAGTAAAATAATTCATTATTTAGGCACTTTAATTATGATAAAACTGTGTCAAAATTGTACTAATAAAACCAGCTTAAAATGGATGTTTGTTTTATATCAATTAAACATTTTAAAAATTGTTAGGAAATGTACAGTAATATATAACTGTGGCATTCTGACTCCTTGAAGGACTCGGCGCGGTCAAGGCCAATATCCAACAGCCATTCAGTGTAACAACCACTATACAGCCTCGTAACAACCACTCTATAAAGTGGCTTTTTTCAGCCAAAATATGTTGTTCAAATTTAATTTTGGTAGAGATATTAACTTAGATAACCAAAACTTTAACCTGTATTAACCCACCAGCCCACCCATACACGCATTGTGATATTGGTGGGTGGGCGTGTATCAATATCACAACGTGTATTTTTGTCAATTTTTGCATATATTTCCGTACTAATGTATTAACCCACCAGCCCACCCATACACGCACTCATTATTAATTTTTAATAATCAGAAAATAATTATTAAAAATTAAATTTTTGAACATCAGCAAATTTTCAATACTTAAAGTGCTTTATTTTCTGATAGAGTGATAACTTAGATCTGCGGTCCGTGGCGTTCAATTCAGTTCACTATAACCTTTAGAGTGATGTATTACAAGGTATGGTATAGGTTTCTATAAAGAATATTGACGATACCCTCGACAAAACATTGTTCCAAAATGTAGGTGCCCAATACCTATCAAGATTGTAAAAGTTTCGAATTTCTGTTTCGATTAATAAAGAAAATGTTTTTGCTGTTTCTAAACATTTTAAACACCCTGTATATACAGGGTGGAAAAAAAATATGAAAACGCTTTCACAACTTTTGTATGACTTCACTTGTAAAATTGAAATCTTGTACACGATCATGGTTACAAAGAATGCGCCTTTTGACGCCATTAGCGACACTTCGTCTTTTCAGGGGGACGGCCCACGCGGAGTTGAACGAAAATCTTCAACGTAAGCTTATGTCGAGTTTGTTATCAAATGAAAGGTCTATATTCAAGAAAAATTAATTACCGCAACTCGGATTTCGAAAGGTTTATCCTTTCTAGATTAGCGGTCATTTAAATTTCAAAGTTACTAATTTGAACAATATTATTTCTCCACTAATTATCGGGTTTAAGTAAATTATTCTGATCAAAAACTATACTTTATGGAACACAAACATTAAAAAAAATTAATTTATCAAATTATACATGAAAAAAATAACGTTGTTGTGAAAGCGTTTGCATATTTTTTCCACCCTGAATAGTATGTATAAGGGCCTATAGAAAAATTCAATTTCGGAATAATTGATACCGTAATAAACCATTACATAGCACATGTACGTAAAACACCTGCAAGATGTTAACATTAAACACTTGGTTGGTTGGTTTTTGAATGGGTGGATTATATAAACAAATGGACTCTTAGTACCTACTGACGATGGCGATTATTAAATAAATATTGTTTATGATACTGGACAACAATTAAATAATATTTCCCCCAAATGACCCACAATCCCACGCTTAACGATTCCAAGAACGTTCAAGATCACTGGTAACTAATGACAGGACACAAACATACGAATATAATACTGATGAGAACACTTAATCATGATCCACAAACAGCCATTTGAGTGTTTCTCCAGCGCTAATTAATGGCATAAACAACGCCCCGTATATTTCAGTGAAACGAATCAACAACGGCGGATTGAAACTGTTCGCACATTCCACCCAAGAAAACTATCAATCCGCATCTTAACCTCAACATTTCCAAAAATATAAATCATATCTTGCAATGTTTGACGTAAAAATACACTCGTACAATTAATTATGATCATTGACAGTGCTCGTAGTTAACCGGCCTAGGCCGTTATACCTACAAAAGACGCGTGCGATTGTAGGCTGTAGGCCTAGGCCGTTATAGCTACAAAAGACGCGTGCGCCTGTAGGCTGTAGGCCTATGCCGTTATACCTACAACAGACGCGTGCGCCTGTAGGCTGTAGGCCTAGGCCGTTATACCTACAACAGACGCGTGCGCCTGTAGGCTGTAGGCCTAGGATGTTAGGCCTATACCTACAAAAGACGCGTGCGCCTGTAGGCTGTAGGCCTATGCCATTATACCTACAACAGACGCGTGCGCCTATAGGCTGTAGGCCTATGCCGTTATACCTACAACAGACGCGTGCGCCTGTAGGCTGTAGGCCTAGGCCGTTATACCTACAACAGACGCGTGCGCCTGTAGGCTGTAGGCCTATGCCGTTATACCTACAACAGACGCATGCGCCTGTAGGCTGTAGGCCTAGGCCGTTATACCTACAACAGACGCGTGCGCCTGTAGGCTGTAGGCCTATGCCGTTATACCTACAACAGACGCGTGCGCCTGTAGGCTGTAGGCCTAGGCCGTTATACCTACAACAGACGCGTGCGCCTGTAGGCTGTAGGCCTAGGCCGTTACACCTACAACAGACGCGTGCGCCTGTAGGCTGCCGTTATACCTACAACAGACGCAGTGCACCTGTAGGCTGTAGGCCTAGGCCGTTATACCTACAACAGACGCGTGCGCCTGTAGGTACCACTGTACGTGTATGGGTGGGCGGGCGCGTCAAAACCACTGTACGTGTGTGGGCGGGCGGGTGAGTACAAATACTCATTACATCATTACAAGTACAGTGATATTGACCCACCCATCCTCCCTTACTCGTACAATGGTATTGATCCACCCACCCTCCCTTACAAATACAGTGTGATATTGACCCACCCATCCTCCCTTACTCGTACAATGGTATTGATCCACCCACCCTCCCTTACAAGTACAGTGAAGGTATAGGCCTTATACCTACAATAGACGCAGTGCACCTGTAGGCTGTAGGCCTAGGCCGTTACACCTACAACGGACAGAGTGCACCTGTAGGCTGTAGGCCTAAGCCGTTATACCTACAACAGACGCGTGCAACTGTAGACTGTAGGCCTAGGCCATTATACCTACAGCAGACGCAGTGCACCTGTAGGCTGTAGGCCTATGCCGTTATACCTACAACAGACGCGTGCGCCTGTAGGCTGTAGGCCTAGGCCGTTATATCTACAACAGACGCAGTGCACCTGTTGGCTGTAGGCCTAGGCCGTTATACCTACAACGGACGCAGTGCACCTGTAGGTTGTAGGGCTAGGCCGTTACACCTACAACGGACGCAGTGCACCTGTAGGTTGTAGGCCTAGGCCATTACACCTACAACGGACGCAGTGCACCTGTAGGTTGTAGGCCTAGGCCGTTACACCTACAACGGACGCAGTGCACCTGTAGGTTGTAGGCCTAGACCATAACACCTGCAACGGACGCAGTGCACCTGTAGGTTGTAGGCCTAGACCGTTACACCTGCAACGGACGCAGCGCACCTGTAGGTTGTAGGCCTAGACCGTTACAATTACAACGGACGCAGTGCACCTGTAGGTTGTAGGCTTAGGCCGTTACCTACAACGGACGAAGTGCACCTGTAGGTTGTAGGCCTAGACCGTTACACCTGCAACGGACGCAGTGCACCTGTAGGTTGTGGGCCTAGGCCGTTACACCTACAACGGACGCAGTGCACCTGTAGGTTGTAGGCCTAGGCCGTTACACCTACAACGGACGAAGTGCACCTGTATATTGTAGGCCTAGACCATTACACCTACAACGGACGAAGTGCACCTGTAGGTTGTAGGCCTAGACCGTTACACCTGCAACGGACGCAGTGCACCTGTAGGTTGTAAGCCTAGACCGTTACACCTGCAACGGACGCAGTGCACCTGTAGGTTGTAGGCCTAGGCCGTTACCTACAACGGACGAAGTGCACCTGTAGGTTGTAGGCCTCGACCGTTACACCTGCAACGGACGCAGTGCACCTGTAGGTTGTAGGCCTAGGCCGTTACACCTACAACGGACGCAGTGCACCTGTAGGTTGTAGGCCTAGGCCGTTACACCTACAACGGACGCAGTGCACCTGTAGGTTGTAGGCCTAGACCGTTACACCTACAACGGACGCAGTGCACCTGTAAGTTGTAGGCCTAGGCCGTTACACCTACAACGGACGCAGTGCACCTGTAGGTTGTAGGCCTAGGCCGTTACACCTACAACGGACGCAGTGCAACTGTAGGTTGTAGGCCTAGACCGTTACACCTACAACGGACGCAGTGCACCTGTAAGTTGTAGGCATAGGCCGTTACACCTACAACGGACGCAGTGCACCTGTAGGCTGTAGGCCTAGGCTGTTACAACTACAAAGGACGCAGTGCACCTGTAGGTTGTAGGCCTAGACCATTACACCTACAACGGACGCAGTGCACCTGTAGGCTGTAGGCCTAGGCCATTACACCTACAACGGACGCAGTGCACCTGTAGGTTGTAGGCCTAGGCCGTTACCTACAACGGACGAAGTGCACCTGTAGGTTGTAGGCCTAGACCATTACACCTGCAACGGACGCAGTGCACCTGTAGGTTGTAGGCCTAGGCCGTTACACCTACAACGGACGCAGTGCACCTGTAGGTTGTAGGCCTAGGCCGTTACACCTACAACGGACGAAGTGCACCTGTAAGTTGTAGGCCTAGACCGTTACACCTACAACGGACGAAGTGCACCTGTAGGTTGTAGGCCTAGACCGTTACACCTGCAACGGACGCAGTGCACCTGTAGGTTGTAGGCCTAGGCCGTTACACCTACAACGGACGAAGTGCACCTGTAGGTTGTAGGCCTAGACTGTTACACGTGCAACGGACGCAGTGCACCTTTAGGTTGTAGGCCTATGCCGTTACACCTACAACGGACGCAGTGCACCTGTAGACTGTAGGCCTAGGCCGTTACACCTACAACAGACGCAGTGCACCGTTAGGCTGTAGGCCCAGGCCGTTACACCTACAACGGACGCAGTGCACCTGTAGGCTGTAGGCCTAGGCCGTTACACCTACAACGGACGCAGTGCACCTGTAGGTTGTAGGCCTAGGCCGTTACACCTACAACGGACGCAGTGCACCTGTAGACTGTAGGCCTAGGCCGTTATACCTACAACAGACGCAGTGCACCTGTAGGCTGTAGGCCTAGGCCGTTACACCTACAACGGACGCAGTGCACCTTTAGGTTGTAGGTCTAGATCGTTATACCTACAACAGACGCAGTGCACCTGTAGGCTGTAGGCATAGGCCGTTACACCTACAACGGACGCAGTGCACCTGTAGGTTGTAGGCCTAGACCGTTATACCTACAACAGACGCAGTGCACCTGTAGACTGTAGGCCTAGGCCGTTACACCTACAACAGACGCAGTGCACCTGTAGGCTGCTGGCTGTTACGATTTGCTGTTTAATTGAGTACGGTATTGTAATTGAATAGCAAACAGGTTGCCATGACTGTTGGCGAATGACGAGATGGTCCCTGGCCCAGTACAAAGTACACTTATGTATTTTTGAAGTGTCATCTGATTTTGTAGGTACTCACTACAATAAGTAGCATAAGTTATTTTATTTGTCTACAAAACGTTGTACCATTTACTGTTACGATGTGAAAGTATACATTGATTTGGTAGTGATAAATTATTTTAATTTTTACTAACATTGCTAAATATCCACATTATTAAAAATGCGTATCATATATATAGTATTTTTCTAATTTATTTAAAACGTATTTAAAGTATGATATTTAGCTAAATATTTTAGGTAGCTTAATCAAAATATTTCTCGTATTTTGAAAATCGCAGTTTAATTTGTTTAAAAAAAAAGTAACACTTGTTAAAAATAAAACAAAAATTTGACAATACATTTTTCGTAAATTACTTAATTTCAATACAATCGTATCCATTATATGAAGTCTGTTTTAAAAAATAACAAACGTTTTAGTTCATAGTCTCAAAAAAAACTTGTAGAGGGGAGGTTAGCGCCTTAAATTTGCTTATAAGCCAAAATGACATGGGCAAACTCGTGACTCGCGGGGAGTATTGTGAAATTCCAATAGATCTATCTATCTTTTATAAAAGAAAGGAAGGAGTTTTATTCTGATTCCAGCGCTTGTCTTTGTTCCGTCAGTAGAAGCTGTATTCTATTTTTTTTAATTTGTTGATTTATTTAAAGCGTACTGAAGAAGACGTTGAGGCCACCACCCGCCTCACACACACCACCCGTTAACTGGCTACTCTCCACCAACCGCCTCACGCAAACCGCCCGTTAACTGGCTACTCTCCACCAACCGCATCACACACACTACCCGTTAACTGGCTACTCCCCACGAACTGCCTCACGCACACCGCCCGTTAATTGGCTACTCTCCACCAACCGCATCACACACACTACCCGTTAACTGGCTACTCCCCACGAACTGCCTCACACACACCACCCGTTAACTGGCTACTCTCCACCAACCGCCTCACGCAAACCGCCCGTTAACTGGCTACTCTCCACCAACCGCATCACACACACTACCCGTTAACTGGCTACTCCCCACGAACTGCCTCACGCACACCGCCCGTTAATTGGATACTCTCCACCAACCGCATCACACACATCACCCGTTAACTGGCTACTCCCCACGAACTGCCTCACGCACACCGCCCGTTAATTGGCTACTCCCCACGAACTGCCTCACGCACACCGCCCGTTAACTGGATACTCTCCACCAACCGCATCACACACATCACTCGTTAACTAGCTACTCCCCACGAACTGCCTCACGCACACCGCCTGTTAATTGGATACTCTCCACCAACCGCATCACACACACTACCCGTTAACTGGCTACTCCCCACGAACTGCCTCACGCACACCACCCGTTAATTGGATACTCTCCACCAACCGCATCACACACATCACCCGTTAACTGGCTACTCCCCACGAACTGCCTCACGCACACCGCCCGTAAATTGCCTAGTCCCCACCAACTGCCTCACGCACACCGCCCGTTTACTGGATACTCTCCACCAACCGCATCACACACATCACCCGTTAACTGGCTACTCCCCACGAACTGCCTCACGCACACCACCCGTTAATTGGCTAGTCCCCACCAACTGCCTCACGCACACCGCCCGTTAACTGGCTAGTCTCCACCAATCGCCTCACGCACACCGCCCGTTAACTGGCTACTCCCCACCAACCGCATCACACACATCACCCGTTAACTGGCTACTCCCCACGAACTGCCTCACGCACACCGCCCGTTAACTGGATACTCTCCACCAACCGCATCACACACATCACCCGTTAATTGGCTACTCTCCACGAACTGCCTCACGCACACCGCCCGTTAACTGGATACTCTCCACCAACCGCATCACACACATCACCCGTTAACTGGCTACTCCCCACGAACTGCCTCACGCACACCACCCGTTAATTGGCTAGTCCCCACCAACTGCCTCACGCACACCGCCCGTTAACTGGCTACTCCCCACCAACAGCCTCACCTCTTTTCGTAACTATTACAGATTGTAGGCTGAAAAATTAACTTGTAACATGCTACAACACAGATTAGTAACTTTGTCCTATAATATGTTACATTTATGTGGCCGTTTCCCAAAAGCGCCAAGGTGCCAAGTTACCGATGGGAAGCCCCAGACAGCCTTATCGTAGCAATGCAATTTTACCACAGCGGGATAAAACGTGTTTTTCTGTTTCAACTGTTCGGTTCGTGTTTAATGTTATAATAAATAATAGTAAACACTGTATGATTATTTAAGATCCATTCTAGTGGACCATAAGTTGGTGTTATGAGATTTTTAACGTACAATCGTCAATAAAGGTGTTTAAAATGTCACATATTTAACTGTGGAAAGTAATAAAATAATAAACAAAATTATGGTACACTATAATAGGTCTTCACCTATCAAACACCACTGTTAAGGACATGATTTTTGAATAGAAACCTATGTTTATGGAGTTTTTCGCGAGGGAAACGGCCTCCTTAAAAACAAACCACAGTAGAAAGATATATTACATCTTTATTTATTACGTATTTGTGAGAATAATATGAGCTTGCTACCAATAGTAATAGTTAACAAAAGTGATAGGTGAATAGGGAGTGTGGTAGGCAGGTGTGACAACCATACAATATATTTAGTGAACTGCCAACATAAAATAAACAATGATTTATTTATGTCAGAATTATATAACTTTTGCAGTACCTGCCTACTATTGTAGCTCAACAGAGATACATCAGTTACTGGATGCACCAGGAATAGTTTCTTCATTCCAACTGACACCAAGCCAATTATTTTTGGATCTCTGCCGTGTTTGCCAATGAAAATAAAAATGTGTTAACCCAAACTTTCTTTCAAACTGATGACAACTACTGTATTTACGTAATCTAATTCGAGTATACTGTGTTACGTAATTTTATTTAACTATACAGATTAATAAAACAAACCTTTTTAGAAGTAATTACATCGGAAAGCTGCTCCACTTAACGCAGGCAAAAATCACATAAATGAATTTGTATTTTGATTACATTGTATTTTAATCTACTAACCTCTACTCAGTTTAATGAAATTGACTAACTATAAATAACACATTGAACCATTCAATTGAATAACTTTAAGATTTTTTTAAAAACTGTATAGGTATTTTTAAATTATATGTGTATAAATAGCAAAGAAATTATGAGGCATTACTTTGGAAATATTAAAAACGTGGGTTAATTTTAAAAGTAATTTATTGTCATTATTTACCCTATGAGATGAATATATATTACGATTACAAAAGGCAAGTTACATACCTGCATGTACCATTTTATTTAAGGATTTTGGCACAATATAAAAAACACTACGCCACCACCAAAATATAAACAAAAGTAAATTACATTGCAAAAACCCCGGTCTTGGGTTTCCACCCGTCACAATACTGGGATCTACGGCGAGGCCATCAGCTGAGACCAAGTTCCGAGGATTGCCGACAGATGCCGACACAGTCCGAGGACACTAGGTGTGGCAATTGTTGAAGCAGCTGTCAAATTCACAGCACAACATAATGCCTACCAATCACGTCAACAATTAATTGATTGGTCAGTAAAACTCTGCAAACAATAGATTCGTGAATGCTATATGATCTAATTATGACCAATCATTGTGATTAGAAGATATAATTTGTTGGCTAGGTGATATATTGTTTCAGAGTATGATTTTATATTGAAATTAGTTACAATATTTTTAAAATCTAGATTGCAGATTTTATTTCATGAAGATATTCGATAGAATCATCGCTCAACTTCCTCAAACATTTATTGAAGATATAACTATTTATTCGGTGCAATTATTTTTTGCTGAGTCAACTCCTTGAGAGAACAACTAATCTGATTGAAAAATGTTGGGTTCCATGCAAAATAATATGCAGTAGAGAACAAAAGTTAATGAAGTTAGCAAATGTTAACTTCATTATCTATGGCACTTACTCTCTTCAATAATTAATTGCAATATATACCTTAAAGAAAAATGTTACACTCTGTGTTTCAAATTAATTATTATCAAATTACACGACCATTGTACCACCTATTCGCTAGACTACCACATCGCTTTTAAGTCCAACCTCACTCCATCACACTAGACTTCTGTCCAAACGCTCCGCAAACAACAAACCCAGTACCACCGGTAAAATGCACTCTCAGGTCTCACAAAATACTACTAGCATGACACACATCCACCATACACAAAATACTACTAGCATGACACACTTCCACCATACACACAATACTACTAGCATGACACACTTCCACCATATACACAATACTACTAGCATGACACACTTCCACCATACACAAAATACTACTAGCATGACACACTGTCAACATACACACAATACTACTGGTATGATACAATTCCAATATACAAAATACTACTAGCATGACACACTGTCAACATACACACAATACTACTGGTATGATACACTTCCACCATACACAAAATACTACTAGCATGACACACTTCCACCATATACACAATACTACTAGCATGACACACTTCCACCATATACACAATACTACTAGCATGACACACTTCCACCATACACAAAATACTACTAGCATGACACACTTCCACCATATACACAATACTACTAGCATGACACACTTCCACCATATACACAATACTACTAGCATGACACACTTCCACCATACACAAAATACTACTAGCATGACACACTGTCAACATACACAAAATACTACTAGCATGACACAATTCCACCATATACACAATACTACTAGCATGACACACTTCCACCATATACACAATACTACTAGCATGACACACTTCCACCATACACAAAATACTACTAGCATGACACACTTCCACCATATACACAATACTACTAGCATGACACACTTCCACCATATACACAATACTACTAGCATGACACACTTCCACCATATACACAATACTACTAGCATGACACACTTCCACCATATACAAAATACTACTAGCATGACACACTTCCACCATATACACAATACTACTAGCATGACACACTTCCACCATATACACAATACTACTAGCATGACACACTTCCACCATATACACAATACTACTAGCATGACACACTTCCACCATATACACAATACTACTAGCATGACACACTTCCACCATACACAAAATACTACTAGCATGACACACATCCACCATACACACAATACTACTAGCATGACACACTTCCACCATACACACAATACTACTAGCATGACACACTTCCACCATACACAAAATACTACTAGCATGACACACTTCCACCATACACACAATACTACTAGCATGACACACATCCACCATACACAAAATACTACTAGCATGACACACTTCCACCATACACACAATACTACTAGCATGACACACTTCCACCATACACACAATACTACTAGCATGACACACTTCCACCATACACAAAATACTACTAGCATGACACACTGTCAACATACACACAATACTACTGGTATGATACAATTCCAATATACACAAAATACTACTAGCATGACACACTTCCACCATACACACAATACTACTAGCATGACACACTTCCACCATACACAAAATACTACTAGCATGACACACTGTCAACATACACACAATACTACTAGCATGACACACTTCCACCATACACACAATACTACTAGCATGACACACTTTCACCATACACACAATACTACTGGTATGATACAATTCCAATATACACAAAATACTACTAGCATGACACACATCCACCATACACACAATACTACTAGCGTGACACACATCCACCATACACACAATACTACTGGTATGATACAATTCCAATATACACAAAATACCACTAGCATGACACACATCCACTATACACACAATACTACTGGCATGACACACTTTCACCATACACACAATACTACTAGCATGACACACTTCCACCATATACACAATACTACTGGTATGATACAATTCCAATATACACACAATACTACTGGCATGACACACTTTCACCATACACACAATACTACTAGCATGACACACATCCACCATACAAACAATACTGCTGGCATGACACACTTCCACCATACACACAATACTACTAGCATGACACACTTCCACCATATACACAATACTACTGGTATGATACAATTCCAATATACACAAAATAACACTAGCATGACACACATCCACCATATACACAATACTACTGGTATGATACAATTCCAATATACACACAATACTACTAGCATGACACACTTCCACCATATACACAATACTACTGGTATGATACAATTCCAATATACACAAAATACCACTAGCATGACACACATCCACCATACACACAATACTACTGGCATGACACACTTTCACCATACACACAATACTACTGGTATGATACCACTTCCACCATACACACAATACTACTGGCATGACACACTTCCACCATACACACAATACTACTGGCATGACATACTTCCACCATATACACAATACCACTAGCATGACACACATACACCATACACACAATACCACTAGCATGACACACATCCAACATACACACAATACCACTAGCATGACACACTTCCACAATACACACAATACTACTGGTATGATACCACTTCCACCATACACACAATACTACTGGTATGATACCACATCCACCATACACACAATACTACTGGTATGATACAATTCCAATATACACAAAATACCACTAGCATGACACACATCCACCATACAAACAATACTGCTGGCATGACACACTTCCACCATACACAAAATACCACTAGCATGACACACTTCCACCATATACACAATCCACCATATACACAATACTATTGGTAGGACACACTTCCACCATACACACAATACTACTGATATGATACACTTCCACCATACACGCAATACTACTGGCATGACACACTGCCAACATACACACAATACTACTGGCATGACACACTTCCACCATACACACAATACTACTGGTATGGCACACTTCCACTATACATACAATATTACTGGCATGACACACTGTCAACATACACAAAATACTACTGGCATGACACACTGTCAACATACACACAATACTACTGGTATGGCACACTTCCACTATACACACAATACTACTGGTATGGCACACTTCCACTATACACACAATACTACTGGGATGACATACTTCCACCATATACACAATACTACTGGTATGACACACTGTCAACATACACACAATACTACTGGTATGGCACACTTCCACTATACACACAATACTACTGGGATGACATACTTCCACCATATACACAATACTACTGGTATGACACACTGTCAACATACACACAATACTACTGGTATGGCACACTTCCACTATACACACAATACTACTGGGATGACATACTTCCACCATACACACAATACTACTGGCATGACACACTGTCAACATACACACAATACTACTGGTATGGCACACTTCCACTATACACACAATACTACTGGTATGGCACACTTCCACTATACACAAAATACTACTGGCATGACACACTGCCAACATATAAACAAGAATATTGGCAAAACAATTTAACTATTATAAAACCAGGCTATTTGTGGCCCAAGGTTTCTTAGTACAAATACTACATTTGTGGCCCAACTTCGCCCCATATGAACACGACTACTGGCAGCCGCCCCCCCCCCTCATAGAAACACGACCCGTGAAAGCCCCACCAATAGAAAAACGACTCATGACAGCCCCAACCCCCTCCAGTTAAACACGACTCGTGACAGTGCAAAATCCTTCCTTAAAAACACGACTCGTGACAAACCTAATCCCCTCCATAAAAACATGACTCGTGACAGCCCTAACCCCATCCAGTGAAACACGGCTCGTGACAGCCAAAAATCCCTCCTCACAAACACGACTCGTGATAAACCACATTCCTTCCATAAAAACATAACTCGTGACAAACCTAATTACCTCCATATAAACACGACTCTGACAGCCCCAACCCCCTTCACAGGACAAGTGGCAGAACACATTCCCTCTCTACAAACATATTGACTGCCCAAACCTCTTCCACTAATGTCAGTACATTTTCTTTACAAACAAAAAGACTATTGTAGAACATATTCAGTTCCAAGCTGTTATACGTTTTGTATTTTTCAAATAACGATGCATGCTATTTTGTTACTTTGCCCCTAACAGCAAATCAATTTCCATATTTTTCATAATAAAATTATAATATCATAGAAATTAGAGTTACCATATAACCATAAAAATAATTATAGGACAATTATTTGAAAATCCAAAATCTAGTTAACAATAACTTATATGTTAAACAGAACACTGGAACCTTATTTAGGGTGAACAACAAATATAAAGACAAACAAATAAAAAATAAAAAAGTGTCATGTTGCAACAAAATAACGATAAATATATGCGAGCCACATATATATACAACAGTGATTGTATATTTGTATGTGGTATATTGAGGCTTAGAACAATATACGCTTTGTTTTAGAGTGGTTCGACCGCCCTTATCGATTTTTGCAGTGGGGTGCCCCCCTGACCTACCCCCACCCAGGATCCCCAATATGAGTCATACACTTTATGCCTTACCCAATGGTCTGGTGAGGGAAAAAGTTGCGAATTTTCAATCCGATTACTTTAAAAAATATCACTTGGTAGTGATCCAACAAATTCTTAATTGAGCGGCTGTATTGGATAATTATATACGATTCAGTTGATCGATATCTTCAGAGACAAACAGTGTAAAAGGACGAAATATTTGAAATCCCCCTATGAATACCTAAATCAGTATAATACAATATATTTAGTGTTGACACTGAAAGTGTCATACATGTTTGTTTACACAATTCCGCGTAGATTTAGGAAGTCAAACATCCGAGTGGAGTAAAAAAGTCCCCGAATGGTGTTTAAATATGCAACAATTATTAGACCAATCAAATATTGATGTTAATTTAGCAGTTTTATTGACATAATAGTTAGTACCTGTCTAGTTGTAGAAGGAAATGAGCTGGATACGTTGTCGGCGCAGAAATGACATGTTTGTTAGACAATCGAATCACGTAATTGTTTTTGTCATTTAATTTTACGTTATCAAATATACATTTTAAAATATTATGGTGCATTTATTTATTTTTATCCAGTTTGTTACAAAAAAGTGTTCACTGTGCAGTGCATCAACTGATCGCCGTTATTACTCAAAACCCTGTTAATGTATCGTACTTATATTTTCATACGGGGTTGACAAGAATGTTTCTCGTGTGTTTTATAAATTTCAGAATTCAACTTTTCAAGAAAAGAAGCTCTTATCAATTTTCTAAATCGTTTTCTTGGCTTCTAGAGGACATAAAATTAACTATATGGTCATGTTGTAATCCTTATGAAATTTTTAGTTACGATTCATTACTTTTATATGCGTAAGTAACTATATACAACGTAACTGTCGTAACTATACATGTCATAAGGATTACAACGTGACCAAGTAATTCATTTTACGACCTCTACAAGCCAAGAAATTGATGTCTCAGGAAATTTATGACAAATGTTTTTCTTGAAAAGTTAAAATTCTGAAATTCATATAGCATATAGAAAATATTCCTGGCAACTATTTACAAAAATATAAATGCGATACATTAACGGAGTTTTGAGTAATAAAGTGTAAAATTGATGAACAGTGATAACTAGTTAAAATTCCGACAAATTTTTGTTTCAACTAGGATAAAAATTACTAAAACTTATAAGACATTGCCTATGTATTTAAGTACAATTAAACGAGGAAAGCAATGGTGGGATGGAATTTTTCATATGCCTCTAGTTTCTTTCACACCTGCGTTCTGGGTTATCGTCATTCCATGATACAACCTATGTCTAGAATCTGACATTTTACTTCAAAATAACAAGTAACACAATAATGTTGTCTTACAAGGAAATAGGCTATTTAAGATTAGTCTCACAAATAGTCCTGGTGAAACAAATCTTTAAGAAGTCTGTAACTCCACCAAACACACTAATAAATATTTTGAAAAACAAAGACGTGTTTAAGATTATTTTTTAATTAATAAGATATGTTCTTGTAATAATGTTAGGGGAAAGGAATTCAAAGATGTTAACTCAAGTAAGTAGCTTTTGAGCTATTCTGGTATATTAGGAGCGTCTTCCTATGGTAACAAGTCAGCACATGGCTCAAGACGAAAAGACCACGATGTTTCAATAACTCTAGATACAAAAATTGTATGATATTGTTTCATGCCAAATGGCTTAATCACTTTAAAAATAAAGGGAACAGATTTGTTATAAAGGTGACAAGTTCGATAAAAATATAACAAATAAGAACTGCTCTTCATAGACAACTGCTCTGCTCCATAACACGGTTCTGCCAATTGTAATTGTTGGAACTAATTAAACAACTATAAACAGTTGCAGCATTTGTACTGGGAAATAATAGCAAAATTTAAGTAAATTTATATATATATATATATGAATGATAAAACCAAAAATTATATATATGAATTATATATATGATAAAACCAAAAACATGGTGGATATTTAGAACTAACTCCCTCTGTCTCTGTTGATTAACTCAATTGGCTCTGACGTCATCACATAATTGTGCAGTCAGCACACATAACAACTAGACCTCTAAAGTCACCGCAGTTAGCTCACATAAAAACTAGACCACTAATGTCATCACAGTCAGCTCAAATAAAAACTAGACAACTAATATCATAAATACTACACCACCAGTAATCGGCTTGAAAACTAGCAGTCTGGTCATGTTAACATTAGACCAATAATGTATCATGAGTTAGGTCTAATCCATACTAGACCATTAATGTCACCACAGTTAGGTCAAGCACTATTGTCATCATACCACTAATTTCACCACAGTAAAGTCACGTCAACACTAGACCACTATTGTCATGTCAGTCACGTTCTTGACTTGACCACTAATGTCACCACAGTCTGGTCACGTCAACACCATAGCTGTAATTGCACCAAAATCTAGTCACGTCAATACTGGACCTCTAATATAATTACAGTCACGTAAACACTAGACCTCTAATGTTAACATAGTCACGTCAACACTAGACCACTACTATCCTCACAGTCTGGTCACTTCAACATTAGATTTCTAATGTCACCACTGTCAGCTTACCTCAACACTATACCACGAATGTCAGCACAGTTACGTCAACACTAAACCACTAATGTCACCCCAGTCACGTCAATACAAGACTACTATTGTCACCAATGTCACGTCAACACTAGACCACTAATGTCACCCCAGTTACGTCAATACAAGACTACTATTGTCACCAATGTCACGTCAACACTAGACCACTAATGTCACCCCAGTCACGTCAGTACAAGACTACTATTGTCACCAATGTCACGTCAACACTAGACCACCAATGTCACCCCAGTTACGTCAATACAAGACCACTATTATTACCTCAGTCACGTCAACACTAGACCACTAATGTCTCCATAGTCACGTCAACAATAGACCACTATTGTCACCTCATTCACGTCAACACTATACCTATATTGTCACTAAAGTCCCTTTAATACTAGACCACTATTGTCACCCCAGTCACGTCAATACTAGACTACTAATGTCACCACTGTCACGTCAACACTAGACCACTAATGTCACCACAGTTACGTCAACACTAGTCCACTAATGTCACCACTGTCACGTCAACACTAGACCACTAATGTCACTACAGTCACGTCAACACTAGACCACTAATGTCACCCCAGTTACGTCAATACAAGACTCTCTAACCCTAAGAGAGGGTTAGAGAGTCTTGTATTGACGTAACTGGGGTGACATTAGTGGTCTAGTGTTGACGTGACTGTAGTGACATTAGTGGTCTAGTGTTGACGTGACTACTATTGTCACCAATGTCACGTCAACACTAGACCACTAATGTCACCCCAGTCACGTCAATACAAGACTACTATTGTCACCAATGTCACGTCAACACTAGACCACCAATGTCACCCCAGTTACGTCAATACAAGACCACTATTATTACCTCAGTCACGTCAACACTAGACCACTAATGTCTCCATAGTCACGTCAACAATAGACCACTATTGTCACCTCATTCACGTCAACACTATACCTATATTGTCACTAAAGTCCCTTTAATACTAGACCACTATTGTCACCCCAGTCACGTCAATACTAGACTACTAATGTCACCACTGTCACGTCAACACTAGACCACTAATGTCACCACAGTTACGTCAACACTAGTCCACTAATGTCACCACTGTCACGTCAACACTAGACCACTAATGTCACCACAGTTACGTCAACACTAGTCCACTAATGCCACCAATGTCACGTCATCACTAGACCACTAATGTCACCAATGTCACATCAACACTATACCACTAATGTCACTACTGTCACGTCAACACTAGACCACTAATGTCACCAAAGTCACGTCAACACTAGACCACTAATGTCACCCCAGTCATGTTAACACTAGTCCACTAATGTCACCAATGTCACATCAACACTAGACCACTAATGTCACCAAAGTCACGTCAACACTAGACCACTAATGTCACCAATGTCACATCAACACTAGACCACTAATGCCACCAATGTCACGTCATCACTAGACCACTAATGTCACCAATGTCACATCAACACTAGACCACTAATGTCACTACTGTCACGTCAACACTAGACCACTAATGTCACCAATGTCACGTCATCACTAGACCACTAATGTCACCAATGTCACATCAACACTAGACCACTAATGCCACCAATGTCACGTCATCACTAGACCACTAATGTCACCAATGTCACATCAACACTAGACCACTAATGTCACCAATGTCACATCAACACTAGACCACTAATGCCACCAATGTCACGTCATCACTAGACCACTAATGTCACCAATGTCACATCAACACTAGACCACTAATGTCACTACTGTCACGTCAACACTAGACCACTAATGTCACCAAAGTCACGTCAACACTAGACCACTAATGTCACCAAAGTCACGTCAACACTAGACCACTAATGTCACCACAGTCACGTTAACACTAGTCCACTATTGTCACCAAAGTCACGTCAACACTAGACCACTAATGTCACCACAATCACGTTAACACTAGTCCACTATTGTCACCAATGTCACATCAACACTAGACCACTAATGTCATTACTGTCACGTCAACACTAGACCACTAATATCACCAAAGTCACGTCAACACTAGACCACTAATGTCACCACAGTCACGTTAACACTAGACCACCAATGTCACCACAGTCACGTTAACACTAGTCCACTATTATCACCAATGTCACATCAACACTAGACCACTAATGTCACTACTGTCACGTCAACACTAGACCACTAATGTCACCAAAGTCACATCAACACTAGACCACTAATGTCACTACTGTCACGTCAACACTAGACCACTAATGTCACCAAAGTCACGTCAACACTAGACCACTAATGTCACCAAAGTCACGTCAACACTAGACCACTAATGTCACCACAGTCACGTTAACACTAGTCCACTATTGTCACCAAAGTCACGTCAACACTAGACCACTAATGTCACCACAGTCACGTTAACACTAGTCCACTATTGTCACCAATGTCACATCAACACTAGACCACTAATGTCACTACTGTCACGTCAACACTAGACCACTAATGTCACCAAAGTCACGTCAACACTAGACCACTAATGTCACCACAGTCACGTTAACACTAGTCCACTATTGTCACCAATGTCACGTCAACACTAGACCACTAATGTCACTACTGTCACGTTAACACTAGACCACTAATGTCACCAAAGTCACGTCAACACTAGACCACTAATGTCACCAATGTCACATCAACACTAGACCACTAATGTCACTACTGTCACGTTAACACTAGACCACTAATGTCACCAAAGTCACGTCAACACTAGACCACTAATGTCACCAATGTCACATCAACACTAGACCACTAATGTCACTACTGTCACGTCAACACTAGACCACTAATGTCACCAAAGTCACGTCAACACTAGACCACTAATGTCACCAATGTCACATCAACACTAGACCACTAATGTCACTACTGTCACGTCAACACTAGACCACTAATGTCACCAAAGTCACGTCAACACTAGACCACTAATGTCACCAATGTCACATCAACACTAGACCACTGATGTCACTACTGTCACGTCAACACTAGACCACTAATGTCACCACAGTCACGTTAACACTAGTCCACTATTGTCACCAAAGTCACGTCAACACTAGACCACTAATGTCACCACAGTCACGTTAACACTAGTCCACTATTGTCACCAAAGTCACGTCAACACTAGACCACTAATGTCACCACAGTCACGTTAACACTAGTCCACTATTGTCACCAAAGTCACGTCAACACTAGTCCACTATTGTCACCAAAGTCACGTCAACACTAGACCACTAATGTCACCAAAGTCACGTCAACACTAGACCACTAATGTCACCACAGTCCCGTTAACACTAGTCCACTATTGTCACCAATGTCACGTCAACACTAGACCACTAATGTCACTACTGTCACGTTAACACTAGACCACTAATGTCACCAAAGTCACGTCAACACTAGACCACTAATGTCACCAATGTCACATCAACACTAGACCACTAATGTCACTACTGTCACGTCAACACTAGACCACTAACGTCACCAAAGTCACGTCAACACTAGACCACTAATGTCACCAATGTCACATCAACACTAGACCACTAATATCACTACTGTCACGTTAACACTAGACCACTAATGTCACCAATGTCACATCAAAACTAGACCACTAATGTCACTACTGTCACGTCAACACTAGACCACTAATGTCACCAAAGTCACGTCAACACTAGACCACTAATGTCACCAATGTCACATCAACACTAGTCCACTAATGTCACCAAAGTCACGTCAACACTAGACCACTATTGTCACCAATGTCACATCAACACTAGTCCACTAATGTCACCAAAGTCACGTCAACACTAGACCACTAATGTCACCACAGTCACGTTAACACTAGTCCACTATTGTCACCAAAGTCACGTCAACACTAGACCACTAATGTCACCACAGTCACGTTAACACTAGACCACTATTGTCACCAAAGTCACGTCAACACTAGACCACTAATGTCACCAAAGTCACGTCAACACTAGACCACTAATGTCACCACAGTCACGTTAACACTAGACCACTAATGTCACCAAAGTCACGTCAACACTAGTCCACTATTGTCACCAAAGTCACGTCAACACTAGACCACTAATGTCACCAAAGTCACGTCAACACTAGACCACTAATGTCACCACACTCACGTTAACACTAGACCACTAATGTCACCAAAGTCACGTCAACACTAGACCACTATTGTCACCAATGTCACATCAACACTAGTCCACTAATGTCACCAAAGTCACGTCAACACTAGACCACTAATGTCACCACAGTCACGTTAACACTAGTCCACTATTGTCACCAAAGTCACGTCAACACTAGACCACTAATGTCACCACAGTCACGTTAACACTAGACCACTAATGTCACCAAAGTCACGTCAACACTAGACCACTAATGTCACCACAGTCACGTCAACACTAGACCACTAATGTCACCAAAGTCACGTCAACACTAGTCCACTATTGTCACCAAAGTCACGTCAACACTAGACCACTAATGTCACCACAGTCACGTCAACACTAGTCCACTAATGTCACCAAAGTCACGTCAACACTAGACCACTAATGTCACCACAGTCACGTTAACACTAGTCCACTATTGTCACCAAAGTCACGTCAACACTAGACCACTAATGTCACCACAGTCACGTTAACACTAGTCCACTATTGTCACCAAAGTCACGTCAACACTAGACCACTAATGTCACCACAATCACGTTAACACTAGTCCACTATTGTCACCAAAGTCACGTCAACACTAGACCACTAATGTCACCACAGTCACGTTAACACTAGTCCACTATTGTCACCAAAGTCACGTCAACACTATTTGTAAGTGTATATGGACTCGGAGACAACATTAAGAACAGTTAATATGTATTTGGGTTGATGTTTTTAGTAGGATGAGTTGACAGGCCGTCAAAAACATTATTTCTTAATTGGTTAGTACTGTAGTGATTACCATCCCTCGCCGCATCACTTAGACTCTTCTCATTCACAGTTTGTAGTGTACATTCTTAATTCTATATAACTTAGATCATCATAATATAAATAATACGACCATACTGAGAAATGTGCTTTTGAAGTCATGTAGTCTATGATACTTAGTGTTCTCAACTATGGTAATTCAATTTTGTTCTTCGTATACTAAAGACGTTCTTAGAATACTAAAGTAAATTGTAACAGGCACCTGAATTTATTTCTCCATGTTTATTATAAAAAATTGTTTCATTTTAAAAACGCTTCCAAATCTCATTTTACTCCTATAATTTTTGTATTGCTGTTTGATTTTACTAAATTTTTCTGATCGAAAAATTGACAAAGCAAATGACTTCTCCATTATTGCGGTATTTCATGAAAATATAAGTTATACTTGCCTATATGGAAAATGTAAACTTCTTCTAAAATATAACGAAATAATTAATCTAAGGTTATGGTATAAATGTCTAATTCTTACTTAGTTCTTTGATAAGATATTATATAATCACTTTTTAATGCGCTATGATTGCTGTTCTATTTGAGATTGTAATACTGTACGCTAATGATAACATTAATGTTAATAAACCCAAATGTTCACAGTGCAATTATGATGTTATACTGTGACTATGCACCTCTTTTTATAGTGTGACGAATTTAAATGAATTGATACAAAAGAGAGATAAAGAGGTGTCAATAAACGAAAATCGGTATCCTAAAACACATTTAATGATTTTTGGAATTTATTGACAAGTTCTTACTAAGTTAGATTATATTTCCAGTTATTTGTCTCTTAAATGTTGTAGTTTTATCAAACTTTGTGAACTGAATGTTAGTATTAACATTTATATGCCTAATATGATATTCTACTTTTAGCCAATCGAACACAAACAACAATCACATTGTACGTCAAGAATACTGATTCCTACCTCTTCTCAACCTCCGTTTCCTCTTTTTTCTCAATCGGTGATTCCTCATACTGTCTAAAGCCGGAGTCTGAACATCTACCAATGTTCCTGATGAGTATTCCAGGATCTTCATCATAACACACATCAACAGAAGTATCATGTTTGGTCTTGTATCAGACATACGTGCACGACTGTCAACTGTCACTGTTGCATCGGTTTACATAAGTTGGCAAATAACAAAATTAAATGTTACAAATTGTTACAATTGAATTAAAACTGGTTAAAGGAGTAAGTTAAATTGTAATTCATACATTAAAAAAAGGGATTAAGAAAATAGAGAAATTATTAATATACTACACACAATAATGTGACAGCTAAGCAGTTAGGTCTGAGATTAACATGACTGTTAACGTAATAATTCAAATGTAAAAAAATAATAAAAACATTACGATATAATAATAAAAACCCGCTGTCACAAATCATACTATAATGTTTTTAATCTTGTATGGTTTGGATTATCATTTTACATTTTTAAAATTAATAATTTATCAAACGATCACATAAATTGAAATTAGGGGCTATATTATTTTCTTTATATTTAAAGGCAACACTAATTTAAACATTTAGTTCCTAAACTTGTCAAAATAACAACTTTCATAGTTGTTTACTTCTTTTTACTACAGTAATCTACATTTTAACAAAGATAATGGACAATTAAGTAGAATTTACGAATTTAAGAGTTATTTTTGGCAGGAAAACAAAACCTTTTAGTTATATTGTTTTAAGTTGGTACTTTAAGCTATTTGGACACATGCACTAATCTGTTGTAGCAAAAATCACCTATGACAACAATGACAATCACAATAAGAGTAATTACAGCAGATAAAACTGTCTAACAACACAAAGCACACTTGACACTTTTTACTGATGAGAACCAAGATGGCGCTGCGAGCGAAGTGTGGCGAGTCACTCTCAAACCCAGACTGATCTTTATTAGTTTATAAATAGACTGGTTTACTGTCGGTCATAGGGCAACTGAAATCCCCCCCTAGCACACTGACAGTCAAACCTCACATAATACGTTCCGTCACAGCTCATCTGGGAGAAGATAAACTTTGCGTAATTTTGAAATATATCCGGTGAAATCTCAACTTCATAGCAAAGAACCTAACTGCGTTTTACTCATATTTTCTTAATTTAAAAATCACAATATGATCTCGATCTACGCTCATCTCCCTAAATAATAGTTCACAAAGGGTCTAAATACAAGCAACAGAGGCCGCCTTCTACTTTCACATTCAATACAGCCCGAGCCTCTGAATAGATCTCTATGTATGTCTGGATCACTCACATGCCCAGACGAATCGTTTCCAATCGTCAATTCTACCAGTTAAAATTCAGCGTCTCTCGCTAAAATACACTACACATACGCTAAAATTTAGTATTCCTCGTTAAAATACACTACACATACGCTAAAATTTAGTATTCCTCGTCAAAATACACTACATATTCGCTCAAATTCAGAGACACACGCTAAAATACACTACATATTCGCTCTAATTCAGTGTAACTCGCTAAAATACACTACATATTCGCTCAAATTCAGTGTAACTCGCTAAAATACACTACACATACGTTAATATTTAGTATCCCTCGTTAAAATGCACTAAAAATTCGCTAAAATTCAGTGTCTACCGCTAAAAAACACTACACATTCACTGAAATTCAGAGTCTCCTGGACGCGAACATAGCTGTCAAATCCACATACAGCTCATACAAATTTGAACAACCTTAACAGTGGGAAACAATGGTGTAATCTATGTATCACTTTATTGATACTGTGAATTCCAAAAGTAGTTTAAAAGAGTTTATTACAAAATTTAATGAGCGAGGATTTTGTTCAAGTGTAAATCTAAAGCAAGAAAGTTGTAGGCTTTAAAATTATTTATTCAATTCAATTTAGTTTATTTATTTATTTGTTATTAGACGGTTTATGCTGTATAAAGTGTACTGGTTTGTAAGAGAAAAGGTCGCCCTTCTTGAAAGTGAGCAGTGGTCTATATGAAACAGTGTTGAGACAAGAGAATGCTAGCGAAAATTGGTAAAGTGATAGAAGTTATAAAGATTATAAGATATTAATTTAGTCTGGATATTTCAATGAAAGACCCTAATATATGTTAAGAAATGAAATAAAAATTGTCATTTAGGTATCGTTTAGTAACTACATAAAAAATTTTAAGTTTGAGTTACTACGAAAAAAATCCTAAGACATTTTGTAATGTAATAAGATGTATAAAGTAAGACGCCGGCAACTGCGTGCCTTCATGATAAGAAAGTGCAGTGATATCGGATTCCTTGCCCGCATGTTTCAGTTCAGTGTCGGAATAATCTCAGCTTTGAGGCGCTTCATTCATGGTCGGGCTTCTCGCTCGCTAGTCATGAATGCATCTTCTTTGATCATGGTTGGAATTACTGAGCTAAAAGTTTTAAATGGGTAAAAAAGTTAAATCCAAAGAAATCTCATGGACCTGATGGAGACCCCTTAAATATTTAAACTATGCACTGAGTTACCATTTTATCCTTTACATTTCATTTTTAATATTTCCATAAAATATGGTTATTTTCTGGACACTGGAAAACTACTAACTTAGTTACAGTCCCTAAAAGGAGTGCTAAGATGATATAAAAAAAATCTTCATCTGATTGAACCTATCCTCACGTGTTAAGGTGTGTGATGAAAATAATTTAAATATATTTAATTCAAACCGAAATAATACTAGCCCATACCAACATGTTTTTCACAAATCAAATGCCATTAATTCTAATTTTCTAGTGTAAAACAGTATTGCAAGACTACAACGGATACACACAAATTGACGTAGGCCTACTATATGAGATTTTGAAAAAGATATTAACAGAGTCAATCACCTTAAAAATTTGAGTAAGTTGACTTATTTATATTTAAAATCTTTCTTCAAGATATTTCTTTGAGAATTCTCTTAAAAGTATACCGTGTGATAAAGTCTTGAATATTTTTTAAATTACAGGCCTTTCTAAAAAAACGAGAAATGAATGTACTGATATACTTTCAGAAGGTGACGTTCGGTGAGCTCGAGGCTCACGGTGTTTGATGGGCAGTAGAACTAG
Source organism: Stictocephala bisonia (assembly GCA_035578905.1). Taxonomy (NCBI): domain Eukaryota; kingdom Metazoa; phylum Arthropoda; class Insecta; order Hemiptera; family Membracidae; genus Stictocephala; species Stictocephala bisonia. The sequence continues at coordinate 367,338 of JAQJVL010000195.1, read as the reverse complement.
CCAAGTGCGAGTTAGTGGTAGTAACTGAATGAACGTGACACTAGAGGTTTGCAGTGTTTGATGGGCAGTAGAACTAGTCAAGTGCGGTTTGATGGTAGTAACTGAATGAACGAGACACTAGAGGTTTGCAGTGTTTGATGGGCAGTAGAACTAGTCAAGTGCGAGTTGATGGTAGTAACTGAATGAATGTGACACTAGAGGTTTGCAATGCTTGATGGGCAGTAGAACTAGTCAAGTGTGACGTGATGGTAGTAACTGAATGAGCGTGACACTAGAGGTTTGCAGTGTTTGGTGGGCAGTAGAACAAAGTGGTCCGAGTGGCGATAACTAAATACTTACTACATCGTATATAAGTAACATGGTAGTAGTTTTATTACAGTGTAAATAATGGTAGGTTAAGGGCATTCTATCAAAAGTTTATTTTTAACATTTTTGTTATACAATTTTTAGTCACCATTTAAGTAATAAATGTGTTATAGGAAAAATTTAAAAATATTTCTTTGTGGAGATATGGCTACCTAAAGTGTCTATTTTGGCCTTTTTGGTGCTTAACTCATTGAAAAACTGTGTGAGATATTTTATTAACATTTTTAGAATATAGTGGATAAAAGGTACTAGCCAACGTAGTTTACAGTAAATAAAAAAATATTTTTTTAAGTATTACAAATTATTTTTCTATAAATGATATATGTTCAAATTTTGAGTTGAAATTTGTACAATTATCTTTGACTACAAGAGTAGATTAATAATATATATAAACTTCATTGCTAGTGTTTAATATAAATGAGGGAGTTATCTTCTGTGAATTTGCGGGGTGGGGTAGGCTTTGATGAGGTACGGGGGAAGGGTTTTTTTTTGTTAGCGAGGCAGGCTCTTTATAACTTTTAGCAGCAGTTGCGATAACATCTAGAACTAAATTCCTTAGAGTAATAAACTGCTCGCCTAGATGAACACCCTAAAGGACCAAACTTACCTCGGTTGTTCTGTTTTCGATTGTTGAGGAGTTCAGCCATTGACACCGCTGAAACATACCGAAAAAATAAAATAAAGTATCGATTAATTATTATAATTACAGTATATGACATGGTGTATATACTGTAATTATTTTTACAGTGTATACACCATGTTTATACTGTAACAATATTTTTACAGTGTATACACCATGTTTATAGTGTAACAATATTTTTACAGTGTATACACCATGTTTATAGTGTAACAATATTTTTACAGTGTATACACCATGTTTATAGTGTAACAATATTTTTACATTCTATACACCATGTTTATAGTGTAACAATATTTTTACAGTGTATACACCATGTTTATAGTGTAACAATATTTTTACAGTGTATACACCATGTTTATAGTGTAACTATATTTTTACAGTGTATACACCATGTTTATAGTGTAACAATATTTTTACAGCGTATACACCATATTTATACTGTAACAATATTTTTACAGCGTATACACCATGTTTATAGTGTAACAATATTTTTACAGTGTATACACCATGTTTATAGTGTAACAATATTTTTACAGTGTATACACCATGTTTATAGTGTAACAATATTTTTACAGTGTATACACCATGTTTATACTGTAACAATATTTTTACAGTGTATACACCAAGTTTATAGTGTAACAATATTTTTACATTGTATACACCATGTTTATAGTGTAAGAATATTTTTACATTGTATACACCATGTTTATAGTGTAACAATATTTTTACAGTGTATACACCATGTTTATAGTGTAACAATATTTTTACAGTGTATACATCATGTTTATAGTGTAACAATATATTTACAGTGTATACACCATGTTTATAGTGTAACAATATTTTTACAGTGTATACACCATGTTTATAGTGTAACAATATTTTTACAGTGTATACACCATGTTTATAGTGTAACAATATTTTTACAGTGTATACACCATGTTTATAGTGTAACAATATTTTTACAGTGTATACACCATGTTTATAGTGTAACAATATTTTTACAGTGTATATACCATGTTTATAGTGTAACAATATTTTTACATTGTATCACCATGTTTATAGTGTAACAATATTTTTACATTGTATCTACCATATTTATAGTGTAACAATATTTTTACATTGTATACACCATGTTTATAGTGTAACAATATTTTTACAGTGTATACACCATGTTTATACTGTAACAATATTTTTACAGCGTATACACCATGTTTATAGTGTAACAATATTTTTACAATGTATACACCATGTTTATAGTGTAACAATATTTTTACATTGTATACACCATGTTTATAGTGTAACAATATTTTTACAGTGTATACACCATGTTTATACTGTAACAATATTTTTACAGTGTATAAACCATGTTTATAGTGTAACAATATTTTTACAGTGTATACACCATGTTTATAGTGTAACAATATTTTTACAGTGTATACACCATGTTTATAGTGTAACAATATTTTTACAGTGTATACACCAAGTTTATACTGCAACAATATTTTTACAGTGTATACACCATGTTTATACTGTAACAATATTTTTACAGTGTATACACCATGTTTATACTGTAACAATATTTTTACAGTGTATACACCATGTTTATACTGTAACAATATTTTTACAGTGTATACACCATGTTCATACTGTAACAATATTTTTACATTGTATACACCATGTTTATAGTGTAACAATATTTTTACAGTGTATACACCATGTTTATAGTGTAACAATATTTTTACAGTGTATACACCATGTTTATAGTGTAACAATATTTTTACAGTGTATACACCATGTTTATAGTGTAACAATATTTTTACAGTGTATACACCATGTTTATAGTGTAACAATATTTTTACAGTGTATACACCATGTTTATAGTGTAACAATATTTTTACAGTGTATACACCATGTTTATAGTGTAACAATATTTTTACAGTGTATACACCATGTTTATAGTGTAACAATATTTTTACAGTGTATACACCATGTTTATAGTGTAACAATATTTTTACAGTGTATACACCATGTTTATAGTGTAACAATATTTTTACAGTGTATACACCATGTTTATAGTGTAACAATATTTTTACAACGTATACACCATGTATATACTGTAACAATATTTTTACAGCGTATACACCATGTTTATACTGTAACAATATTTTTACAGTGTATACACCATGTTTATAGTGTAACAATATTTTTACAGTGTATACACCATGTTTATAGTGTAACAATATTTTTACAGTGTATACACCATGTATATACTGTAACAATATTTTTACAGCGTATACACCATGTATATACTGTAACAATATTTTTACAGTGTATACACCATGTTTATAGTGTAACAATATTTTTACAGTGTATACACCATGTTTATAGTGTAACAATATTTTTACAGTGTATACACCATGTATATACTGTAACAATATTTTTACATTGTATCACCATGTTTATAGTGTAACAATATTTTTACATTGTATCTACCATGTTTATAGTGTAACAATATTTTTACGTTGTATACACCATGTTTATAGTGTAACAATATTTTTACAATGTATACACCATGTTTATAGTGTAACAATATTTTTACATTGTATACACCATGTTTATAGTGTAACAATATTTTTACAGTGTATACACCATGTTTATACTGTAACAATATTTTTACAGTGTATACACCATGTTTATAGTGTAACAATATTTTTACAGTGTATACACCATGTTTATAGTGTAACAATATTTTTACAGTGTATACACCAAGTTTATAGTGTAACAATATTTTTACAGTGTATACACCATGTTTATACTGTAACAATATTTTTACAGTGTATACACCATGTTTATACTGTAACAATATTTTTACAGTGTATACACCATGTTCATACTGTAACAATATTTTTACATTGTATACACCATGTTCATACTGTAACAATATTTTTACATTGTATACACCATGTTTATAGTGTAACAATATTTTTACAGTGTATACACCATGTTTATAGTGTAACAATATTTTTACAGTGTATACACCATGTTTATACTGTAACAATATTTTTACAGCGTATACACCATGTTTATACTGTAACAATATTTTTACAGCGTATACACCATGTTTATAGTGTAACAATATTTTTACAGCGTATACACCATGTTTATACTGTAACAATATTTTTACATTGTATACACCATGTTTATAGTGTAACAATATCTTACAGTGTATACACCATGTTTATAATGTAACAATATTTTTACAGTGTATACACCATGTTTATAGTGTAACAATATTTTTACAGTGTATACACCATGGTTATACTGAAACAAAATTTTTACATTGTATACACCATGTTTATACTGTAACAATATTTTTACATTGTATACACCATGTTTATAGTGTAACAATATTTTTACAGTGTATACACCATGTTTATAGTGTAACAATATTTTTACAGTGTATACACCATGTTTATAGTGTAACAATATTTTTACAGCGTATACACCATGTTTATACTGTAACAATATTTTTACAGTGTATACACCATGTTTATAGTGTAACAATATTTTTACAGTGTATACACCATGTTTATAGTGTAACAATATTTTTACAGTGTATACACCATGTTTATAGTGTAACAATATTTTTACAGTGTATACACCATGTTTATACTGTAACAATATTTTTACAGTGTATACACCATGTTTATACTGTAACAAAATTTTTACATTGTATACACCATGTTTATACTGTAACAATATTTTTACATTGTATACACCATGTTTATAGTGTAACAATATTTTTACAGTGTATACACCATGTTTATAGTGTAACAATATTTTTACAGTGTATACACCATGTTTATAGTGTAACAATATTTTTACATTCTATACACCATGTTTATAGTGTAACAATATTTTTACAGTGTATACACCATGTTTATAGTGTAACAATATTTTTACAGTGTATACACCATGTTTATAGTGTAACAATATTTTTACAGTGTATACACCATGTTTATAGTGTAACAATATTTTTACAGTGTATACACCATGTTTATACTGTAACAATATTTTTACAGTGTATACACCATGTTTATACTGTAACAATATTTTTACAGTGTATACACCATGTTCATAGTGTAACAATATTTTTACATTGTATACACTATGTTCATAGTGTAACAATATTTTTACAGTGTATACACCATGTTTATACTGTAACAATATTTTTACAGTGTATACACCATGTTTATAGTGTAACAATATTTTTACAGTGTATACACCATGTTTATAGTGTAACAATATTTTTACAGTGTATACACCATGTTTATAGTGTAACAATATTTTTACAGTGTATACACCATGTTTATAGTGTAATAATATTTTTACAGTGTATACACCATGTTTATACTGTAACAATATTTTTACATTGTATACACCATGTTTATAGTGTAACAATATTTTTACAGTGTATACACCATGTTTATAGTGTAACAATATTTTTACAGTGTATACACCATGTTTATAGTGTAACAATATTTTTACAGTGCATACACCATGTTTATAGTGTAACAATATTTTTACAGTGTATACACCATGTTTATAGTGTAACAATATTTTTACAGTGTATACACCATGTTTATAGTGTAACAATATTTTTACATTGCATACACCATGTTTATAGTGTAACAATATTTTTACCGCGTATACACCATGTTTACACTGTAACAATATTTTTACAGTGTATACACCATGTTTATACTGTAACATTATTTTTACAGCGTATACACCATGTTTATAGTGTAACAATATTTTTACAGCGTATACACCATGTTCATACTGTAACAATATTTTTACAGTGTATACGCCATGTTTATCCTGTAACAATATTTTTACAGTGTATACACCATGTTTATAGTGTAACAATATTTTTACAGTGTATACACCATGTTTATAGTGTAACAATATTTTTACAGTGTATACACCATGTTTATAGTGTAACAATATTTTTACAGTGTATACACCATGTTTATAGTGTACCAATATTTTTACATTGTATCACCATGTTTATAGTGTAACAATATTTTTACATTGTATACACCATGTTTATAGTGTAACAATATTTTTACAGTGTATACACCATGTTTTTACTGTAACAATATTTTTACAGTGTATACACCATGTTTATAGTGTAACAATATTTTTACAGTGTATACGCCATTTTTTTACTGTAACAATATTTTTACAGTGTATACACCACGTTTATAGTGTAACAATATTTTTACAGTGTATACACTATGTTTATACTGTAACAAAAATTTTACATTGTATACACCATGTTTATACTGTAACAATATTTTTACATTGTATACACCATGTTTATAGTGTAACAATATTTTTACAGTGTATACACCATGTTTATATTGTAACAATATTTTTACAGTGTATACACCATGTTTAGAGTAACAATATTTTTACAGCGTATACACCATGTTTATAGTGTAACAATATTTTTACAGCGTATACACCATGTTTATACTGTAACAATATTTTTACAGTGTATACACCATGTTTATAGTGTAACAATATTTTTACAGCGTATACACCATGTTTATAGTGTAACAATATGTTTACAGTGTATACACCATGTTTATACTGTAACAATATTTTTACAGTGTATACACCATGTTTATAGTGTAACAATATTTTTACAGTATATTAAAATGTTGTTTTTTCCTAATTTGTTTTACCTAGAGAGCATCTCAGTAGTAAACTTTTATCAATATAAGTTATAGAACCTTAATGTATTACCTGCAGGATTAAAAAAAAACTTTTCATTTGTGCATTTGATTAGTCCTTGCTTACACTTCAAGAATTTAGTGCCTCAGTTGTTTCTTCTATGTTTCTGGCTCCCACTAACGAACAAGAAGTGTTGAAGACTATTCAGTCCTTAAAAAATAAATTCTCATCTGTTTGGGATATAATTTCTCCTAACCTTTTAAAATATTGCTATAACGAACTATCTTATCGATTAACCTTTCTGATCAATCAATTGTTAGAGCAAGGAAAGTTTCCATCTAAGCTAAAATTTACTGTACTAAAACCTTTATACAAAAAGGAAGATTCCTCATCACTAAATAACTATCGCCCCATAGCATTGATTCTATCCATCTCAAAAGTCTTTGAAAAGGTAATGCTCTCTAGGTTGTCCTCACATCTCTCAAGGTTCAATATTATTAATCAACACCAGTATGGATTTCAGAAAGGAAAATCAACAATTTCAGCTATGTATGACTTCACAAAAATGGTTTACAGGGCCTTGGATGAGTCTCGGAAGGCCATTGGGGTTTTCTGTGACTTATCCAAGGCCTTTGACTGTGTTGACCATGATACTCCTGTCGAAGCTGAGTCATTACGGAATGAGGGGTTTGGCTCTGGCTTGGTTTAGGTCTTTTCTGTCTAATCGTAAGCATTGTGTCTCTGTTAATTCTGCAAATGGGGACCTGTCCTCATCCTGGGACTTAGTTCGAAGAGGAGTTCCACAAGGTTGTATTCTATCTCCAGTACTCTTCTTAATATATATAAACGACCTAAAAAGCAAAGTTAAAGACTCTCATATTACCATGTTCGCTGACGATGTTTCAGTTTTTATTTCAAGCAACAACTTAGAGTCTCTTAAGTTGTCCACTAGCCAGACAGTGACAGAGTTCCAGGACAATGGGCTTTTAATTAAACTTACAAAAAACAAATATAGTTAATTTTCATCTAAGACACTCTCATCAAACACAAGTCCAAGACTTCTTCCTTCCGTCGGTGTTTGCTTTATGTTCAAACCAATCATAGTATCTTGGTATAACTTTTTATCAATCCCTATCGTGGAGAATTCATGTCGACAAGCTCTGTAAAAAATTGAATTCTGCAATATTTGCCATAAGAGTGCTGAAAATATGCACCAATGTCGATACACTGTTAGTTGTTTACCGGGGATACTGCGAGAGCCTAAAACGTTACGGAATCTCTTTCTGAGGTTCTATGCATGCACTTGAACAAATCCTTAAATATAAAAAAATGATTTTGAGAATTATATTCAACGCCTATAAAACGATATACGATACATGTAAAGATTATTTTAAAAATCATAATAAACTTACGGCTCATTCTTTACATGTTTTGGAGATTCTTATATTTACATTCAAATACTTGATAACTTGGCTCGTACTGGTGATTTTCATCATCACTATATGAGGCATGGACAAGACTTGTGTTACATAACACATAAAACAGCTGCATTCGAAAGAAGTCCATTGTATGCGGGACTCAAATTATTTAATAAACTTCCTTTAGGTATAAGAATGAAGAGTCCCTACCAATATTCAAAATTAAAATTAAATCACTACTCAGCAAACACACGATTCATTAAAAGAGTTTTTAGATAAGTAAGCAATTTGTTAAACTGTCTAGGTTTTATGGTGCTGATTGTATATATGTATGACATTATAGTATTAAAAAAAACCATTGTAGTTGCAAAGAGTTGACGATTCATGATATTTGTTTATAAATTTGTATTTTCAAATGATATATGAAAATAAAGTGCTTATTGCTTATAAAAGTCAAGTGTGTTTTACAGAGTGTTTTACCTAAAAATCTTATAATAACTGTGATACACTTTGGACCCTGTAAACAACGCTCTCTATACAATAGGTTGACTTGACATTATAATACTGAAGTGTGTTTTACAGAGTGTTTTCCTTGAAAATCTTTTAATATCTGTCATACACTTTGGATCCTATAAAAATGCTCTGGATATGATAGTTTGACATTATAATACTGAAGTGTGTTTTACAGAGTGTTTTCCTTAAAAATCTTTTAATGTCTGTTATACACTTTGGACCCTATAAAAAATGCTCTGGATATGATAGTTTGACATTATAATACTGAAGTGTGTTTTACAGAATGTTTTCCTTAAAAATCTTTTATTGTCCGTCATACACTTTGGACCCTATAAAAATGCTCTGGATACGATAGTTTGACATTATAATACTAAAGTGTGTTTTACAGAGTTTTCCTTGGAAATCTTTTAATAATTGTGATACTCTTTGGACCCTTTAAAACATAGTCTGGATACAATGGATTGATTTGACATTACAGTGCTGAATTATGTTTTGCAGAGTATTTTCTTTTAAAATATTTAATAACTGTGACGCACTCTGTACCCTGTAAACAATTACATCAATACAACGGTTTAGCTTGACATTATAATACTGAAGTGTGTTTACCTTAAAAATCTTATAATAACTGTGATAAACTTTGGACCCTGTAAACAATACTCTCAATACAAGTGTTTTACTTGACATTATGATACTGAAGTGTGTTTTACACAGAGTGTTTTCCTTAAAAAACTTGTAATAACTGTGATTCACTTTGGGCCCTGTAAAACATGCTCTGGATACAATGGTTTGTAGTGTAGCTGGTACGAACGTTATAACAAACTCCAAAGTTATTACAAGTGAATTCAACAAATATTTCATTTTAATAAAAATAAATAAAATACAAAATGTAGAGTTAAAGCATTGACAACATTGTAGCACGTCATAGAATAGTTTGCAATGTAATACTAAAGAATACATGTACAGTGATATTGACCCACCCGCCCACCCATACATGTACAGTGGTATTAAAAAAAACCATTGTAGTTGCAAAGAGTTGACGATTCATGATATTTGTTTATAAATTTGTATTTTCAAATGATATATGAAAATAAAGTGCTTATTGCTTATAAAAGTCAAGTGTGTTTTACAGAGTGTTTTACCTAAAAATCTTATAATAACTGTGATACACTTTGGACCCTGTAAACAACGCTCTCTATACAATAGGTTGACTTGACATTATAATACTGAAGTGTGTTTTACAGAGTGTTTTCCTTGAAAATCTTTTAATATCTGTCATACACTTTGGATCCTATGACATAATGATACTGAAGTGAGTTTTACAGAATGTTTTCCTTAAAAATCTTTTATTGTCCGTCATACACTTTGGACCCTATAAAAAATACTCTGTATATGATAGTTTGATTTGGCATTATAATAGTGAAGCGTGTTTTATAGAGTGTATTTCTTAAAAATCGTTACTGTGATACTCTTTGGACTGTGTAAAAAATACTCTGGATAATTTGGTTTGACTTGACATTATAATCCCTAAGTTTATTTTACAGACTGTTTTTCTTACAAGTCTTTTAATAACTGCGATACATTTGGGACCCTGTAAACAATGCTCTGGACACAAAGGTTTCACTTGAGATTATAATACTCAAGTGTGTTTTACAGAGTGTTTTCCTTTAAAATCTTGTAATAACTGTGATACTACTTGGATGCTGTAAAAAATATTCTGGATACAATGGTTTGACTTCACAATATCATATTGAAGGGTGTTCTACATAGTGTTTTCCTTAAACATTTTTCAATAATCGTGATCCATCTTGGACTTTGTAAAAAGGGATTCCTAAACTTTTAATAAATATTCTTCAATGTCATAGTTGTGGCAGATATACTGAGCAAGTTCCTACTTAACATCTAAATTTCCTGTTCACAATTTTAACATGGATTTCATGTAAAACATCATCCAATTCAAGTATAATCACACACAAATACTAGGGTTAAACAGAAAATCACACACAAATACTAGGGTTAAACAGAAAATCACACACAAATACTAGGGTTAAACAGAAAATCAAACGAAATCAACAAAATGCGTTCACCTTTTATGTAATAGATATAAGAATGATTACCTTCATTCAGTTCAGCTTTAGTCTTATTTGTCAATTTAAGAATAAAATCCAGGAAATGCTTGCCAAAAACCTGACAAAATAATTCCTGATTGTGGTCATATCAACGGCAATATCTATCTTTCGAAAGTTTACTTTTTTCATTTATTTATTTTGTCAGCAAATGCAATTTAATTTTAGAAATAAATTTAGTTTTAAATCATCAAAGCTGGTTGGGAGTGTCAGTTTGGTGCATTGATTGGTAAATCTGATCAGATGTGTTCATAAATCAGAATGTTATTGATAAGTTATTTGGATACATTTTGGAGCCACCATGCATTACCTTCATTTCATATACTCGGCCTATAAATTATATTTTAATAACTGTGATTTTCTAGTCTGTAAATGTCCCCCTAAGCAATCAATAACCTCCGTCAGGTAGGGAACCACCTCTTATAATTAACACCACACAAACTGTTCATATACACAAGTGTTATAATACTTGATGTCAACGTTTGTGCTTACTCCATGACTACTTGACTCACTCTCAATTAACTCAACCTCTCTCTCTCTCTCTCTCTCTCTTTAAGGCCTGTTTTCACAGTGATAATTTGTGCGCTATAATTAAAAGGGAATTTTTATAAATATTTTAGTTAATTACAACTGAGTGTTTTGTAAGGATAACCCAAACTAAGTTATACATTCAGTGGCGTATTTAGGGGGGGGGGGGCTATAGAGGCTGTAGCCCAGGGCGGCAGAATTTAGGGGGCGGCAAAGGAGTTGGAAGTTACCAGGCATGTAATGGTATTTTGAGAATATTTGTAAATTAAGGCCGTCAATGTCAAGTACAAAGTACTGTTCTTTACAAAATATTATCAAGTTACGGCTGTCATCTAACTGTGTTACGAATGTAAGTATAGAGCGAGAGCGGCAGAAGTTGTGTACTTTTGTTGATAGGCGGGTCCGGGGTAGAGGAAGACGTATATATGTCTGATGTTCGCCACCAACTCACGCCCCTACCCCACCCCCATCCTGAAACGGCCTCGAGTCTGAGTGGGGGGGGGGGTAAATTGTGTCTAGCCCAGGGGCGGCAAATCTTCAAATACGCCTCTGTATACAGTACAAGCAATTTTTATCTTAATAACAATATATAGACAGATTTTTTTTTATTTAAAAGGTTAGATAAAGAATATTAAAGTTACCTTTTCTATCCATAGTCGCTGGGGCTTCTCATCTTAGGTGTCTGCTGGTGACAGCCTTCTGAAAGATAATTTACCACTTATTAATAAAAAAATGGAAGACGGTAATTTTTTTTATGTATGTCTTCGAGTAACGTATGTCATTACTACCAAGTTTTGTTTTACAGAACACATGCTCTTGGAAAACCTTACCACTATTTGTTTTCCTGAGTCGTGCACTATTTTTGAGCTAACCAGACGTTTGATTATGAAATCCTGCAAGGATGGATAGCTTATTAACATAGATTTTGTAATTATGAAGAAATAATGAATTCAACATCACTAACTTATCGTATACTTATTTAGTGATAAATATCACAGCGTACACTATCCATTGCTAATTCCTTCTATAATTATTTATTTTATTAGTAGTGGATTTTAGTTTAGGTTCGACATGTATTTTACTTTTTATTAAGATTTTCAGAAGTCAGTTCACATTATAAAAACAGTAGCAAATATATTTATAATTTTAAAATAAGCTAATTTATTGTTCTAAAACTTAATGAGAGCTTTACAATTTTTAAGTATTAACATTTTCCAGAATATGGATAAGTTGGTACAACAGTGAGTCACTATCAGTGTCATTATAACTGAAATGGTAAATAATAATAAAATTAATACCAAGTTTGAGTAAAATAAATTACCATATTTTACACAGACATATCATGGCAAATAGTCATTGGTAGGGGGACCTCAGACAGGATCATATCTAATCACTGTATACACCTTGTGGATGAACCATTCACTTATTGAAATTTGTTTGTAACTAACAGACAATTTAACTCATCATTTACAACTTTCCCACTTCCAGCCTTGATCATTTGTCTCGCATCTTGACTTTTTCATGCTGCTTAAGTTGACGAGGGTTCTTTCTCTTGGAAGCTGCTCTAAATTACAATTAAAAAATATTGAGTTTACATGTCTTTATGTAATCAGGGTGTGACTGAAGCATTGTATGTATGTATGTGAAATTGTATAGAATGAATGGTAAATTTCAGTTCAGATATTGAGGATTGCGATACAATTGTTGTGAATTGTTCTTTGCAATTAAGTAATTTAAATGGAATTGAATATATCAGTACTTATATGTAATTGGTCACTTCAATTATTTTTTAATTTCAATTTCATCTAAATGACTAAAATCCATTAATTTTTTCACTAAGCCCTACATGGAGAAATAATCATGAAATTGAATAATACTGTATGTACATAAAAGTGTCAAAGTGGGCCAAGTGACATGATCCAATTTAATTTTGGGTTCAGAGTATAGAAATGTACCATACAAACAAAAGACCTACTTCTCTGAACTTTCTCAGATATTTGTGTTTTTAAGTTTACAATAATTTAAGTAAACCTTAGAGACCTCCACTTAGATAAGTGCCTAAACTGGTAGGAGGGGGGTTATTGTTGAAAAGTGGAGCATATTGTGTCGTCAACATGTGGGTGGGAGGGTCATCAACCAGTTGGTCTCCATGAAGGAGGGGAAACCATCAATTCGTATATGTCCGATTGAGGACAATGATCGTGTACGTGTCCGTTAGGGCCATCAAATAGTACATGTCCATGAGAGTTAAAAAGACCGTAAACTCTTTCGGGAAGAGTCATCAACTCGTATGTGTTCGTTGGTAGGCGGGAAGGCCTTCAACTCGTATGTGTTCGTTGGTAGGCGGAAAGGCCTTCAACTCGTATGTTTTCGTTGGAAGGCGGGAAGGCCTTCAACTCGTATGTGTTTGTTGGTAGGCGGGAAGGCTTTCAACTCGTACGTGTCCATAGGAGGTGAGAGAGCCGTTAACTCTCACGTGACTTGACTCCGGCCATCGGCCATCAGTGTGGTCGATAGTGTTTTAGAGCTTCTAAACTACCTAAAGCTGTTGTTCAAAGGGCGTTTTTAAAAGCCATCAGTTTTATTGACGTTTTAACTTTACGATCTCGGCAGCCTAAGCCACTGGTGTTCAACACCTAGGGACCGGGGCATACCCCATTGCCATATATGGGTGGTCTTGTATTTTAACTTTACGATCTCGGCATCCTAAGCCACTGGTGTTCAACACCTAGGGACCGGGGCATACCCCATTGCCATATATGGGTGGTCTTGTATTTTAACTTTACGATCTCGGCAGCCTAAGCCACTGGTGTTCAACACCTGGGGACCGGGGCATACCCCATTGCCATATATGGGTGGTCTTGTATTTTAACTTTACGATCTCGGCAGCCAAAGCCACTGGTGTTCAACACCTAGGGACCGGGGCATACCCCATTACCATATATGGGTGGTCTTGTATTTTAACTTTACGATCTCGGCAGCCTAAGCCACTGGTGTTCAACACCTAGGGACCGGGGCATACCCCATTGCCATATATGGGTGGTCTTGTATTTTAACTTTACGATCTCGGCAGCCTAAGCCACTGGTGTTCAACACCTAGGGACCGGGGCATACCCCATTGCCATATATGGGTGGTCTTGTATTTTAACTTTACGATCTCGGCAGCCTAAGCCACTGGTGTTCAACACCTAGGGACCGGGGCATACCCCATTGCCATATATGGGTGGTCTTGTATTTTAACTTTACGATCTCGGCAGCCTAAGCCACTGGTGTTCAACACCTAGGGACCGGGGCATACCCCATTGCCATATATGGGTGGTCTTGTATTTTAAATTTACGATCTCGGCAGCCTAAGCCACTGGTGTTCAACACCTAGGGACCGGGGCATACCCCATTGCCATATATGGGTGGTCTTGTATTTAACTTTACGATCTCGGCAGCCTAAGCCACTGGTGTTCAACACCTAGGGACCGGGGCATACCCCATTGCCATATATGGGTGGTCTTGTATTTTAACTTTACGATCTCGGCAGCCTAAGCCACTGGTGTTCAACACCTAGGGACCGGGGCATACCCCATTGCCATATATGGGTGGTCTTGTATTTAACTTTACGATCTCGGCAGCCTAAGCCACACCTAGGGACCGGGGCATACCCCATTGCCATATATGGGTGGTCTTGTATTTAACTTTACGATCTCGGCAGCCTAAGCCACTGGTGTTCAACACCTAGGGACCGGGGCATACCCCATTGCCATATATGGGTGGTCTTGTATTTAACTTTACGATCTCGGCAGCCTAAGCCACTGGTGTTCAACACCTAGGGACCGGGGCATACCCCATTGCCATATATGGGTGGTCTTGTATTTTAACTTTACGATCTCGGCAGCCTAAGCCACTGGTGTTCAACACCTAGGGACCGGGGCATACCCCATTGCCATATATGGGTGGTCTTGTATTTTTGAGTCGGTACCATCAAATCAAATAAAAAATCATTTATTAAAATTAAATGTGACATTATTACAAAATTAAATTGAACCATGTGTAAAAATACACGCGCGGTTCACAAACAACACAAAAAACGTAATGATGTATGGAACGATAATTAATTTACTAAAACAAAATATATATAAAAGCATCCTTGTATACAAGCAAGGAATTAATGTCTGTTCGTATGCTTGTATTTATTTTATGTCATATGGCGCTTGAGATAAAAAATGCATATTTCTTCAAAGTTTATCACCAGCCAACTGCATCGGAATAAGAGGTTCCAGAAATCATGCAGCCAGATATGATTTTACTGTAGCCTATATGAATAATTTTACAGGAATCAAATATTGCTGAAAATTATTTCTTGTATATATTGCTTGTACATTGATAAAAATTTTGTTTATAAATAATTTGATTTATATTAATTATTTGAAGTTTTAAACACATAATTTAATTGTAATATAATAATTACAATAATTGGACAGTCTTGTTTTACACAATAGGATGTCAATGTTCACAAGGGCGAGTGCTTTATTGTAGTCCAGGTAAAGACCAATAATATCCAGGTTAGTACTTTTACCCCTAACGAAACCAAATTGTCATAAAATACTTTGTTAGTAGAATCAGATCCGATAATAATCAAGACAAGAAATCTGCACTTTTACAACTTTTAACCCCCGCGCACTTTACGGTTCTCCCACCCACTTAAAGGACTGGCACAACTTATCCCCTGCACCTACGCCCTTGACGGCTCTCCCACGCACTAAACACATATACAACGTTGACACTGTAACAGTCACAACTTATCATCCCCTGCGCCCCCAACCTTGACGGCTCTCCCACCCATCCAAACACATATACAACGTTGACACTGTAACATTCACAACTTATCATCCACTGCGCCTCCACCCTTGACGGCTCTCCCACCCACCCAAACACATATACAACGTTGACACTGTAACATTCACAACTTATCCACTGCGCCTCCGCCCTTGACGGCTCTCCCACCCACCCAAACACACATACAACGTTAACACTGTAACAGTCGCAACTTATCATCCCCTGCGCCCCCACCCTTGACGGCTCTCCCACCCACCCAAACATACATACAACGTTAACACTGTAACAGTCACAACTTATCATCCCCTGCGCCCCCACCCTTGACGGCTCTCCCACCCACCCAAACATACATACAACGTTAACACTGTAACAGTCGCAACTTATCATCCCCTGCGCCCCCACCCTTGACGGCTCTCCCACCCACCCAAACATACATACAACGTTAACACTGTAACAGTCACAACTTATCATCCCCTGCGCCCCCACCCTTGACGGTTCTCCCACCCACCCAAACATACATACAACGTTAACACTGTAACAGTCGCAACTTATCATCCCCTGCGCCCCCACCCTTGACGGCTCTCCCACCCACCCAAACATACATACAACGTTAACACTGTAACAGTCACAACTTATCATCCCCTGCGCCCCCACCCTTGACGGCTCTCCCACCCACCCAAACATACATACAACGTTAACACTGTAACAGTCACAACTTATCATCCCCTGCGCCCCCACCCTTGACGGCTCTCCCACCCACTAATCACATATACAACGTTGACACTCTAACAGTCACAACTTATCATCCCCTGCGCCCCCACCCTTGACGGCTCTCCCACCCACTAAACACATATACAACGTTGACACTCTAACAGTCACAACTCATCATCCCCTGCGCCCCCACACTTGACGGCCCTCCCACTCACCGAAACACATATACTACGTTGACACTATAACATTCACAACTCATTATCCCCTGCGCCCCTACCCTTGACGGATCTCCCACCCACCCAAACACATATACGACCCACCCATATCGCCTGCGCCCTCACGACCCACCCATATCCCCTGCGCCCTCAACCTTGACGGATATCCCACCCACCCAAACACATATACAACGTTGACACTATAACAGTCACAACTCATCATCCACTGCACCCCCACCCTTGACGGCTCTCCCACCCACCCAAACACATATACAACGTTGACACTGTAACAGTCACAACTCATCATCCACTGCGCCACCGCCCTTGACGGCTCTCCCACCCACCCAAACACATATACAACGTTGACACTATAACAGGCACAACTTATCATTCCCTGTGCCCCCACCCTTTACGGCTCTCCATGAAATGAAAATAAAATTAAATGAAAATATATTACGTGTTGGTAGAAACAAGTCAAGCTTTACACAATACAAGTTCAAAACAATATAATCATAAGGTAGTAAAAATTATTATTGTCATCGATTTTGGCTATCCAATATCACAATAATAATGTATGTACTCTCTTGAAACCATTTGCAACTATGCGTGTGATGTGTTAAGCTTCACTTGTTTGTTTTTAAATTATGCATTAGTTAAAAGTCATTTTAGTAAGCTGTTAGTACTAATGGTCAACAGAAGAGTCTTTATTTATTTACTTTTAAAAATATCTTCTAGTGGATAGGATTTGCATTCACTGATTATTTTAATTCAATTAAATAAAAAAAAAGATCATGGCTGGTTTTGGGATTGTATTTTCTTTAATCTAATCTGAATTGTTTTAGGAAGTGGATGAACCCTTTTATGAGATGGACATTAATTGTTTATCAATTAAATATTTGTAATAAAACTTAAAATACGACAGGATTTAGATTGGGTTGCAGAATCGAAAACGAATGTATTTATTAGGGTTTTATGTTCCCAATAATAAAGGGCAATATGAGCAATACCTTAAAGATCCCTCCAAAGTCAATAAATGTGGTTATAATGTGCATTCGCACAAAAATAAATACCAATAGCCAGCCCACCACGTTTAATCACACAGAACTGTCGAAGGAGGTCAGGAAATTACAAGATCATCGTGGTGTGTGTTAATAGTTTATTTACATCAAGTACATTAGAATAGCTCGACTACTTACTTACTTTTAACGAAGATCCAATAATAAAGAGTAAATCCACATAATCCAGTGCACTGACTACAGCACTCGCGGTCGGCGTATTGATCAGCCAGGTCCGGCCTCTTGCTACAAGGTGGCGCTCGCAAGCGCAGCATTGATTCCAAGCGCCAGCCAACAGGTCTCGCTTCTGTACTAAATATCACTATGCATAAACTTATAATTATCAAAGCCTCAAGGAAACTATTTCATATATTCATATATGGTGTAAGGAAGTTAATGCATATACGCATATCGCCGGCGTGAGAGTCAATATAAACAGATCGTCAGCGTATGGCACTAATATGGAATTATTTGACAAATTAAATAAACCTTTTAATATGTTTACAACTCTTAGATGACCTCCACCGGCTTGGAATTAGGCGTTGTGATTAGAATCGCTTCAGTGTAATGTGCCACGTATCCTCTGCCTAAAGGACAGCTCCATGAGAGTTGTCAGTACAGTTCGCCATCGACAACGCTCCGGGGTAATGTGCCACGTATCCTCTGCCTAAAGGACAGCTCCATGAGAGTTGTCAGTACAGTTCGCCATCGACAACGCTCCGGGGTAATGTGCCACGTATCCTCTGCCTAAAGGACAGCTCCATGAGAGTTGTCAGTACAGTTCGCCATCGACAACGCTCCGGGGTAATGTGCCACGTATCCTCTGCCTAAAGGACAGCTCCATGAGAGTTGTCAGTACAGTTCGCCATCGACAACGCTCCGGGGTAATGTGTCACGTATCCTCTGCCTAAAGGACAGCTCCATGAGAGTTGTCAGTACAGTTCGCCATCGACAACGCTCCGGGGTAATGTGCCACGTATCCTCTGCCTAAAGGACAGCTCCATGAGAGTTGTCAGTACAGTTCGCCATCGACAACGCTCCGGGGTAATGTGTCACGTATCCTCTGCCTAAAGGACAGCTCCATGAGAGTTGTCAGTACAGTTCGCCATCGACAACGCTCCGGGGTAATGTGTCACGTATCCTCTGCCTAAAGGACAGCTCCATGAGAGTTGTCAGCACAGTTCGCCATCGACAACGCTCCGGGGTAATGTGTCACGTATCCTCTGCCTAAAGGACAGCTCCATGAGAGTTGTCAGCATCGCTCCGGGTAATGTGCCACGTATCCTCTGCCTAAAGGACAGCTCCATGAGAGTTGTCAGTACAGTTCGCCATCGACAACGCTCCGGGGGTAATGTGTCACGTATCCTCTGCCTAAAGGACAGCTCCATGAGAGTTGTCAGTACAGTTCGCCATCGACAACGCTCCGGGGTAATGTGTCACGTATCCTCTGCCTAAAGGACAGCTCCATGAGAGTTGTCAGCACAGTTCGCCATCGACAATGCTCCGGGGTAATGTGTCACGTATCCTCTGCCTAAAGGACAGCTCCATGAGAGTTGTCAGTACAGTTCGCCATCGACAACGCTCCGGGGTAATGTGTCACGTATCCTCTGCCTAAAGTCTCAACTCACTAGTTTGGTGAACCAGGGCTAAAGCAAGTAGACAATGTCCCAACTCACTAGTTTGGTGCACCAGGGCTAAAGCAAGTAGAAAATGTCCCAACTCACTAGTTTGATGCACCAGGGCTAAAGCAAGTAGACAATGTCCCAACTCACTAGTTTGGTGCACCAGGGCTAAAGCAAGTAGAAAATGTCCCAACTCACTAGTTTGATGCACCAGGGCTAAAGCAAGTAGACAATGTTCCAACTCACTAGTTTGGTGCACCAGGGCTAAAGCAAGTAGAAAATGTCCCAACTCACTAGTTTGGTGCACCAGGGCTAAAGCGAGTAGACAATGTCCCAACTCACAAGTTTGGTGCACCAGGGCTAAAGCAAGTAGACAATTTTCCAACTCACTAGTTTAGTGCACCAGGGCTAAAGCAAGTAGAAAATGTCCCAACTCACTAGTTTGGTGCACCAGGGCTAAAGCAAGTAGACAATGTTCCAACTCACTAGTTTGGTGCACCAGGGCTAAAGCGAGTAGACACTGTTCCAACTCACTAGTTTGGTGCACCAGGGCTAAAGCGAGTAGACAATGTTCCAACTCACTAGTTTGGTGCACCAGGGCTAAAGCGAGTAGACAATGTTCCAACTCACTAGTTTGGTGCACCAGGGCTAAAGCGAGTAGACAATGTTCCAACTCACTAGTTTGGTGCACCAGGGCTAAAGCGAGTAGACAATGTTCCAACTCACTAGTTTGGTGCACCAGGGCTAAAGAAAGTAGACAATGTTCCTACTCACTAGTTTGGTGCACCAGGGCTAAAGCAAGTAGACAATGTTCCAACTCACTAGTTTGGTGCACCAGGGCTAAAGCAAGTAGACAATGTTCCAACTCACTAGTTTGGTGCACCAGGGCTAAATCAAGTAGACAATGTTCCAACCTACTAGTTTGGTGCACCAGGGCTAAAGCAGGTAGACAATGTTCCAACTCACTAGTTTGGTGCACCAGGGCTAAAGCGAGTAGAAAATGTCCCAACTCACTAGTTTGGTGCACCGGGGCTAAAGCGAGTAGACAATGTCCCAACTCACTAGTTTAGTGCACCAGGGCTAAAGCGAGTAGACAATGTCCCAACTCACTAGTTTGGTGCACCAGGGCTAAAGCAAGTAGACAATGTCCCAACTCACTAGTTTGGTGCAACAGGGCTAAAGCAAGTAGACAATGTTCCAACTCACTAGTTTGGTGCACCAGGGCTAAAGCAAGTAGAAAATGTTCCAACTCACTAGTTTGGTGCACCAGGGCTAAAGCAAGTAGAAATTGTTCCAACTCACTAGTTTGGTGCACCAGGGCTAAAGCAAGTAGACAATGTTCCAACTCACTAGTTTAGTGCACCAGGGCTAAAGCAAGTAGAAAATGTTCCAACTCACTAGTTTGGTGCACCAGGGCTAAAGCAAGTAGACAATGTTCCAACTCACTAGTTTAGTGCACCAGGGCTACTAGTTTAGTGCACCAGGGCTAAAGCAAGTAGAAAATGTTCCAACTCACTAGTTTGGTGCACCAGGGCTAAAGCAAGTAGACAATGTTCCAACTCACTAGTTTAGTGCACCAGGGCTAAAGCAAGTAGACAATGTTCCAACTCACTAGTTTAGTGCACCAGGGCTAAAGCAAGTAGAAAATGTTCCAACTCACTAGTTTGGTGCACCAGGGCTAAAGCAAGTTGACAATGTTCCAACTCGCTAGTTTAGTGCACCAGGGCTAAAGCAAGTAGAAAATGTTCCAACTCACTAGTTTGGTGCACCAGGGCTAAAGCAAGTAGACAATGTTCCAACTCACTAGTTTAGTGCACCAGGGCTAAAGCAAGTAGACAATGTTCCAACTCACTAGTTTGGTGCACCAGGGCTAAAGCAAGTAGAAAATGTTCCAACTCGCTAGTTTGGTGCACCAGGGCTAAAGCAAGTTGACAATGTTCCAACTCGCTAGTTTAGTGCACCAGGGCTAAAGCAAGTAGAAAATGTTCCAACTCACTAGTTTGGTGCACCAGGGCTAAAGCAAGTAGACAATGTCCCAACTCACTAGTTTGGTACACCAGGGCTAAAGCAAGTAGACAATGTTCCAACTCACTAGTTTAGTGCACCAGGGCTAAAGCAAGTAGACAATGTCCCAACTCACTAGTTTGGTGCACCAGGGCTAAAGCAAGTAGACAATGTCGCAACTCACTAGTTAGGTGCACCAGGGCTAAAGCAAGTAGACAATGTCCCAACTCACTAGTTTGGTGCACCAGGGCTAAAGCAAGTAGACAATGTCCCAACTCACTAGTTTGGTGCACCAGGGCTAAAGCAAGTAGAAAATGTCCCAACTCACTAGTTTGGTGCACCAGGGCTAAAGCAAGTAGACAATGTCCCAACTCACTAGTTTGGTGCACCAGGGCTAAAGCAAGTAGGATCTGTCTCAAATCACAAGTTTTGGTGTACCAGCACTGAAACAAGTAGAAACTGACAAATTTCACTTGTTTGTTGCACCACGATTAAAGCAAGTATAAACTGTCAAATTTCACTTGTTTGTTGCACCACGATTAAAGCAAGTAGAAACTGTCAAATTTCACTTGTTTTTTGCACCACGATTAAAGCAAGTAGAAACTGTCAAATTTCACTTATTTGTTAAACCTCGATTAAAGCAAGTAGAAACTGTCAAATTTCACTTATTTGTTAAACCACGATTAAAGCTAGTAGAAACTGTCAAATTTCACTTATTTGTTAAACCACGATTAAAGCAAGTAGAAACTGTCAAATTTCACTTGTTTGTTGCACCACGATTAAAGCATGTAGAAACTGTCAAATTTCACTTGTTTGTTGCACCACGATTAAAGCGAGTAGAAACTCTCACAACTGACTAGTTTATTGCACTAGAATTAATACAAGTAGAAACTGTCAAAACAAACTAGTTTTTTTTTCACCAGGACTAAAGAAAGTAGAAACTGTCACAACTTACAAGTTTGGTGCACCAGAACTAAATCAAGTATAAACTTTCACAACTAACAAGTTTGGTGAACTAGGATTAAATCAAGTATAAACTGTCTCAACCAACTAGTTTGGTGCATCAAGATTAAATGAAGTATAAACTGTCTCAACTAACTAGTTTGGTGCATCAAGATTAAATCAAGTATAAACTGTTCCAACTAACTAGTTTGGTGCATCAAGATTAAATCAAGTATAAACTGTCTCAACTAACTAGTTTGGTGCATCAAGATTAAATCAAGTATAAACTGTTCCAACTAACTAGTTTGGTGCATCAAGATTAAATCAAGTATAAACTGTCTCAACTAACTAGTTTGGTGCATCAAGATTAAATTAAGTATAAACTGTCTCAACTAACTAGTTTGGTGCATCAAGATTAAATGAAGTATAAACTGTCACAACTTATACAGGGTGGAAAAAATATAAGGAAACGCTTTCACAATTTTTGTATGACTTCACTTGTAAAAGTGAAATCTATTACGTGATTATGATTACACATAACCTACTTTTTGACGCCAAAACGACATTTCAACTTTTCAGGAGGACGGCCCATGAGGAGTTGAACGAAAATATTCAACGTAAGCCTAGGCGGAGTTTGGTATCAAATGAAAGGTCTATTCAAGAGAAATTAATTGCCGCAAACCAGACTTCGAAAGGTTTATCCTTTTCAGAGTAGCAGCCATTTTAATTTCAAAGTAACTTAGTTGAACAATATTATTTATCCTCTATTTAACGATTTGAGTAAATTATTCTGATCAAAAATTATACTTTATGAAACACAATTATTAAAAGAAATTAATTATCTATGGAAAAAATAAAGTTGTTGTGAAAGCGTTTCCATATTTCTTTTCCAGCCTGTATACCAACTAACCTACTCACTGTCTCTAATAAATGAACCTTTCTGAGGAAATATATTAGATAGTAAACAGCCTACACTAATGCTTGCTTTAGAATATACAACAAATTTTATTGTCATCTCATATTTAAGTTGAATGAGAAATTATTATAGTTTGAAAGCTATACAAATTATTATTTTTGATTTTTTTAATTGTGAACGGATTATATAATTCTTTAGGTAACCAAGGTGGTTTGTCATGCTTCGTGAAATATGTAAGCCCAGAAATTCTCCATCATTCCACAAAATTGTTGGCCCACACGAATTCTATTTATAAATTGTAAGTACAATATAATGATGACCAATTAAAAAATTAATAAAAAAAACAAAACAACAACAACATATAAATACATCAGGAACATGAGCTCACAACAGAAAAGGTTATGAAATACTAGAAGATACAATGACGAATTTCTGGTTAAGACAAATAAGTATGAATGAGCTCTAAGTGGAAGAGCAAGCATGAATATGGATGAGTCAGAGACACTCAGGTGGCACCGCCCGTTATCAGTCGACTGGTGATAACAACTACAACTTCACAGGTACCTGTGATCGAGACTGTGAGTGTCATAGATTTAACCACACAGTGATGTCAGGTAAGTGGGAGTATGTAGGAATATAATCGTTTTGTGATCTACTTTAGACACTAACTAAATGTATACTCTGTTTTAATTACGATTGTGGCATTTCGTCCTTTAAAGTAAAAAGTTACTCATTTGTTTTTTAAAGTTTCTTTTCATAGCAGTGTTGTTGTAAAAATCCGTGCATTAACGTGCAAAATACTAGCAATAAAATAGGAAACAACAAATTACTCGCCTAATATACTGAACACATTCGTTCAACCCACAATAAATTACTCGCCTAATATACTGAACACATTCGTTCAACCCACAATAAATTACTCGTCTAATATACTGAACACATTCGTTCAACCCACAATAAATTACTCGCCTAATATATTGAACACATTCGTTCAACCCACAATAAATTACTCGCCTAATATACTGAACACATTTGTTCAACCCACAATAAATTACTCGCCTAATATACTGAACACATTCGTTCAACCCACAATAAATTACTCGCCTAATATACTGAACACATTCGTTCAACCCACAATAAATTACTCGCCTAATATACTGAACACATTCGTTCAACCCCACAATAAAACACATTCGTTCAACCCACAATAAATTACTCGCCTAATATACTGAACACATTCGTTCAACCCACAATAAATTACTCGCCTAATATGCTGAACACATTCGTTCAACCCACAATAAATTACTCGCCTAATATACTGAACACATTCGTTCAACCCACAATAAATTACTCGCCTAATATATTAAACACATTCTTTAACCCTACTAAAAGGACTTCAACGTAAAGACTATCAGGATGCATAGTAAACGTTAAATTTAGTAAATAAAGCTTTTAAAAGGACTGTTTTCGTGTCAGCAATCTTAAAATTATGCCATGACAACTGCCACGTTTGGCGCAGTATAGGCCTACGTTGATGGTAGTTGCACCATTCATCATTGGGTAGAATATCGAAACCAGCTAGATATGTGAAAGTTACCGCACCAAGGGTACAAAGGTTGTACGTACTAAGGGTACATTGTAGTACGGGTAAATATTTATTAACTAAATAGATAGATCATTTCTTTAAAAGCTATCAAACAATATACTGTATAACGATTTCTAGTTTATATAAAATTTTTAATTTGTTTCGTTAGGATCAGATCTAAAGTACTGTCGGCGCAGAAATTATGTGCACACAAGTTTGAAGGTTGTTTGCTAAGAAACTAAGAGGCATATGTAAACCCTATAATAAAACCATTGTTTTCCTTGTTTAATTGTGCGTTATGACATATCAATTGTATTATAAGTTCTAATAATTTGTATTCTAGTTGGAACAAAAAAGTACAGGAATTTTAACTAGTTTTCACTGTACCTCAAATTTACTCCGTTATTACTAAAAACCTCGTTCATGTAGCGCATTTATATTTTAATAAGTGGTTGATAAGAACGTTTCCTATTGATTTTGTGAATTTTAGAGTTTCATGTTTTCAAGAAAAAAAGTTTTTATCAATTACATGCAGCATTGTTTTCTTGGCTCCTGGAGGTTGTAAAATTAATTATTTTGTAATTTTTATTACATATATAATTACGATACATATATCATTTTCATATGTGTAAGTAAATGTAATGATTTTAAATCGATTTCAATCAATTTAAAATAACTTTAAACACATTTAAATCAATATAAAAATTATTGCATTTACTTACACATATGAAAATGATATATCATAACTATATATATCTAATAAAGATTACAACAAGACCAAATAATTAATTTTACGACCTCTAGAGGGCAAGACAACAATGTTTCATGTCATTGATAAGAACTTTTTTCTTGAAAACATGAAATTCTAAAATGTATAACAATTATAGAAAACATTCCTATCAACCACGTATTAAAATATAAATGCGCTACATGAACGGGGGTTTTAGTAATAACTGTGTAAATTTGAGGTTCAGTGAAAACTAGTTAAAATTCCTGTACTTTTTTTGTTCCAACTAGGATAAAAATTATTAGAACTTATAATAAAATTTTGAAATTCATATGTCATAACGCAAAATTAAACAAGGAAAACAATGGTATGATTGGAGTTTTCGTTAGCAAACAACCTTCAAACTTGTGTGCACATAATTTCTGCGCCGACAGAGCCTTTTGGAATTAAACCAAAAGGAAAAACTAATCATTATTGTTGGTACAGTCATCAAGAGATAAGATAGGTTCCATCTGGGAACAGCCTATCCCATTCTTGAAGAGGCTTAAGCCGGCCGTTACGCAACTAAACTGCGCAGTCCCTTGAGGGATTCACAACGAACGAGGTTACCGAAATCGATCGTCATAATATTTGTACATTTTGTACTTAAATTGTAATAAATTTGTGTTGTGTAACGTTTACTTGTATTGCATATTAGAATCAGGAAATATGATGAAACAAATCGATAATTACCATAATGAGATTTAATACTGAAGAAATAAAATAATATCATATATAATATTACATACAACTTTGTTGATAATTACACTCTTATCAGATTTTTGCTATATAATTTTTATTTATTTTCAAAAAAAAATCAGATCGCTACATATGATTAAAACAGTTAGGCATATACAGTTGTTGTCTAATTAATATAATAAAATGGTCACAAATTGAACTATAAAATTAAATATAGTTTTTAACCCGATATGTAGCAGCTAAATTGTTAACGGCAACTATATTGTAAGGGACAACATTGTAATGTAGACTCTATCATTATGTAAATTAAATTAAATATCGGAGTGAGTTCATTTTTTAATACAAATATTGTTTGTAGGTTACAATAATATAAATAAAAAATACAACTTTGTAGAGGTAAAATAGTTAACTAAGATATTTCTTAAGATTTATTCTGAAAGAAACATTTGTTACTACAGTCAAATACAAACTTAACCTATCAATGTAGCTTCTAGTATATTATCAACTGCTATAAATTATAATTTCTCTAAGAATGATAAATGAAAATGCAGATTTAGAAAAATACAAGTTATTTATGTCAGTTGAAATTACACGTATGCCAAATAGTTTTATCATACTATATTTGGCAGACAAAAAATCACAAAAATACTAAGCAACAAAAAATTACACTAAAATTAAAATTGTAATAAACCTGACATTAAGCTAAAAAAAAATTATATCGAAACAATGATCTTACATCCATACATTTTAAGTTATAGAAATATATACTTGTATAATATGCTAGTATTCTAACAAAAATAATGAATACAAGAATGAAAAAAATACAAGACCAAAATAAAAATGCAATTGCTAGTGATTGAAATTATTGTTTTGATAGGGAAATAAATAATTTTGGTGTTATATAACTCTAAATTCTGAGAAAATATAGTGCCTCCAAGGCTAAACCCATTGAGAAGTTTCTCACCATTCTAAATTGAAAAAAAAAAAAAACATGTCAGCGAACACAAGGAAACTCTCGCTTTACTAAATAAATTATGATGCTTGCTATTAAGAGTTAAAATTAATATCATATGAATATACAAAGTTCAAATATAAAAATATGCTAAGAAAAAAAAAGTAATGGTCCCAACACTGGTTAAGTCAACCTGTAAATTAAAGAAATGATAAATGATCCCTCATCCTCTCCATTCCTTTTCTTATATTCCTTTATATAAAAAAACCTATACTTGAACAATTGAAAGTAAATCTATATTGTCTATTAAATTTAACCACTGTTTTAACTTTTTCAAAAATATAATTTTACTTTTTTATTGTTTTAGACAATTTGGACATTTGTAATGTAGCCACGGTATACTAAAAATATATGATTTGGTGGAAAATGTACTATTTGGTTTTGTCACTTGTGAATTGCCAGCATTTCTGTTTTTTCTTACAATCAACAGATGGATTGGTAGATTTAATCAAAGTATATTAATTTTTTAAAACCTTAAACACAAAAAACATTTCAATAGTAAAATATTTAAAAACACAAATAATGGACGAGATAATTCTGTAATGTTTTTGTTAGCGATTATTCTAATAAAATGTTTTTGTTTCAAATATACCAAATGTAAATTTGTCCTGTATGCACTTTCCCATAGAAATATACCATACGCCATTCGACTTTGTACCAAAACGAGATGACCATTAACTATCTACTGTAAGATTCATATTATCAATCTGTCAAAAGCATTGTATGGTATACTAGAAAATAATGACGCCATTGTATATTGACTGAGAAACTCCCCCACCCTCTCTTTCTTAATAACAATTCTTGGCTATGCGACCGAGTCAATTCTGTTTTAAACAATTTCTTTGATTTTGAATTTAATTTACATCACTAATCTGAGCAGAGAAATTTACTTTTTTATATCTTAAGAAATTATAATAATCATCTCTTTTACATTCATATTATACTCATATTAACAATCCAATTAATAAACTGAAATACACATTTGTTTCTTTGTTTGGTTTTTACTATATTACTTAAGTTACTTGATAAGTATAACATTTCTTTGATTTTCAATCGTGACAAATATTTATCCTATTTAAAGACTGACACTGGAGTTTGGCAGTTTTTGATACTAATCCAAGTCATATGGAGTATTGTAACTTATTAACTAATATTTAAATTCCAACCTTAAACTATCTAAATTTATTTCCTCATTTAAATTTACACTATTTGTCATATATTCCTCTAAAAATTTGATTTTTTAAAGCTTGACTTGTTTTATTTAATTGATCTTGTTCTACCAGTGTCGGCCATATTTACATCAAACTTTCTAGTTTCACAAAGCCTATTGTGTATAGCATAAAAAGTATTAGCGCACAGTAATTTTCTAAGTGGGAGTCGTTCAGCATACAATCTTCTTGCTTTGTTTGTGTTTCCAAGAGCAGCGCCATAGAAGAAATGCATATCACAATATTCTGTATTAGAGCAATGAGCCATCAAAACACATAGCTTCTGGTCATAGGTTATGCAAGAACTTTAATACTATGACTTTTATTACAGTTAAATTTAGCTTTAAATCAGCTGACTAGTACAACAATAAAGCACAGAATATAGACAGATATAGAATATCTGTCTATATTATGTGAACTGGCTTCGCTCATTGGGGGCTTCGCCCCCAAACCCCCTTGGAGTTCAGGCCAATTACTGCAGTTAATCCAAACTGCAAAAAAACTGTTATAACTAGGCCAGTAATTGATGAAAAGATTATTTATTTTGAAAGCACTCTTAATAATGTCAATTGGTTGCATCTCTTAAAAGACTGTAACACAGCTAGTGCAGTTTTCACTAGATTTTTCTCCAGGTTTTTACATATTTTTGATATTTACATACCTAATAAAAAAATAATTGTTATGAATCAGGGTCACAGAAAGAAAACCTCTTCTGTACCAAAAAAATGGTACACTCCTCAACTTGCAAGTAAGAAAAAACAAGTAATGTTCCTTTGTGATCTGTATAAAATAAGTAAAACTGATAGTGATAGGTTAGCATATTTTAAATGTAGAAATGAGTACAAAAATCAAATATCGGAGGCAAAAAAAATCATATAATTGTAACCTTATTGAAAATTCAAGCAACAAATGCAAAGCAGCTTGGAATTTAATTAATAGTGTTGCCAAAAGCTCTGACAGAAATAAAATCTCAGTGTCTCCTCAGGAATTCAATGACTTCTTTATTCGATCTGTCAATGACATAAATAATTCTATAGTAAAACCAAGTGTCACTGCTCAGGAGTTGTTTCTGCAAAATTTTGCTGTTCTTGTTTATTGAGCAATTCACAATTTGGGTTTAGAAAGAAATTGTCAACGGTAGATGCTATTGATTCTCTGGTAAAAGTGGTTTTGCAAGTATTTGAAAGCAAGGGCTTTGCTCAGGCTACCTTTTGTGATTTGAGTAAAGCCTTTGACTGTGTCGAACATGATATACTTTTAGAGAAAATGCGTCTCTATGGTGTCGGAGACGGAGGTCTAAATCTTTTTAAATCTTATTTAGAATCCCGTGGATGAATTGTGCGTTTAGGAAAGGAAAAATCTAGTGTTTCATATGTTAAAGTAGGGGTCTTATTTTTCATTTTTTCAGAGTATACGTTTGTACGGTTTATTATTGTGGGGTAATTATAGCCATGTTAATGATATTTTAATATTACAAAAAAGTGCAATTAGATTAATCACTGGTTTCCCAGATAGAATACATTGCAAGCCTTTATTTATAAAATGTAAAATTTTGACAGTCATCAACTTGTACACATACACAGTATTAATACACATTAAAAAGAAATTTCCTGACATCCTAAACATGGAGAACATTTATTTGTATAATACAAGAAATAATAAGAAACTTTACATAAGATTCCATCAATTATCCAAATCACTCAATAGTTATGAAATAATGGGATTAAAGTTGTTCAACGGACTCCCTGTGTCTTTACAAGATCCTGAGGTTTCTGTTGGGAACTTTAGGTCAATGCTGTATGACTGGTTGCTGCTCCACCCATATTATGATCTCAATGCATTTTTTGAAAGTAACATTGTTTAATGATTATTTAATTATAGTTGTTATGGTATTTGTTATAGTAGTTAATTATGATTATTACATAGTTTTGATTTGCAAACTATGTACTTATTTTGTTTATTTGTATGTTATTTATAGATTAAGAACCTGACGTTGTCTATTGTTATAAATTGCTTAACGACAATAAAATATTATTTATTTATCCTGATCTCAAGTAACTAGAGTTCCTTACTTAATGCTTGGCATTAATTTTAAAAACATTGTTCCGATCAGCTTTGATTGTACATCTTAGTTTTGAAACAGGTAAGAAAGTGTATGTTTCATTGATGTAAAGGCAACATCTGTGTCAATAGGTTATGGTTACGGAGGAGAAGGTTATGGGGGCCCTCCACATTATGGAGGGTATCCACCGCCCCCAGGGGCATACCCACCTCCACCAGGATCATATCCACCTCCACCAGGAGCATGGGTTCCGCCCAACAGAGGTCAGTACAATAAGTTTTGTTCGAGGGATGAACTTTCAAATAATAAAATCAAAATGACCTTGGCAGCTGTTGCTTATTCATTTATCATTGAGCAAGGTCAACTGATCCCTAACAAATAAAATTGATTTGTTTTCCTAGGTTAGAAGAGCTACTTAATGTGGGATCCAAGTTAGCAGAAACAGTGTTGATTGTTACAATCAGGTAACTTTTGGCTGAAAATCAACTGTTATTTACTTGACTATAAGTTTGGTTATATTTAATTCTGTCTTAAGTATATTAAAACCTTATATTTCAGAAAATATTATAGCCCAGTATCTGAAGTTTCGGCTGCTGAGTACACTGTCTAAACACGAATCTTCAGTGGGCTGACGTTATTATCACTTGTCGTATATATTTTATCATAAGAAAAAATACATAGGAATTATGTATACAGTCTTGTTGAATATAAAATATTGAGAAACATTAATCTTCAATTTTTTTATACTATCTTTTTTGTATACCAACTAATACTACAAAGACAACATGAGTAAACTGAGATACATGTATAAATGAATAACATTTACACCCAACACATCTACAAACCCAATCCCTTCTCTGCAAGGCTATTGAATAACTTTCCTTTTTATTGGGATATTCATATAACAGTATATTACACAGGACCTTTTTTTCCAAGCATTCAACAATTTTTACAAAATTGGAGATTACTAAAACTCATTGGTGCTAATAATTATAATGATAACTACTACCAGCCCAGGCATTTTAGTAGCCTAGCCCCTAAAAATGGCTCAAGAGCTGGAAATCATTTAAAAACCTTTTGGGGGTACTGAATGCTGAATAACGGGTATATGAGTTTGTGACGGTTTCTAGGTTATGCTTCAGATTTGAGAACCTAAAAACCACAAAATTTTCGCACTTTTTCTGTGTTTTGCTTATAACTTAAAAAGTTACATTTAAATTACCATGATCGACGAGAAGTCGATGATAATTTTGTGTATCTTGCTGACAGAGTTGAGTTAAGCATGCCCCTTGCAGTGGGTGAAAATGGCTGAGTACTTGAGCCTGACTTTTCTGCAGGAGCATGCATTTTTGCAGCCTATTTTACAGGCACAGGCAATTGAGTTCAATAATGCCTGGGGTGCTGAAGGCTGCGTAGCTTGGACAGGCATCAAACCATCTGGGCGGATTTCTGTCCCCATTGCTCTGGGTTCATCTCTCGGTCTCTCCACATCTGCACCTGCAAAAATGTCCTGAAGGATTGTTGGTGAGTGGCCAGTTAAGTGGGGAGAAACGACAATAACTTGAAAGTGTTTTTTGATAGGGCCCTCTGGAAGAGTTGAAATCTCATTTAGTTGAGAGACTGCCCTCTGTTGCCTACGTAAACTGCTGCAGTGAATTTCGCTCCAACATCAGCAACCTGGTCAGGAGTAGCTTGGTAGTCAAGGAAAATCAAGGAAACACTTAGGGGTTCAGGATTTTTGGCAAGAGTTTGGACAAATTCGACATTGCCTTGTCGGAAAAATGAAGAGGACGTGTCACAGACGCTTAACGCTTGGAGAAACAAAATGTGTCGTTTTGCATCTAAGGACAGCTTGCTGTTGTTAAGTCTGTAGATGATGGTTTGCTGATTGCTATTTTCGCGTTTCATTAGGAATACGTTGTCAATCAACTGTGACTCATCTTCGCTGTTAAGTAATATTTGGTTATTCAGTAAAACGTACAAATCTATGTCCTCCCCCACAATGAACACATTCCTTCCATGCCTGCATCTTTCACCTGCGGTTTTAAATATGGTATCTTTTCTTTAAACATTTTTTTAAAATCATGGTATCTGCATCCTCAACAATCTGTCTAACTTGAATGCCTGTACCTATGAACTTGTCCATGAGCATCACAATTAGGACCGTTTCTTGTTTTTTTCGTTGGCAAGGAATCATTCTTTTGGCATCATTGCGGTCATCAATTCATCAAATATCACAGAAGGAGACTACACGGTTCAAGCTCTACAGGCTCGTTCAACTGACTTGGTGCTTTCTTCGGAAGTCTCAGGGTGCCATTGATGACATACATTAGTTTGATCCAAAATTACTTTAAACGTAGTTCAAGTACTTTGTGATAACTGCCAAAAACTGTCCCCCAGTGTTCCACACAACACGGTGTAATAAGAATCTGCCATCCAAAACAAAATCTGAGTTTTTTGATAATTCAACTTTGGTTGGAAGGGAAAGTTTGTAGAGATCTGCAGACAGTTCATTCAGGAGGTCATCCTCTCCTTTAGGAAAGATTCTCCCTCCCGGATGAAGCGTGGGAAGTACCCGGACTGGAGGCACTCCTCTGAGGGAGCGCCAGCAGCCAAAAGACATTACCAATTTTGAGCTGAAGGCCTCAAGGGTCTCCAAGCTTGTGTTAGGGTCCAGGGCCCCACTGGTCTTGGACTTGTCCATGCCCAAGTAGTAAAAAAGTGAGGATTGGTTTGATTAGCAATTCGATCCCACGAATAGCTAGGAAAAGGATTGTCTACCTGGCCACAGCCCTCCATGGACGGGTAAGGCTAGATTACTGCGAGGGCTTACCAAACCCTCACAGGCTCCATTAAAGGCACTGAATTACCCCCCCAGTGCCACTAAGCCATCAGCACGGGTCGCTTTACACCTTGGCTTAAGGGGGCTGCATACCCAGTAAATGGGTGTTCAGCACAATTTTACATTGGTGCTGATATTGATAGCGCTGCATCTAACTACGAAGAAGTCTTCTCAGGGCTCCAGCCAAGATCCAGGGCTCAATCCAAGATGGGATTAGTTTAAACAGGGCCACCGTGTGAAGGATGCAGAATTCTGAGCTGCATAGCGGCAGGACATCAGCCGTCAGATAATATGTCCGAACAGTCCCAGGCGGTTTTGAGCACAAAGACAAATGCCTTGTGCCCCTGAGAGAGAGAGTGAGACAACCTCCAGTTCAATTAAAAGAGAATGTTATTTTGTGTGTTGAATACAGTGACTGTATTTTATGGTATTGTAATACATACTATAAAATACAGTTATAGAATATAGAATAGAATAGAATAATGTTTATTTCTGTAACACAATATACAATATAGCAATACATAAGTTTTGAAGATTTACAATTTGTTAAAATGCAGTTCTTGAAATATTCCAATATACAAATTTCAATTAATATCAACTAATTATTATTATGTTATATCAATGTCCATAAGCTAACAATACAAAGTATACATTGTGAAAAACAGAAATATCAGGTACCCCTGTAGCTATTGCTGTTGTGGGGTTACCTAAACAATTAAATATGGAGTTCAGCCCGTGGCTCATAAATTACATCCTTAAGTAATACAATTATTTACTAAAGAGTTATTTAAATTAACAATTTCAAATTTCAAATTGTGCCTTTTAACCTATTAAGTATAACCAATTTTCAATATCGTTTACTGTGAAAACAAAATGGTTTATATACTTTTTAAAAGTACTAAAAGATTTCATTATTTTTCCATTGGGTTTGATTTTGTTCCACAATTTTGGAGCCAAGTAATCAAATGATTTCTTGTGTGCTTCAAAATGAGGTCGTGACACTGCTGCTATTTCGTAATTTCTTAACCGAATATCATATTCATTGATGTTGCAAACCACATTTCCACTTCACAAAAAATAAATTTGCATTACTCTATAGACATATAGATGTCTTAGGGGCATAATCTGTAGTTGTGTAAACAAAGGAAAAGATTCTTCTCGACTACCTTTAAATAATATTATTCTTATCAACTTTTTCTGGGCAGTTACTAACGGTTTTAGAGTAGAATAGAAAGCCCCTCCCCAGCATATCAATCCATACTGTAATTTTGAATTTACTAACGCGTAATAAATGGTTTTTAAGACTGACAGAGGACACAACTGGCGCAAAAAATAAAATTTTCTTACCAAATACAAGAAGTCTTTTTTCAGTTTATTTATGTGAATTTTCCAGTTTATATTTTCATCAACTATTATTCCCAAATATTTTATTTTATCACTCCTCTCAAT
Organism: Stictocephala bisonia; assembly: GCA_035578905.1. Lineage (NCBI taxonomy): Eukaryota > Metazoa > Arthropoda > Insecta > Hemiptera > Membracidae > Stictocephala > Stictocephala bisonia. The sequence continues at coordinate 332,093 of JAQJVL010000195.1, read as the reverse complement.
TATTATACAATCATTACAAGCACTTGTAGTTTCTCTCTCAACACATGCATTAAAAAGGACATAAAAAACTACCGACCCAATGCTCTTTTATCCTCGCCTGCTAAAGTATTCGAATCGGTTATTTACAATAGATTATTTTTCCACGTAAAGAGTCATATTAGTGAATTCCAGCATGGTTTTTTCCCTAACAGGTCAATAAACTCCAATCTTCTAAATTTCACTCAGTACTGTATGTCAGCTATAGACAATAACGCCCAAATTGATGTAGTATATACCGATTTTGCCAAGGCTTTCGATAAAGTCACTGCACTAGCCCTTCTGAGTAAGTTAAACTTTTTTGGTCTAACTGAAAACACTCTTAAATTGTTTGCTTCTTACTTGTACAGAAGGAAACAATATGTTTTTTTTGAGGGGTTTTTGTCCAAAAAAATTATTGTTGAGTCAGGCGTACCTCAGGGCTCAAACCTTGGTCCCTTACTGTTTCTAATATTTATTAATGATATCATTAAATGAGTAAAGAACAGTTTAATTTTGTTATATGCCGATGATATAAAAATATTCAAAAAAATTAGAAGTTTGTTAGATTGCCACCTATTGCAAGAGGATTTACATTCGCTGTTCACATAGAGCACCAAAAATTTAAAATTTAATGTTAAAAAGTGTGCTGTAATGACGTTTACTAAAAAAACTGAGAGAAATACTATTCGTTTTAATTACTCTATTGGCGGTGAACAGTTATCATTAAAGACAAGTTTTAAAGATTTGGGAATTATATTTGATTCAAATTTTTCATTTGTAGAGCATGTTATAGCCATTTGTAAATCAGCTTATTCCATGATGGGTTTTATTAGAAGAACGGGATTTTTTTTGACAAAGCCGAACTCACTCAAGCTTTTATTCTTTTCGTTGGTAAGGTCAAAATTAGAGTACGGGTCAATAATATGGTATCCACACGTTAATTATCTCTCTGACATGATTGAAAATGTTCAAAACAAATTTTTAAGATTTTTGTATTTTAAATCATTTAGAATTCCCGCCACTTTCATACCTTATAGCCAATTATTAAGTGTTTTTGAATTAGTGAGCCTTTCCAAAAGACGAGACGCGTGTGTACTGATGTACCTGCAGAAACTGGTGCGCGGCGAGCTGGACGACAGCCGTCTGTTGTCTCAGCTGGACTTCACTGTGCCTCGGCACAACTCTCGCTGCTCCTTCCTGCTCACTCCGCGGTACTCACGTACCAACTTAGGTTATTACTCCCCTATCAATCTTATGTCCAGGCTGTATAACATTTACTCTCCCTCAATAGATTTATTTCACCATTCCATTAAAATTGAGAGTTTGCATAATGTTTTAGTTATATAATTCGTTATTACACTAATATTATATTTTGTTAAGTTTTTTTATAAATTTTATTTATGTTGGTTGAATTTTTATTGTTGTGCATATTATCAACTGGTTAACTGATACTGTCACTCATTTATTTGTACTATTACGGGATGCTCATTTGCATGTTAAGCGTATTTAGTGTACATCTTTTCTATAGCCTAAGTTATATTGTTTATATATATATATATATGTATGTTTATAATTATCTTATGGTTCGTGTATTATGGTTTAAATTGGAAATGTTTTGTGCTGGACTGATCGAAGAACTTTATCAAGAATTCTTACTATGCTGCATGTATTGTTAGATGTATAATAATTAATGCTACATTGTAATTGGCATTGCTGTTATGTAGCATTCACAAAAATAAATAAATAAATAAATAAATTACATTTATAATATATGTTATCTATATTTTCATTAGATCCTCTGTAACTGAATGATAAATATCTAGTTTTATTGCTCAATGACATGCAATTATAATCAAACCAGTATTTCAAATAATTTAAGTCCATTTGTGCTTTATAGTAAATATTATGTGGTTGATTCTGATTCCACAATACGTCAGGGCTGTGTCATCAGCAAAAGCAGTTAAATTACCAAATAAATTACCATTACATAGGTCATTGATATAAACTAAAAATAGAATTGGCCCCAGGACCGATCCTTAAGGAACTCCGTATTTTATTGCTAAAGGGTCGCTTAAACTATCTCCAATTCGAACACATTGTTTCCTTTCAGTAATATAATTTTTAAACCATTTAAATGGAACACCGCGAATACCCGACAACCATAATTTTTTAGCAATATCTTGTGATTCACACAATCAAACGCCTTGGTTATATCAGTGAACACACCCAACACATTTTTGCTCTCATTTAATCCATTTTGCAGCTGTGAAGTGACTTTCAGTAAAGCATCTTCAGTACTTTTACCTTCCATAAATCCGAATTGATTTTTACTAAAAAAATCAATAAAAAAAGAAACCTTAGTATAGAAGGAGGGTAATCGCTTTTTTACTATTTTCTCAAAGATTTTGGCCATAATTGATAAGAGTGAAATGGGTCTATAGTTACCAGGTAATTTAGGATCTTCTTTCTTAAAAATTGGCACTACTAGTGCATTCTTAAGTTTATCAGGAAAAACACCATATTGCATACTTAAATTTACGATGTAAACTAAGACAGGACTAATAACAGTAGATATGTATTTTACCATCTCAACTGACTAGCCACCAATTCCAGGTAATTTTTAATTTTTTTAGAGATGATATAATAGATTCTATCTCCTCTTTATCAGTTGGAAACAGAAACATAGACTCAAGCCGGTTTGTAGATGGAAACCATTGTTCATAATCTAATGGCTTAGGTACATTATTATTAACTATTAACTAATCAACTACACTAACGTAATATTCATTTAATATATTAGAAACCTTCTGAGGTTGAGATTCGATTGCCGTACAACCTTCATTGCTATTTAATTTTACTTCAACAATTTTATCCTTCTTTTGGCCAGTTAAGTCATTTACAATTTTCCATTGGGCTGCTGAATTATTTTTATTCATTTCAAACAAGTTATTATAGTAATTTTCCTTTTGCAATTTCAAATCAGCCATGAGTTTAGCATGAAACATTTTTTTAATTTTTAATATGTAAATTCTTTTAACAAAATACTATAAATTTAATTTTAATGATTGTCACTACTACGTGAGTCAGTCTGATAAGATGGAGCGACCAGAGACACCTGTGCAAACATGATGAGGCAACTGTGTTTGTGACTTTGTCTGTATTGAATCATATCTCAGAGGAGCTCACCTTTGACCTTGAACTGGACACCTTTGGTTCCGTTGTGTTTACAACTGTTAAATACAATATTTAGAGTCACTTCTTTAAAATTATGTTCTTATCTATTGGTGGTGAATTGAGTAGCCACTAGGAATAAGTTCATACATTGGGTGATTTTAATAAAAGTAACCCCAACCTACTGTCCATCTTAATTTGTACATATTTAAATAATTATTAAAAATAAAAAATATATAGAATAAAATAATATAGTAATAAAAATGCCCAGTTATAATGATTTTGTGGTGGGTGATCTTATTTTTGCCAAAGTTAGGGTCTTCCCATATTGGCCTGCAAAATTAGTAAAAATTGATAAAGAAACATTTAAAACTATTGCCAAATATAGTGTGAATTTTTTTGCCACAAATGAGACTGCCTATCTTAACAGAAGCGATATATGTCATTACCAAGAAAATAAATTAAAATATACTATAGAATCAGTGACAGGGAAGCATAGTGTAAATTACAGATTAGCCTTACTGGAGATAGAGAAGGATTGGAAATGCTCAAACACCGCAAATAAAACAGCAAATACGTCTAACAGGACTTTAAGTAAAACACCTATCTTACGCAGAGAAACACTAACACCTTCTTTGAAAACACCTGTTTCAAATCAGGGATGTGAGTCCACACCGATTCAAACAAGCTCTCAAAGCCCCCACTTTAACAAGAACCAAAAAGATGTAGCTGTTAATACGCCTTCTTACCTAGATCTAACTTGTCAGCTCAACGCCCTAACAGACAAATGCTTAACGTTAGAAAAGTCTTTGTTTGAAGAACAAAATCTAACAGCTCAATTAAAACAAACCCAAAATGAAGTATCAACTCAACTAAACAATGAAGATTTTCATACAACAATTCTGAAGCAAGAATTAAGTAATTATAAAGCTGAAAATAAAGATCTCCGACTAGCCTTTAAGATTCTTGAAAATGATCTTGAGAAAACCGAACAAGAACTGAATAAGCAAAAGAATATAAACCAAAATTGTCTTCACTGCTTCCCATCCTTAATGTCATCTAAAATAAAAAATATACAGCCTAGGATTGCGGAGAATAAGTCTGACTTTCCTCCTTCCAGGACGAATATCAGTTTGGGGAATCGTTTTAGCCTGCTAACAGACTTTGAATCTACAGAGTCGGAAGAATCATTTAATGGACAAAAAACGTTCTTCAACAGAAAAAAAAGAATATAATACAAAGCAGCAAAGCTAATTCGTCTCTGCCTATAATTAATCCAAAAATAAACAGACCACATCTAATCATATTGGCTGACAGTCATGGCCGTAATATTGGACATCTCATAGAACAAAGAGCAACCGTAAATGTTTGTTCTTATGTTAGGTCAGGTGCTGACTTTAAGACTTTAAGAAAGTTACGGAGGATGTGCAAGATCTGAGTAAAATTTTGGGGAAGGATGATCATATTTTGGTTATAGCTGGCACAAACAGTATAGAATCTACTGGCGAGAAATGTTTGGTGAATGAAGTTCTCACTCTGATAAAAAATACCCAGCACACCAACCTAATATTAAGCACTATACCTATGAGACACGACGTATCTCATTTGGATATAAACATTTCCAAAGTTAACTCAGAGTTGGAGAGGATTGCAGAGGAAAACTCAAGAATAAAACTCCTTCCATTACATCTCCTGCCGCGACACCTGTTTACTACACATGGATTACATCTAAACAAAAGAGGAAAATATGTGGTCGCCAGGAACTTCACAAGTTTGCTGTATAAAAGTGTTAACAAAAAATCAGTAACAGAAAAACAAGATAATTTATCTCCCATAAAAATCATCCAGACCAACATGAGAAATATGATAAATAAATATAAAAATGATAAAGGAGTTGGGTTTGCCCACACCATATCTGCCGATCTTAAATATGAGAGAAGTTTAAGTGCAGGTGTGGCAGTAGACTTTAGAAAGGCCTTTGGTAAACCCTCACCTTCGGACTGTATTAGTAGTCACTTGGCTTACCAGAAGATCGAGGATGGAGGAAGTGTGTTCAGCTTGATTACTAAACCGGAATTCAATGGAAAACCAACAATTTTTGACTATGATACTGCCTTCTTGCAATTTATTGAAGAATTTAGAAAAATAAAACTGAAGCGACTTATATGCTCAGCAATGGGATGCGTAAGAGATCAAATTTGGCCGAATCACTTCATAAAAAATCTCACAGAATTTCAAAAAACTACAGGAGCAAGTGTCGACATAGTTTGCTACTATCAACATGCAAACCGGCCCTTATACAATGGTGTGCCTTTCAGTTACTTTGTGAAAACCCTTCAGCAGATTATTGATGAATACCATCTACAAGAATCTTCACCTGTTCTTCAACCAGATACCAGCACAACATCTAAAGACTTGGCTTACCTTATAGAAAAAAGTCATGTAAATATTGAAAATTACACACAACCCAGCACGCTACAGCTCACAACACACCAGGACACACAACCCAGCACACCACAGCTCACAACACACCAGGACACACAACCCAGCACACCACAGCTCATAACGCATAAGGGCACACAACACAGTACACTACAGATCACAACACTGCAGGACTTACAACCCAGCACACCACAGCTCATAACATACCAAGACACACAACACAGTACACCACAGATCACAACACTGCAGGACTTACAACACAGCACACCACAGCTCATAACACACCAGGACACACAACACAGCACACCAAAGTTTACTACACTGAAGAACACACAACTCAATACACCACAACTTGCAGAACCACTGACTTCAACACCTGTTTCTTCTTTAAACTCAATTGTAGCACTGACTCATCCAGCAGGTTAGCAAAAGTAAACCATTTAATAACAATCTTCCACCAAAATATACAACATCTAGCTTCAAGAATTGAACAATTACTAGTCATCCTAGATGAATTAAATCCTCAGATTGTAATATTAACCGAACATGATATGCAAAATAATGAAGTGAATATGCTTAATATACAAGGGTACAAAATTAACAGTTTTTACTGTAGAGTGAACACTGCTAAAGGAGGAGTCATTATGCTCTGCCAGGAGGGTTTAAATTGGAAGCGGGTGGAAGTACCTAAATCTTTGTCAGACAGATTACTCGAAGAAAAACAGTTCGAGTTTAGTGCTTGTAGCTATAGAGTTGGTTCCTTTAAAATGTTGGCTATAGGGGTATATAGATCGCCTAGGTCAGACTGTGTAGTATTTTTAGATAGGTTAAGCATATTAGTTGACTATTTTTTTAAACACTTTGATCATATAGGTATTGGGGGAGACGTTAACATAAATGTTTTAAAAAATGATCATGAACTCAAATTATTCAAAAATATATTAAAAAGTCACAACATGAGGTATCTTATCAATTTTCCGACAAGAGTAACAGAAAATTCTGCATCAGCAATTGATAATTTCATAGTAAAAAACTTTCATGATTCCTTACTAACTGTAGAGGGGGTAATAACCTGTCTTTCATATCATGACGGACAATTGCTGCATATTCACAATCCAAAGATAAAAGTCGAGCAAAAATTACCTATAAAGCGCGAAATACGCAAGTTTTCAGCCCAAAACATAAGTGAATTTAATAGGCTCCTAAAAAATGAAGCTTGGGAGAACGTTTACATGGCCTCTGTTGAAAAAAAATATGACGAGTTTCATAATACTTTACAATATTATTTTGATATTTCTTTTCCTAAAACCTTAGTTACTGAAAAATTCTGTAAACAAAATTGGATTTCAGAAGATCTTAAAAATGAAAAAAAAGAACTAATACAATTGGCAAAAAAACTAGAGGAAAGACAAATGCTCCTTTAAATAAAGACTTGAAACAAAGAAAATGTGAGTATAAAATAAAATTAACACAAGCTAAAACCGATTATTTTGAAAATAAAATAGAAAAATCTACAAATATACAAAAAACAGTGTGGGCACTTATTAAGTCTGAAGTTGGGCAAAAAAATCAGAATGAAATTAAAAACATCTCCTTGCAAGAGGGAAATAAAAGTTGGTATAGTCCTAAAACTGTATCTAATGTATTTAATAAATACTTTGTACATGTAGTTCAGGAGATCGGTGAATTTAATTGTCAAAATACAGAAGTTAGTGAAAAGGAACAAGCACAATGTATTAGAAAAGGTTTTAACTTTAAATTTGTTGATGCAGAGGAGGTGGAAAAAACCATAAACTCAATAAAGAACAAAAACTCTGCCGGTAGTGATGAAATCCCTATAAAAGTGATCAAAAATACCAAACAGTATTTAATCCAAATTTTAAGCCACTTAATAAATTCATCATTTGTTTCAGAGATTTTCCCAAATCAGCTCAAAAGATCAAAAATCATACCAATCCATAAGAAAAATTGTCCAGAAACTGTGTCAAACTATCGCCCAATTTCCCTTCTTCCGATAATCTCAAAAATTTATGAGAAAATAGTTAACAAACAATTAATAACATACCTAGAGGATTCTAAATTACTAACTAATATTCAGCACGGTTTTAGACCACAAAAATCTGTAATAACCGCTGCTGTATCTTTTGTTGAGTCTATAATCGAATCAGTAGACAAAGGTGAATATACAGCAGGAATCTTTATGGACCTATCTAAGGCATTCGATAGTGTAAGCCATTCTCACCTGATAACTAAATTACAATTATTAGGAATACAAAAAAAATGCAATTAAGTGGTTTCAATCGTACATTTGCAATAGATGCTAATTTGTAGAAATTACCTATAGAACGCATGAAAATAGAATCTTAAAGATTTCTTCAGAAACTGAAATGATTAGATATGGTGTCCCTCAGGGATCGATTTTGGGCTCTCTTCTGTTCCTATGCTACATAAATGATGTAGGGAGCGCACTCACATGTGCACCCCAAAATAATCTGTGTCTTTACGCAGACGACTCAAATCTTAAAGTAGCAGCCAATACTGTTGAACAGGTTGAGATAATAAGTTTCATTGAATTAGAAAATATTGGAACTTTCTTTAAGCAGCACAACTTAATGTTAAATGCTCAAAAAACTAATTTTGTAAGATTTAAAACACACAACAACAAACAGATAACCGAACCATTAATTACGTACAACTCAGAAGAAATTGAGAGTAAAAAAAGCACACAATTTCTCGGCCTAACAATAGATCAACATTTAAGCTGGGACAAACATGTGGATAAAATATTATCAAAATTAAGCTCGGGGATATTTTCTCTTTACAGGATGTCGTTTTTTTGTAACCAAAAAACACTAAGAAATATATATTTTGCAAATTTCCACTCTCATTTATCTTTTGGAATATGTCTCTTTGGTGCAACGACAAAAACAAATATGGATAAAATTCTTAAACTACAAAAAAGGGCAATTAGAATTATAATGAGACTAGATTACAATGAAACAGTAAAGGAGAAATTTAAAGAATTACAAATTCTAACAATATATGGCCAATATATTTATGACACGGTTCTAATTGCAAAAAATAATCAAATAAGTAATGAATTAAATCTTGAACCTCATCCATACAACACCAGAAATAAAAAATGCATTGTAACAACTCATCACAATTTAAAGTATTATGAAAAAAAACCATCATACATGGGGCTGAAATTTTTTAAACATATACCCACTATTATAAAAAATTTAACTAATATGAGAATATTCAAAAACACAGTTAAATGTTTTTTGATAAACAAGGCATTGTATTCTCTGGAAGAGTACTTTTCCACCTCCTCGTAGTTTTAGATGTACTTGTATTAGTAGTTTTAAGATGTACAGACTGCGAGTCTTTGGACACTATTCAATTGTATACTTAGTGTATATATCTGATGAATAAAGATTTTTTTGATTTTATTTGATTGTAATGACTTTTAGAATTTTGATTGTCAGGATATTTAAGAGTTTTTTTGTACAACTTTTTTATTTTTTCAATACGCTTTATAAGATATTTGGTCATCCATGGTTTTAACTTCTTACATCTATTCGATAACATATTAACAGAGGATGATTGTAATATAGCCATATTTACAATATCATAAAATTCATTATAAGCGATGTTTTTTATATTGTATAATATAAACAATTTGTATTATATAAACAATTATATATATTAAATAAATATATTATTATATATTAAATTATTATATTATATTAAATATTATATATATTATATAAATATATAAATATTATAAAAATATTATATTAAAGTATTATATATTAAATAAACAATTGTATATTGTATAAACAATTGAATACATTTTTAAATTAGAGCTGTATCATAAAAAATTGGCCTATAACAATTATGTGAAAAATCATGCAAAAATAATAATATAAGGCCTATATATGAACTCAGTCCTTGGTAACTCAGTCTCTCAGTGACTTCCTTGGTAACTCAGTCTCTCAGTGACTTCCTTGGTAACTCAGTCTCTCAGTGACTTCCTTGGTAACTCAGTCTCTCAGTGACTTCCTTGGTAACTCAGTCTCTCAGTGACTTCCTTGGTAACTCAGTCTCTCAGTGACTTCCTTGGTAACTCAGTCTCTCAGTGACTTCCTTGGTAACTCAGTCTCTCAGTGACTTCCTTGGTAACTCAGTCTCTCAGTGACTTCCTTGGTAACTCAGTCTCTCAGTGACTTCCTTGGTAACTCAGTCTCTCAGTGACTTCCTTGGTAACTCAGTCTCTCAGTGACTTCCTTGGTAACTCAGTCTCTCAGTGACTTCCTTGGTAACTCAGTCTCTCAGTGACTTCCTTGGTAACTCAGTCTCTCAGTGACTTCCTTGGTAACGCAGTCTCTCAGTGACTTCCTTTGTAACTCAGTCTCTCAGTGACTTCCTTGGTTGGTAACTCAGTCTCTCAGTGACTTCCTTGGTAACTCAGTCTCTCAGTGTCTTCCTTGGTAACTCAGTCTCTCAGTGACTTCCTTGGTAATTATTTCAAGATTTTGCTTCGAAGATGTCATATTGATGCAGCAAAATTTTAACCTATCTTACTATTATAAGAATAAACATTGAGAGCAACTGTGTGCTAATGTTTTGACCGTGTTTTATTGTCTTAAAGTGAAACCTACTTGCCTAGAGGTGAATTTATAAAAAATCTTAATAGACTTAAGTTTTGCACTATATTAAGTTAAACACGAGATTTGATTAAATTTAATTAATCTTAAAAGGATCTGCTAGCACAACAAGCCTGGCTGACTGGTCATCCAGCTTTGTTGAATACAATGATGTTCACAGTTTAAAGGTTGAAATTGTAGAGGGAGAAAATCTTTTCTCCCAATGACATTAGCACATTCAAATTAAGTGTGACCTTTGCCCTTTCAACCAACACCCTATCAGCACGACTAGTTACAGACTTCAATATCACAGATCACTAAATAATAAAGTTGAATACTGAAGCAAAAACTATTCTTTATATGTAAAAATGCGATCAATCGTCACAAAAACATGAAAGCCCTTATCAGGCATGAAATATACACCACTTTATCTTTTAGCATATTCTCTGTCAATGGAAAACATTTAAAAGAAAAAAAGGAATGTACAACTGTCTGTATGTATCCTTTTGTTTAATTATTTGTTACGACTATGTAAATGATAATTACATAGATAGGGGTTGCAGGATATGGATGGTACCAGTGGGACCGGCCTTCCCACTGTACTGGTGAGTACCACTGGATCCACTGTGAACCTGGACAAATCCCTTATCATGCCGTCCATGCTGGGCGAGACAAGGATGGTGGGCCACTCTATGCTGGCCGGGCATACTATGATGGTGACTTGTTGCCTGCTAAGGTCGCACCGTACCACCACAAGGCCTACGTGCCATACGGTGGGCGTGAACATGCTATTCACCAGTTTGAGGTAGGTTCAAAACATTATTCAAAAAGAAAAAGGACCGATCTCCATCGGCAATAAAACATAGTATACAGTAACATGAAACATTACAATGTTTCCCTTTCAGAGTACATTCTCCTTTATGTACAGGCTTTGCTATGGTTGAATCTGGGATTAATGTGACCCCCATAAAAATTCAGGAAGATAAAACATTTTTTTAAAGTGATTTTGGTCATTTGTAAATGTGCTACAAAAGATAATGTAGCAATATTGCTGAAAAAACCACAATGTCATGAAAAACTGCATCATGATGTTTATGCATTTACTCCACCCTTTAAAGTTGTGGGTTTGTTTTAAAATATGCAATCTTTTATTGATTGTATGTTAATTTAATGTTGTTTGAACTACACATACTCGTTATTAGCCAAACTACAATTAATTATATATTGATAACAATATCCTTCTTTTAACTATTGTAATACCAAAAGTTGCAAAACAGGTACTCATACATTTAATTTTATTATAGGGTTCTCATATTATTTTATGAAATACTGTTAGTGTAAAGAAAATATATGACTATAAATAGGCTACTTAGAAAACAAGCTACTGAACGGATTACTGTGAGTGAGATGCACTAAGTGGTAAAAGTGAGACAGATAACTACTCTTCCCCCTCTGTGTGTTTCCATTTAAAAATTGTCATGACAACCAGGATAACAGAGTGCCACATTCTGGCAGCACAATAGCAAGCCCCACACATTACGACATTAACAGCACTGACCATTGGTTGGTTTAATTAACACCAAGGAATCAAGCTTAGAATGATTAAATTAAATCATTATTTAGTATTCATATATATATATATAGCGTATGGTTTTTTGTCAGCTACCATTTTAAATATTTAAAATTATATAAAAGCTGGATTTTATACTTGGAAAAATCTCCAGAAGTCATTAGATTATAATACAAATTAAAAATAAATAAATAAATAACAAGTGATCTCCTGTCACAAAGTTAAATCCAATCCGCCAAGCCA